>OU426979.1:171320480-171650526 GCA_911387785.2 Aelia acuminata
ATATTGTTGTTTCAGGCTTCCATGGTCCGAATCCATTATCTGCATTTCTTCTTCCAGGTTTGACCATGTCACAGGTTTTCCAACAGCCAAGCTTTCACCCATCTTGCTGTGAGCTTCTTCAGGGCTAATACAAGAATGAGAGTGGAGAAGGGGATCACTTACTTATAATCTTCCGTCGGGGGCGAAGTCTGTTTTCCCATTGGCTATCGCCCGAGGGGGCGTGGTCAGGTGGATGGGGTAGGGGAGGGGGGATGTCATCCGCTCTCTGAGATATGTTTTGTTGTCTAATGTTGTTTAGTGCAGGGTAGCAGTTTTTGCTAAGTCTGTATCCGTCTTCTTTGTTTATATTATTTGGTTGTTTTATAATTTCTATAGCTTCCCTGATGGATCTATGGTGGTAGTTGTCAATCCTAACTATGGGTTTGGTGTCTTCGAAGGCTATAGTGTGTTGTGTATTGTAAAAGTGTTCTGCTATGGCTGATTTGTCTGTTTGTATTTTCTTAACTGCGGCAATATGTTCTTTCTTGAGGGCTGTCCGGAGTTTTCTTTTTTCTTTTGGAAGTTTTGTGGGTTCAGTTATGGTCAATGCTCTGTTTATTAGTGTAGCAATGATCCCTCTCTTTTGTGATGGATGGTGGTGAGACTCTGCGTGTAAGTATCTGTCCGTGTGGGTCGGTTTTCTATAAACTGAATGCCCTTCAGTTTATAGAACTTCAGTTCCCAAAGGACTAGGGGCAACCCACTAAGTCCTGTCATAGCAGATCTATACATGGAACATTTTGAAGAAGAAGCCCTAAGAAGAGCCAAGTTCAAACCAGCTGTTTGGTATCGCTACGTAGACGAAACCTTCATAATATGGGAGCACGGAGAAAAATTGCTTAAAGAGTTTCTTGAACATATCAACCACATACACACCAACATACAGTTTACCATGGAGACCGAGGAGGACAACAAGCTACCCTTTCTGGACGCACTAGTAGAAAAGAAGGAAGACCTCACTCTAGGGCATTCAGTTTATAGAAAACCGACCCACACGGACAGATACTTACACGCAGAGTCTCACCACCATCCATCACAAAAGAGAGGGATCATTGCTACACTAATACACAGAGCATTGACCATAACTGAACCCACAAAACTTCCAAAAGAAAACTCCGGACAGCCCTCAAGAAGAACGGATACTCAGACGAGACTATAACTTCCGAATTCATTAAACAAGAATTCAAGACCGACAACCATCACCCCAAAGAAACTGAAACAGAAAAGAAGCCCATAGCCGTCATCCCCTACGTAAAAGGCACCTCGGAAAAAATAGCCAGAACACTTACAAAAAACAACATCAAAACAATTTTCACCACAGACAGGAAAATTGGACAGATCCTGCCCAATCCAAAGGACAATCTTGGACTCAACAAACCTGGACTTTACAGTATCCCTTGCTCATGCGGTAAACAATACATAGGACAGACAGGAAGAAACATTACCACACGACTGAAAGAACATATTGCCGCAGTTAAGAAAATACAAACAGGCAAATCAGCCATAGCAGAACACTTTTACAATACACAACACACTATAGCCTTCGAAGACACCAAACCCATAGTTAGGATTGACAACTACCACCATAGATCCATCAGGGAAGCTATAGAAATTATAAAACAACCAAATAATATAAACAAAGAAGACGGATACAGACTTAGCAAAAACTGCTACCCTGCACTAAACAACATTAGACAACAAAACATATCTCAGAGAGCGGATGACATCCCCCCTCCCCTACACCATCCACCTGACCACGCCCCCTCGGGCGATAGCCAATGGGAACACAGACTTCGCCCCCGACGGAAGATTATAAGTAAGTGATCCCCTTCTCCACTCTCATTCTTGTATTAGCCCTGAAGAAGCCCACAGCAAGATGGGTGAAAGCTTGGCTGTTGGAAAACCTGTGACATGGTCAAACCTGGAAGAAGAAATGCAGATAATGTTTATATATTGTTTTCTAAATGTTTCATTCATCGGGCATTCTAATATAATGTGTTAATAAAAGGGTTTCCAATTTTTTAATTTCACTTATGTATATATAGTAAGGAAAGGATTGCGATCGTGAAAAATTTCGAATTACGTTTTGGGGTCCCCTGAGTTCAAATAACCAAGTCCCGCGAAATGGTCTGTGTGTCAGTGTGTGTGTGTGTGTGAGTGTGAGTGTGTGTGTGTGTGTGTGTGTGTGTGTGTGTGTGTGTGTGTGTGTGTGTGTGTGTGTGTGTGTGTGTGTGTGTGTGTGTGTGTGTGTGTGTGTGTGTGTGTGAACAAACTAGCTCAAAAACTATAGTCCGTACAAAATTGAAATTGGGTATTTGATGTATATATATGCCCGCGATGTGACAGCAAAATTTCATCAAAATTGCTCAATCGGAGCGGACACTTTATTTCATAATTTTTTATCCAATTTTTACCTTTTTTTCTATGATCTCAAAAACGGCTTTAACAATTTTTATCAAATTCGTCATGTTTAATGAAAATTAGGTGTTTTTTAATATCAGGTAAACTTTATCATTATTAAAATGGTCTGAGCGGGCTTTTTTGGGCGGGCCTTTTTTGTTTGTTTGTTTCCCACAAAGTACCTTTGTTTTTGTTTCTATGGATATATTAACTGTCTCTCGTTACGACTAAAAATAAGAAATGGCTATATATGAGATATGATAAAAATAAAAAAAAACATAAAGAGGAGAAAAAAATATAAAAATATTCAGTCATCTCATAAAACTCGTTGAGCCCACACATGCGGAGTACGCCTTTAATGGCAGACCATTGTTCATAATTAAAGCCGTTCTGTTCATTTGAGAAGTGGCAAGTAACAAAACGCATTAATTTCTAATCTAAGTAAGTTGGTAAGTGAAAGTTGTGTGTTGCGCGCACGCACCAGATTTTTTAGATTACAGATCGTACAAAGGGCCTATGCGTCAGTAACATGAGTTCCGCTATTGATAAACAGTCGTAATAGATCTTTGCTGCTTAATCGCAATTGGATAATAAGCCGTTGTTTACTTATTGGAACATTCTTCATCAAATAGCTTTCTCCCTCACCCATGCTACTTAGTAATCTAAAATTGTTGTTATATTTCGAGTTTAGGGTGTTTTCAATGCCTATGGATCTGATATCTTTCTTTCTTGATATCATTTTAACATATATAAAACCGGTTAACATTGACCAATTTTATCAATACATGCTTACTTGTATTTCACAATTTTATTAAAAATTACACGCATTTGAAAGACTGTCGAAATCACCCTCCCCCCCAAAAAAAAATACGAAATTTTACAGAAGTAGATGTTGTGATTTTTATTGCTATCTGTCATCTCAATGGGTGCCTTAACTACTCTCCATCTTGAAATGTTGAATTTATAAATCTGGATTTTTGTTTAAAGATAGATTATGTGATTTAAAGTCTTTTCTTATCTTATTTCGGATTATGCAACTAGGTCACATTTCGGTCTTCATCAAGAAATTTCTCCGTAAGTCCCTAGGCTGCCTACGCAGCCCTCTTCGGTGAGACCTCTGGCAGTCATGCCTTCTATCCACCGTTCAAGTGGTCTTCCACGTCTTCGTCGTTTTTCAGGACATTAGTAAAGTAATCGAAGAGGCCAACGTGATTTTTCCATTAGCAAAACATGCCCATACCACATCAGTCTTCTTTCACTGATGTCTTTTAGAATGTCCTTATTACCTCGTTCGGAACCTTTTGCACCCTATATTTGACACAATTCCTTCTCTAATAGAACATCTACCGAATCATGAGCGAACGAATGGGCTACTAGTCATCTTTCTTCCTGACATGTATGTCTTTATGTCAATTTTTCTCTAAACATTTACTGATTTTCATATCAATGCAACTGGCCCAAAGAGAAAAGAGTAAAATAAATAAATGGTTGTATAGGCACTGGCAACAATCTTCTCGCGTGATAAATGGACATCCGTTTTATTCTCTCCCTGATAACATACCACCTGGACCTGACAGACTTATTAACGACATGGCCACTGCTTACATTCCCAACAGATGGCGACTCGAAAAGAGCTGAAAGACAAATCTTTCGTGAATTACGGGACCTAAATCATTCCCCGTATCACTAAAAGTATGTGCAATACATAATACATATATATATATAATAAATATTGGCTTTATTATTTTAGTTTGTGCCTGTCAATAAACGTAGACAATAATAAATAAAAGTTTAATAGAGTCTTAGCTGAAAATAGAGTCTAGAGTCTTGCTGGAGTATCTGTTATATATTTCGTATATCTGTGATGAGTAGTTCCATCTTGGTTTAACCCTCGTAAGGCACACAGGGGTGAGACAGACCCCAAGAACATACTACATAAAAGAATATCTAATTGATAAAATTATTCTAATGGCTGTGACTTCTATGTATTCGAAGTTAATACACCTACCGGCTTAGCGCCTATGTTGGAAAAGTTGTAGTTCATTCTGTTGTTTTTATAGAAAATTAAAAACTTGTGTTGGGCTTCTGTAGAATGTATGCATCCAAGTTCTTCTTTTTGTTATTACACTTTTATTATAATTTGCTTTGTAATTGAGGTAAGCGTAGCAAATATTTCTTTCAAAATGTTTTATTGTGTGGGTTATGTTTTATTTATTATTATTTTTTTTGTGGGTTATGTTTTATTTTTTATTTATCGCTTAACTTTCTGATGAATGTGAGTTTTTTTCAGAATGTCTTAGGCCTAAAGTGGGAAGGTCAATAAAAATATTAATTAAGGATTTAGGAGTCAACGGCACTTGGTCCAAAGGCCCTAGGACAGTTTAGAAAGGAAGATGCTCGTATTGTTCTAGACAAAAAGATAGGAAAACAAAACTAGTTTGTAGGGAATGCCACAGCCACATACTTGTGCGTAGAATGCATTCAATGGGTGCTGCATGTAAGAAAAGTGGTCGGCAATAAATTTTGTAAAACATATTTTTTATATTTAGAATATTCTAAGTAACAATATAAAAATAATAAATCTTGATTTGTATAAAATTTGAAATTTCTAAATACGTTTTTTCCAAACTGTAAAAACTACTTGAAAAATGTGCAATTTACAATTTACATTTTTTATATAACGTAAATTAAAATAAATATTTTTAATCTAATTTATTATTTTCTTGACCTTGTTCGTTTTTTTTTAATTGTGTAAATAAAAGCTTCTAAAAATATTTTAAAACTATAATTTATATAAAGGATTAACTTTTGGGGTCCGTAGGACCCCAGTGTAGCATGTATGAAAAAAATATTAGTGTGCCTTTGGAGGGTAAAGTAAGTATGTATATGTCTTTAATTTTTTTTTATTTCAAATTTAGGAGTTTTTGAAAAAAAATCATATAAAGTAATTTCAGTCATTTTTTTAAGCGTCGTATGTTTCATTTTAAGATGTAGGAAATTCTGTCGAAGTTAATTCGCAGATAGTGTACAGTATCCGTCTGGGGAATTTGATTGTACTAATACAACCATACTACATACTACTACGTAAACTACATAACTTACTTCCGAAATGGACGAGAATAGGCCACACTTAGTAAAGATCAAGTTGAAGATTTCAAATATTTCGATTGGGAGATCTAGAATAACAACGATACATCAAAAAAAATGTGAAAGGGACATGCATGAATAGGACGATTTTAAGTTAAAAAATGATTTTTTTATTAATTCCCACTATTTTCATAACCTAATTCTCAAAAGTCAACATCAACAAACATTCACAAACTATATTAGCTGATTCTTGTATAATTTTTGTTTTTAGTTTTAGGTGTTATTTTATTTTTATTTTTTATGGTACTAGGCTAATCGGACGATGCCACAGTGGGAGTCCTAAATTTTTCCTATCCAGATATAATTAGGATAGGGGTCTTTAGCGAGTACCTGTTTCCTACAGGTTCGGGACCTCCATTTTACATCCTGTGCAAGGTACGGCATAGCCAAGGAATTTTTACTCCCTTATAAAAAATCCTAGGGCCACCACGGGAGGCGAACCCACGACCTTTAGTATTATAGGTTGCCATGCTAACCACTACACCACAGGTGGCCTCTAGAACTTGGAATTCTTATTACGATTATATTAGAAAACGATAGACATTGAAATCGATGATCCATTTAGAAGATTTTCATAATTTCTGGAGTTAATAATTTTAAAATTTGCGCCACCTCCGAAAATGTGTTGTATTGAACTTGGTATTTTAAATTTTAATTTAATAACTCGTATAAATCCAAAAAAAATTATTGTTTTATTGCATTTTTCGTTTTTTATACCATTTTGAATATCGTTGTGCATTCATAAAAATCAGAAGGTAATTATTTCATACTTTTTTGTGCTTTTATTTTTACTGGTTCCTCGTTTTCGAAGCCGGTTGATTTATTTATTTTATTTTTTTTTTTTTTTCAAGGGTTCATACGGGTCATGCGATTTCTTCGCTATTTTTTTTTTACAGTTATTTGGGCATTTTGATAAGCGGTTATTAATATGCTATTACTAAAACTATTCAAGGTAGTTGTTCTGGTGGACTAATCGATAGATGACACGTTCCTCTGAATAACTTAGTATACCACATGGAATATTCATTAAGAAAATTTGCATTATAGGATTAAAAGATTTAACTAACTTAGAATCTGTAGCTAAAAACCGTAGACTGTCGATAGATTTAAATAAATCTAGGTATGAAACATATTAGGTACAAATTTGTATCAAAGAATAAAAAAGTGATTGTGGTCACCAGAAGGATAATAAATAAGATTATAAACTGAAATTATAAATACAAATGATGTAAAGGTCACCAGAAACGCAAGATGCTATAACAATAATATCTATACTCCGTATAGCCTAAAATGAAGAGGAGGCCAAAAAAAAATCTCCTTCATATCATGAATTACGAGAGTAATCTAAAACAAAAAAAAATAGAAAAAATTATTGTTTTATTTTTAATTTTTTAAATCTACATAGGAGATGTTCTCAACTTGTTAACGGGGGAATCCCCTTTTAAATTTAGCAAGCATATAACGTACTTTCACTTACGTTTAGCCCGGACAACGTGATCTTATCATTATTATTTTTTATTTATGCTTCAGATAAATTAAAAGACTATGAAATATATACGTTTTCGTATACATGTATATAGTACAAAGGAAAATAGAAAGTCACAAGCAAGTCACGAATGCCAACAAAAATATGGAAATATCGTATTAAGAATTAATAAATTTTACAAACAATTATAGAGTACAAAAAGAATAATATACATAAATATATATATATATATATATATATATATATATATATATATATATATATATATATATACATCGAAACATCAAAATATGTATCAATGACTAATACCTCTGATGTAAAATATACGTCCCACCCGTTCAGGGGCGAAACATATATTTCAAGGACGTCATTCATATGTCCTGACGTGATATTTTTCACGTTTGACGTATTTATACGTCACGCTCGGTTAATAGGTTAAGTTCAGAAAAAAAAACATAAAAAAAAATTTAATTTTTTAGAATTGTAAAAATTACTTTAATATCTATGAATCATCAGAACCATTATTTTTTTTCTGCGAATGGTAAATAAGTTTATATTTTTACCATACAAAAAAATGAATAAATAAAAGCATGAGTATATTCTGGAAGGTAGAGTAGGGGAGAGCGGGGTTGGTTGGCAACAGTTTTCACTTTTTTGATTTTTGAGTCATTCCTGTTAATATAATCCCAATAGGGCTGATACCACTCTAAACTCCAAGTATTAGAGTACTTCAAGTATTATTTTCACTACATAATATTTAAAACTAAGATCATAGAAAATTGGAGAATTTGTCAAACCAGAGTATGCTAATTAACCCCCTATATGAGGCAGGTTGGCCTAGAAGGTGGGGTTGTTTAGCCATCTCATTCAAGTACTGCCTGACAGATATTATTGTTATTAAAAGCTGCAATATAAGGGTATAATAATGATGAATCGTTCTTCAACAGCTTTCAAGGGAAAATAGAATGACAATAAAAGATAAAGAGGTTTAGACTATCGTCACTATCTGCATTAGAAAAATTGCTGTCATCCTCCTTGCTGGAACTAAAGACAATCGCTAGTTTCATCTTTTGTTTATGTTTACCTTGCTTTTGTGAATTGCTACTGCGCAAACCAAACCCAGTTGAAGAGAGCCAACTAACCCCACAGGAGAAATAATATGAAAGAGGGCTGCCAGGATAGGGGAGAACAATCAAACAAGAAACTGTTTAGCCGAAAGGTTAGGTTTTTCAAAGGAGTTTGGGGCTATGTGAACAGGATCGGAGTCAAATGTTTTGCCATGCCTTAAGCCAATGGTCAACCTACCCCCTATGCCAACCAAACCCGCTTTCCCCTACAATATGGCCAAATTATTCCATGGAGTTATTTATTTTGTACTTATATTTTTTTTTTTCTTTAAACTTCAATTCACACCTGTCACCCAGCGCAACAATCAGCAGAATTAAAGGGCATTTTGGGCATGGTGAAAGGAAGGTGCCCATCAGCACCTCTTTCCGGGCTTGATACCTTACGTGAGCAGGTCCCTCATCCAGCTTCTTTTTAGCCGCCTAGCTACAGGCATATCAGCCGTGGCCATGTTATTAATTAGTGTATTGTTATGTCCGTGTAATATAACAAAAAATCGTGAATAAAGAGTTCGCAAGTGTTGTTTGACATGTTTATATTTTGAACAATAAATTAGAGATGCGGGGATTAAACGAAAAAGTCCCAAACATAATAAAATCACATCAATTTTAAATGAAAAAGAAAAATTTATATAATTAAAATGAAAAGAAACTACTGTAAATGAAAAAACTGTAATTTTGTAGATAGAAACTACTCCATATAAGGTAATAAAGAAATAACATTATTTGTGTTAATATTCAAATTCTGAAACAATAGCCATCTACATCTTAATGCTCCTTTAATGTGCTTACAATTAATAGCCTATTACTTATCAATTTTCTAATTCCAAAAAAGAGTTTATAATCATTTTACCGTTTCGATAGTTAAAAATATCAGATTTTCGTTAAACTCTCGCTTTAAGTATAATTATACCAAATAATTATTATCGTCGCTCTACATAGCGAATATACTTTTTATTTCAGTGGTTCTCTTTTTCATATTTTTGGTAAATCTATTCGTTGTGTTTCCTTTAATGTAAGAGTTTCTTTTTTTGCTTTAACCTGCAGTTTTTATGAGTCAAAGTTATCGAAATATGCTTTCATTATTACTTTAATAATAATAAAAAAATAATCAATATATATATTATAAAGCAAAGTGTACAATGTGCGTGCCGAAAAGTTTCAAAAAAGGCCTCAAAGTACGACCAATAATGTTATGTCATCGAGTAGCTATATAACTCCTAATGATGAAGAAGGTTTCAGTTTTTATCACTAGCGTGTAAAATAGAAGAAATAGGGAACGGAATTTCAGGCCTCTCGCACAATGTAATTAGCCTACCTGTTCGGGTTAATGAATGAAAAATTTAGTTCGAGCTGCAGACAACCAGGAAGCGGGGTGTGTTTCACTCAATATTTATTCTTCATTCATTCGGTTCGTAATGGTTATATATTTCTTCAGCTGTTATTTTTAAAATACTCAAAATTAAGCTATTATAATTAGTTTCTCCTTTGTGTTTAAAAATAATTACTACTATAATTATTTTATATCTCTGAATAATCAATCAGTCAATTAACTAGAAAATCAACTGAAAGCAATGAATTAGTTATAGATTTTTGGCCGCTAAATGACAACATTTTTCCACTGTGATTCGTTAGGCATTGGAAAAGCTTACCACGCAGCTGGGTTCACTACCGGAAAAGAGGAAAAAACAAATGTGAAAAATGTTAGAACCAGTGCATTGGACGATTGGGTGCACCACCTTAAGGAAGTAAACTGGAACGGGAATAAAATACTGCTGCTAAAAATGGGCTATCAGTAGTGAATCGTCGTGGATGGAGGAAGTGCCAACGAAGGGTCGGGTGCCTTAACACTTATGGCTCTCTTTGAAGAAGTCTGAAAGCACAAGCACCCCACATTCAGACGAAAAGATATGATTGAAGGATGAGGTAGTAAGTGTGCGGTAATATGGTCTTGAGTTTAAAGAGAAGACCATGGTGCCAGAATTTGTCGAACGCCTGAGCTACATTCAAAAATACACAAGATGCATATAGTTTTTGCTCTAGTGCTCCAGTAATGTAATCAGTAGCTCTGTGTAATTGATCTGTTCTTAAACGTGCGAAAACCGAATTGATGATCAGGTAATAAGTTTTGGTCAGTCAAAATATCAACAAGTTCTGTACATCAATTTTTCAAATATTTATGAGCAGGCTTAATGGTCTGTAGGGTGATGGATTGTATATGTCTTTGTTTGGTTTGTGGATCATTTTAATGATTGAGTATTTACATAGTAACGGGAATTTCGATGTTCTCAGTATGCAGTTATAAATTTTTGTTAGAAAGACTAGAGATTTTCTGGAGAGCCTGGGCTGTAACTAACCCTTTTATGGCTTCTTTGGATATCTCACGAAACAATGTCGTTCCCCACACGCTAATGACGAGATATCTCGCAATTAATTTTTCACTTATTTACCATCCTCAGCTTCACAAGAGATAAGTTGTCGTGACTGAGGCACATCCTAGCGGATTCACGGAGACTTAATAAATAGATCTTGCGGCCGCTAGGCTGTCAAGGGTCTGAAGGACATATTTTATTATTATTCATTCGAGTCCTAGACGCTCTGAGCGATTGGCCTCTGTGTTTTTTTGGTGATATTCACTGTTTTATTTCGCTATCATTTCTCCAGTTTATGTATATAAATGTATATTTTAATTATATATATAAATTTTATGTATATATAAATGTACCAGTATATATTAATAGCGTGGGAGTGGAATGGTTACAGAACCGCTCAGCGTCTCAGTGCAACTCTCATTCCGAGTGCTTAGTGGTTAAAGAGTTAAGTCATAGCCAGGGGCTTTTCTTTTAGGTAATTGTTTTATTTGTAGAGCAACCTGAGAAGATGTGAATAAAGTAAATAAAATAAATTTATATATGTGAAGAGTATGTAAATATTGGTTTCAGCAAGTACAAATATGTTTTAAATATTTGTCTCAGTCCAAGTTAATCTAATTTAATTTATAATCTAATTTATTTTATAAATCAAAACAGGGTGGACTAACATTAATGGGCTCTAAGAGCCCCCCCCCTTCATAATTTTAGGGATGACACGAAAAACAAATTTATAAAGCTTTCGCAATATAAAATATGATTATAAAACGGTAAGTTTTGTCGGGGAGATCGGAAGATGCTATTGCAAAGTTAGGACACCTGCTGCTCCACTTCGGGATCTCATCTAAATATTTAATCTGAATATCTTGACTCGGTACTTTTTTTTCCCCTTCATATTATTCCAAAATTTGCAATTTTAATAGTTAGCATTAACATTTTTAAGCCAAGATTCTAATATGAATTATCTTAGAAGAAAAAAGGAAATATTTTATATTAAGTTTACTTTTTTGAAAAATGGAATAAAAAAAAAAAAAAAAAAAAAAAAAGGTTTAGGTCAATAAACCCCACAGGTGTTGAATATCTGCTTCAAACTGCTGGATGGATATTCACTGGAGAAACGCTGGCAATAAGGGTAGTCCCAACATACAGGAGGCAAATGGTTGAACCAAATGGGCCGTGCTAACTCCCTCCGTAAGTGCTGTTATACCATTATTGTACCAGGCCGGAAGCTACTGTGGTATAAGAAATGGAGGATGTTTTGCAGGCCTATGAAGGGAAGGAAATTGAGTTCATTTGAGTTTCTTCACCCAAATTCACTGCGGTATGACAAGAAATCAATTTAGCAGATCAGGTTGCTTGTTTGGCGAGAGAGCCAGCAACTTTCTGAATTATAGGATCAAGAAAGATTTTTTTGGAATTTCAGTGAAAATTTGTTGGTTTAATATGGGAGTTGATATAACTACGAAAAAAATACTCACCCCCCCCCCCCCCAACATACATCGAAAACTTCCAAATTCCTCAAACAGACATAATATTATGGACTAACAACCCCTTGATAGAAGTATGACATTGGGCCCGTACGTTAAAATGAAAAAGAAAAATCTTATAAACGACTAAAGCTACCTTTTTTATATTATATTATTTCTTAATACCTTTTTTATTCCCATTTTTTTTCTAAATGCTCAAAACTAATACTTACAAGGGGACCACGTCACATTTCCCTCTCCGATTTTGATGAATTTTTTTTTTGGTGATTCTGCATTGAAAATAAGTCGACACGTGTCCGGCCGTTCTATTGAATAGGCCATCTGGACCGAGAAATTAAATATTTTAGGTTCAAAAATCGTTAAAATTGGCTTTCACAAAACAGTCATTGCTCCATTCTACCTGAACCAACTTTAATGAAACTTTCAGGAATTCTTTCACTTGAAAATATGTTAGACACATGTATCCGGATTTGTTGCTATTCACCCTAGTAAGGCCAGAGAATCACATCGAAGTTGAGGCTTGCGTTAGTACATTTAATTGATGTGACGCTATGGCCTTACTGGGGTGAATTGTGACAAATCCCGATACACGTGTCTAATATATTTTCAAGTAGAAGAATTCCTGAAAGTTTCATTCAAATTGGTTCAGGTAGAATGGAGCAATGACTGTTTTGTGAAAGGAAATTTTAACGATTTTTGGACCTATAATATTTAATTTCTCAGTCCAGATCGTTCATTCAATGGAACGGCCGGACACATGTTTTATTTTCGATGTAGAATCACCAAAACAAATTTCGTCAAAATCGGAGAGGGAAATGTGACGTGGTCCCCTTTTTAGACAAAAATCTTATAGGAATATGTATTTACTTAATTACCTATATATATCGTTATGGTTATACTGTTCACGGAGCTCCGTTATAGCCATCAAAACGCATTTACTAAATCTTTAAAGCTTCCACTTAAGAATATTAGGAATCGTTTCAAATGCACTTTGGTACGTGACTAATCTAACTTTACATACTTTTTAATTTTATTTTTCTCTCTTTATAGCCATTGCTGGCATAGTAGATGCCGCCGCACAGTGCACAGTTGGGCGAATCCACTGTCCGGCCGGACATTGGGCCAAAACCTGAAAGTTTAAATTTAGAGGTTTCATTGTAATATTAATAAACTAGAATCCTTTCCCCGTCATTTGCACTAATTTTTAACTCAATCTTTGAGTTAATAATGATACAATATGAGTTGAAACATGACAGTAAGACATTCATCTTTTTTTCATTCCAGAAAAACGTCAAGAATCGATAGTTTGCTATAAACTCCGATCCAATTTCAATCTCAATGTAATAGTGTTGTGAAAATAAAAATGTCCCAGGAAGCAAGAAGCTATCTCATAAGATAGAATGTGAAGCTAATGAATAATTTCATAATTTAAAAAAGGCATATTACATTAAATTTGTTATTATTTAAAAAAACATTTTAAATCATAGTAAGTAGTTATCTATTTATTATTGTTACAACATACTGAAAACGTAATTGCTATAAATTTAAAGGTAAAATTGTTAATGAATTTTGAATTTATACTAATAATTATAATATACGTAAGATATGTATATATATATATATATATATATATATATATATATATATATATATTTTTTTTTTTTTTTTTTTTTTCGGCTGGCGCATTAGGCCTAATGAGACCTTTGGCCGCGCAGTGTGGTCTTCTTACAGACATTTGTTTTGCTTGCGGGAGTACAGACAGCCTGGAGGGGTTAGCCCAAACTTCACGTTGCTGCTAGCTATGGTCACCATGGTACAGCGGCAGACTGCCCATAGCTCCATAAGGCCCGGTGCACACGGACGACACTTTTCTGCGATGCGGACTATAAGCCAGGTCTGGGGTACCTGGAGTACAATGGACCGACCGGATTTACCATTGTAATCCAGGTACACCTGACCCGGCTTATAGTCCGCATCGCAGGAAAGTGTCGTCCGTGTGCATCGGGCCTAAGCAATCCCACTGGGGCCAATTTGGCAGTGTCCTTCCCACCGATGGCGTCAGCTCTCTCGGGTTCAAGGACAGTGTCAAACTGGTCTTGGTCCAAGGATTATGGCAGATCTGAGTCAGCATGCCCCGAGGACCTATATTTCTTTCCCTGAAGCATACCGTCCCTGAACCAAACCTCCGGGCGGTTACTGACATCCTGGAAAACCGCACCACGATTCTCGATGAGATACACGGGGAAGGTTCATCACTCCTATGCCCAGTCGGTGTGAGTCACCTCCAGTAGGCTGACGGGCCTCACATACCCGGGGTGGGGGTAGACTTGGACTGCGTGGCGTTCATTGGTGGGCGGTCACCCGAATGGAGCGGTCACCCATCCAAGTACTGACCACGATGGACGTTGCTTAACTTTGATTATCTATTGCAAGCGCCCTTGTCCAGTCGGCCATCCCGGCCCTATATATATACATATATATATATATGTACTGATGATGAATGAAATGACAAAAATTAAGATTCTGCATTCTCAAAAACATAAACTGACAAAATTTCAGAAGTCTAGCGAAATTTCTTTGAGAGTTATAGCCGATGTCCGGCGTGAGTGTGGACTCGTCCCACTGTACGCCGGCGGTAAGTAACGTAGGGTCAAAAGTACGCCCACCGTTATGTAAAACTATAAAACTTCAGAGATAGATAAACCCCATTGAGAAAAAGCTAAGGGTTCTTGGTGATGGGGGTGTAAGATTAATCTATCATACCATTTGTTTGTTGTTTGTTTATAGTCCATTTTTATGCTACTAAGGCTAATCGGACGATGCCACAGTGGGAGTCCTAAATTTTGCCTATCCAGGTATAATTAGGATAGAGATCTTTAACGAGTACCTGACATCTTACATGCTGGGGACCTTCATTTTACGTCCTATCAGAGGAACAGCAGAGCTGAGGATTTATATATCATCCCCTGCGAATAAGTAGTTAAACAGAATTTCCTTAATTTTCAGGTCAGGACTATTAAAGTTTTACCAATATGAAAATCAGGTTTTCATTTTCAAACGTTTAATGTTCGTCATGAAAATCTATTCGTCGTGGCTTCCTCCTATCAAACCAACTGAATAGATCTTATGAGTAATGAGATGAGTGACCTAATTTTTCACGAACCGTTTAGAACAGATTTATCGAAAATTTTAATATCTTTTTTTAAAATGAATGGTTGACTAATAAATTTATTAAGTCCAAAGAAACTTTTAACCACTATACCCCAATTTGATTTGACCAATTGTTCAGTTGGATGAAAGAAATACTTCCTTGGTAAATGGATTTTATTTAAACATTTAATAATTTTTTACGTTACTTCGTACTAATATGTATTTTTTAAATTAGATCCTTCGTTACTCACGAAATACAAAAAACAAAAAAAAAAAAAAATTGCGCCCCGCTCAGAAAAAAACAGAATCCGCTACTGCGTCTTCCAGCGTTCTCTTCCCTTTTAAAAAATTCCGTTTCTTCCTACGCGTTAAATAGCCAAGGTTATAGTCCCCCGCCTTTAACCTGAGTCTGATGATACCTTGTTTTTTTGTGTTTAATTTCTGGAAATTAATAAATTCTCAATCTTAATTTATATATACTTCAATTGATAGTAATTACTAAATTGTATATTATTTATAAAATTAATTACTGTCAGGAGCGCCTTTCATACCATAAAACAACATCTATTTATCCTGTATAATTTATGATAATCAAATAAATTACTATATAATGATAATTATTATCCAACCATGTTATCAATCTTTAAATTAATGTCAAACACGTATTAAGTTATTTAATTAATGTATTAATAATTAAAATTTTGAATAAGAATGGAACGTTGGATATAAGTTTCCTTAAAGTAACTCACTATAACGTATATAAATTATACGTTATATAAATATACGTATATAAGTTTGCTCAAATTTACTGACGCTCCAAACACTTAGAACTGAGGCAAGTCAGGCGCACAATAGACCCATGAGGTCGCGGTGCATAAAGCCACAAAAAAAAAAAAACTAAATAAAAAATAATTGTAGTAACGTAAATATAAACCATATTTCGTTACTCTGCAATGCACGAATAAAAATTTCATCCCCTTTAATGACTATTTTCTTTTTAATTTTTCTTTGAGATCTCTAAGAACTGAAATCATTTTTCTTCTCTTTTTTTATACCTACCACTTTCATGTTTTTTCTATGGCATGGAAGAAGCTTATCTTTTTTGCTTATATTTTCTTTACCTTTAGAAGATGGAGACATGGTCTACATCGTGGTGTCTCTCTTTTTTTCTTGCTTACATCTTTTTTTTTTTTTTTGTACACTGTTCTTTAAGTTCTTAGAGTTGAGATAAGATAAAATGTTTTAAATCATCTTGTAATAAAAATAGACCTCACAGTGCTTTTAAGTGGATTACTCGACCGTGGACTCTGTCAGGAATTCTGTCATATAAATATAACTCATGCAAATAATACAAAACTGTAAAAAGAATGAACTAATTAAGTCTGAAAAATAAATAATGTTTATAGCTATAAATACCCTCGTTTTTGCTTTTGATTAAATAAACGGACAAAGCATTAAAGCATAAATGTGGGGGTGTTGACGTGCCAAACCATTTCAAGCAGTTCAGTTGCAGCTATCGGACTTTCCTCCCTTTCCTGGAAAACCACATCCACCGAACTTGATATTAATTATACCTTTTCATGTGGGCGCGTTTGTGGAAACTGTTTACACTGAATCTCAATATCAATTCGTTTTAATAACTTTTAATAAATTAAATTGGCACTTTTATTTATTAATAAAAGAACTTCATTGTCACTTTGGCTATTAAAAACAGATTATTTTTACAGTGGATTCCCTCTACATTGCCTTTTTTTTTTTTTTTTTTTTGGTTTCATAACTTCAATTTGCGCCTGTTAATAAACATCAACAATCAGCAAATGTGAGGTGTGCTAATTTGAATAAGGGCATGTTTGGCATGGGGAAGGATAGCCCCCAGCGGTACCTCTTGTCTGGCTTGTTTCAGTTAACCTGGATTTTTAACGAAGGAGATCTCTCATCCAGCGCCTTTTTAATCTCCTAGGTATGGGCATATCAGCTGTTGCCATGCCTCTAATCAGTTGATTGAAATGACCGTGTAAGTGTGTATGGAAACGTTTGTAGAGTGTCTTTATATGTTGGTCTACTGTTTGCATTTGTAAGTCAGTATGTATTGTAATGTTGCTCACGTACCATGGTGCTTTAACTATGAGTCTTAATATTTCTGATTGAAAGGTCTGAATTCTTTTTAAGTGGGTCTTTTTGGCTGTACCGTATATCTGTGATGAGTAAGTCCATATTGGTTTCAGTAAGTATAAATATGTATTTAATTTTTGTCGTAGTCCTAGTTTTGAGGTTTTAGAAATGTTTGAATGATATGAAAACTGAAATAAAAAATGAATAACTGAAGATGGCTCAAAAGAGCCGAAACGTCTTTTAAATAAAAAACTTTATTGTTGAGACTAATTTGGTCCCCTTCTGATAACCTGTTGAAAAATATAGTCTCAAGAACTTAATGTCTTATATAAGTGATTAATCTGAAGCAGACCAAGATGGCTTCGATCGAGAAATGTTTGAATGATATGAAAACTGAAAAAAAAATGAATAACTGAAGATGGCTCAAAAGAGCCGAAACGTCTTTTAAATAAAAAACTTTATTGTTGAGACTAATTTGGTCCCCTTCTGATAACCTGTTGAAAAATATAGTCTCAAGAACTTAATGTCTTATAAGTGTATAAATATGTATTTAATTTTTGTCGTAGTCCTAGTTTTGAGGTTTTAGAAAAAAGAGAGTAAAGTGGGGTGAGTCGTTTGTTAAGTGTTTTTCGTTTCATCTTAACTTGCGGGCCCCAGGTCATCCTTCTGTCAAGAGTAAGACCAAGGTAATGTACGGTGTCAGTTTGAGAAATTTGGACATTGTCGATTTAAATTGGAGGGCAGGTATTTTTTCGAAGAGTGAACGTTATCTGTCTAGATTTTTCATGATTTAGCCGAATTTTCCATAATTTGCACCAATCGTTTACTTTATGTAGATCTTGTTGTAAAGTTAGTGAGGCATGAATAGGATCTTGATGTTTAGTGAGAATTGAAGTATCGTCAGCATAAGTAGCGGTCAGTGTATCATTGCTTACCTTTTTTTACACCACCTTTTTTATTCCGATAAAATTATTAAAACTTATAACCTGTGTTTTGTATTCATTTTTCTTAACCCTCCGGCGGGCGCGCCTACTTAAGTCACATCAGCGGGCGCTTTGCGGTGTTTGGACCGCATCCTAGTTTTTTATATATTTTATTAGAAAATAAGTAATAAATTACTTGTTTATTTTTATACTATTTCTAATGAATGAAAATTACAAGTTGTATAAAGTAAAGGATGGCAAAAAGAAAAAAAAAGAAATAAAATAGCTTTGGCGATAAAACACAACTTACAACTTACAATTGGTAGTATAATGTATAGAGGTAATATAATAATTAATTGCTTATTATAATAAATGCTGCTCATATGAACTAGGAATAATGATGGAAGATGATTGATCGTTGTTATAATGAAGAGAAAACGTTTGGTTGGTGCGGTCAGAATAAATAGCACTAATATGTTAGAATCACATATTTTATTTTTGTCAACGTTTCGATCCGAATGTTAGGTCCTTATAAGTGCATTTTGGCTGATGCTGTCAGTGTGAACCCATAAGGTATAGAGTATTGTAATTATATACACAGGCATAAAGGTATTGGCCAAGGTTTTAAAGGAAAATAATCAAATACACAGCTAAATTTCACGATTTACCAATTTAAATGTAAGTGTAAAAATAATTCAAACAATATTAGACAACGTAAAACGATAAAATAATTCAGCAGAGGTTGATATTATCATAACCACGATTGAATTTCCTATAAAATGTATAGGTTCGAGCCCCGCTTAACCGGCTATTCGGATTAAACGGCAGTGTAAGGAAAATAGAAAAAAATTATACATCAATTTTCGACTCGAAATCGGCTAGTTTAAACACTTTTGCTGTTTTATGCTAGTAATATAATTGATAGTACTTGCAACATTATTTTATTTCATGAAAACACTCAACTTAGGTAAAAAAAAAAAAAATCATACATAGGAACTATCAATTATTTTTGTCGTTATGTTTTAATTCTTAACTATTAAATGTATATCATATTAAAATATAAGATTGGGATCATCCGACTTTAATATAATTTTGATAGGAGATGGTGGGATTGACTGCTCAATGTAGGTTTAATAACTGCAACTCTATCTGTGAAAATTTAGTTCCCTTATTCACGCTAAACAATAGCTGAACCTTTTTTTTAATACTAATCTTCTAAAAACAAATGGATGCTTAAAAATTAAAAGTGCCGAATCTTTAAGTTATCGGATGTCATATTAATAAACTTATTATTAATAATTTTCAAATTCATTCTAAAATCACGGTAGGTGAAAAAGTTGATTTATTATTGACCTAATAACGATTCAGACTGACTTTATAAATGATGCTACAGACCTGGTAAGTAAGGCATGATGTTTTACGAAATGATTAGTAATAACCTAATTCGAAGCACAAGCTCCATAGCGAATAAACTGCACGAAATAGCATAGGTATTTCAACAAAAAAAATATCCCACATGTACAGACGCAGGTGGACGCAGCTAGAATACGTTTTAATATTTCCTTGAATGTATCTTCTTCTTAAGAAAATGGATTTTAAAACTGCGCTCGGCTGCGCTTGAAAAAAATGAATTACCAAAAAAATTTGTTGTCTTACTTTTATTGCATTTATTCGGGATTTTATTTCTGGGTTAAAACATAGACCAAATAGCATCATTTTTATGCTAGTGTAATATGTGAGATCGCTCTTCATGATTATGAAGGAAAATCGCTCTAAGAAACAAAAATGCGAGATTTAAAAATTACACAGGCCAACGATGAAAAAACTTTTTTAATGAAAATACCTTATTCTTATGTTGTTTAGGTTGCTGAATCCAAATATGATGCTTAAAAAGTTGTATCACCCACCATTTATTCACATTTTATAGTTAAATTCATGAAATAAAGAAACATTTTTAGAATTTAACAGCTTTTTCATAGTTAAGATAACATGAAAAAATAGGTCTAATGAACAAAGATGATGTTGGCAGCACTGCTGAAACACATGCTAAACAGCTGATGTTTTGTTTATTTTCAACATAACCTCACTTTTACGTTTCCTGTACATGTGCTCAGTGCAATGTCTCATCGCGGCTGTAAAAACTCTGCTGACAGTTTTTGTTATATTTGTGGTGAGTTTGTTATTAAAAAGCACCAAAGAAACATTACAGACTTTGTGAAAAAGGTTTATCTAGCATACTTTGGAACCAAACTTGGAGACCAGGATAAACCTTGGGCACCGCATAAGGTATGTTATGTATGTGTTGAAGACCTCAGGAAATGGTCAAAAAAAGAGAAAAACACTTTAAATTTGCTGTTCCCATGATATGGAGGGAACCAAAAAATCATTCCGATGACTGTTACTTTTGCAGTGTAGATATTACTGGTCATAACTCTAAGAACAAGAAGGTAATAAGCTACCCTAACCTTCCGTCCGCCATCCGACCAGTAGGGCACGGTGTAGATTTGCCAATCCCGGAACCACCAGAGGACTTAAATTCTATTGAAACAGAAGTATTTTCTGATGTACAGTCGGAGTTAGATGAACACGATGAAGAATTCCAATGTGTTACAGAAAATGTAGAGCCTAAATTGTTCACTCAGGTCGAGCTTAATGACTTAGTTAGGGATCTGGGCTTAACAAAAGAAAAAGCTGAACTGCTTGGCTCTAGGCTAAAAGAAAAGAACTTGCTGGCGGCTGGAACCAGCTTTCATGTGTATAGGAAGAGAGAACAACAATTTTCGAAGTATTTTGAACAAGAGGGTGATTTGGTGTACTGCTCAGACATTCATGGTTTAATGAATGAGTTTGGAATTGAATACAAAACAGAAGATTGGAGGTTGTTTATTGATTCATCCAAAAATAGTTTGAAGGCAGTTTTACTACACAACGGTAACATGTATGCCTCTGTACCTGTCGGTCATTCTGTACATATGAAAGAGAGTTACGAAAATCTAGAAATAGTGTTAAATAAAATAGGTTATTCTGCACACGGTTGGTTGATATGTGGTGATTTGAAAGTTACGTGCATGCTCCTTGGTCAGCAAGGGGGTTTTACCAAATTTCCATGTTTCTTGTGTGAATGGGACAGTAGAGCTCGGAATCAACATTGGTGCAGAAAGAACTGGCCTGCTAGGGAGTCTTTAAAGCCTGGCGAGAAGAACATTTTACGCAAAAACCTTGTAGATCCAAAAAACGTGCTTCTACCACCACTACATATTAAGTTAGGTCTCATGAAACAGTTTGTAAAGGCTTTGCCTAAAGATGGGCTTTGTTTCAAATATCTCTGTCAGAAGTTTCCACACCTTTCAGAAGCTAAACTGAAAGAAGGCGTCTTTACCGGGCCTGATATTAGAAAAATGATGTTTGACGTTAACTTTGAATCCACAATGACCTCAAATGAAAAAGAAGCATGGGTTTCATTCAAGCAAGTTGTCACCAAGTTTTTGGGAAATAAAAAAGACCCAGAATATAAGGCTATTGTTGCTAACATGTTAAAAAAATTTGAACAGTTAGGATGTTTGATGAGCCTGAAAGTTCACTTCTTGAGCAGCCACCTCGATTACTTCCTAGAAAATTTAGGAGATGTTAGTGAGGAGCAAGGTGAGCGTTTTCACCAGGACGTTAAAGTGATGGAAAAACGTTACCAGGGCCGCTGGAATACCAACATGATGGGGGATTACTGTTGGTCACTTCACCGGGAAGTTCAGCAAGCTATTCATCGCAGGAAAAGCTACACAAGAAGCTTCAAGGAAAAAAGGGAAAGAAAATATAAAGCAATTCCAGTTGACAAGTGAACCTTGTATCATCACATAAAATTACTATTCCAAGTATTTTACTGTAAATACAAACCATTTTTACGATTCTACAGTGTTTCATTGATTTCCCTATATACTGTAAATGGGTATTAGACTATATAATAAAATACATTTTGCTTGGAAACTAAGGGTGATACATAAAAATTACGAGCAGATTTGGATTCAGCACATAAAAATCTATCAAGATCAGCTATTAAAATTAAAAAAGTTTTCAAAAAGGTTTTTTTTGTTGGCCTGTGTTATTATAGTGTTATAAATTTTCCGCTGAAAAATAGACTTTTTCAATGATCGATTTTCAAAGGGTCCTAACGAGTTTAAAAATCAGAATATCTCCGAATAAATTGATGGAATGTGTCAGGCAACTATTCTATTAATTAATAATGAAAAGAAAAAGAATATTCCAATACCTTCAAAAAATAGGTTTTTTCCGCCTTTCAACCACTGTGCGCCGCGGTGTTTGGACGGCACATACAGACCTACTGCAAATAAGGCAATATAACTACTGAGGAAAACCGGAAGATGGCGGGTACGACCGTCTAAACCTACCAGAACATGTCAGTCTACAAATACCTGGAACCCTGGAACAAATACCAGCTCACTGATTCAATTAGTATTCCTAATATTTTGAAAAATGTTCAGATTGCGGTCCAAATGCCGCAGCGCGCCCTCCGGAGGGTTAATGCTACAGTTTTACAAGGATTTGCTATAAATAGTTTGTTATAAATAGTTACATAGATACATCAAAAGAGGCGATTTTCTATTTTTATTTAATTGTCTCTCCCTATTCTTTCTAATAAACTCCTTTAATTTCATCATTCGAACCCTCTTTTTTCATCATTGGACTTCCTCTTGTATTCTTGACAATACAATACCAAGACAATACTAGCGAGGCATTCTTCAAATCTTCTGATGCCTAAAAGCTTGGAAAGCTAAACGAACCCACAAACTTATAATAATTAATCATCAATTATTAAAACTTATATCCTGTGTTTTCTATTCTTTTTTTCATCATGCTACATTTTGAAAACGAATTGCTAATCTCATTCAAATATAAATAGTTAATTAAAGGAGGCGATTTTCTCTTTTTTTTTTTTTTAATTGTCTCTCCCTATTCATCATTGGAATTCCTCCTGTATTCTTGACAATCTAGCAAGGCATTCATCAAATCTTCTGTTGCCTAAAAGCTTGGACAGCTAAACGCTCCAACAAACATTCCGGGGCTATTGGGTATGCCGGCCTTAACATCCTCTCTTCGTTCGCCTCGAACTCCTGGATAGTCTCGGCTGCCATCTGTTTTCTGCTCTTCAGCTGTTTGCAGAATTTGAAGGATATCTAAAGCGTTTCCTCGGATGGCTACTGCCTTACCTCGGCTTGAGGTAATTTGACCAGGACGACTCAAAATCAAAAGTTGAGGGTTTTTGTTCTGGCTCAGCTTTCCGTCACCATTGGTTCTATTCTTTCCACATCTTGTAATGGCTGATGGCGAAGCTGTTATCTGCCACTTTTTGTTGCGCCCTTTTTAATCGTTCAAGTTCCTTCTCAAATGCGACCGCTAACTCTTCTTATTGAGACAACCCGTCATTTATCCCCTCTGACAAGTTACTCAGCTTGTCATTCATTTCACCAGACAAGTTGGTCGACCTGTAATTTTACACATTCACACCACCAGAAAAATGGGTCAGCTTGTCATTTTTCTCAGCCGACAAGCTTAACTTCGGGGTA
Organism: Aelia acuminata; assembly: GCA_911387785.2. Classification (NCBI taxonomy): domain Eukaryota; kingdom Metazoa; phylum Arthropoda; class Insecta; order Hemiptera; family Pentatomidae; genus Aelia; species Aelia acuminata. Next base: position 171,344,297 of record OU426979.1, read on the forward strand.
TAACCTTCTCGACGACCTCAGCAGACTTGATGGCCATCATGTCATTCATCTCAGACTAATCCGAATTTAGGCTAGCTTTTTCTGATTAAGCTGGACACACTGGCTGGACAATATGGCGTTTATATTACCAGACAGATTGGTCAATTTGTTATCAACATTGTTGTCAATTTGTCTATAACATTGTTATTTATATGTAAGGAATATAAGGACAAGAAAAAGGGCAAAAAAGACTGCTTTAGCAAAACATTGTTTTGAATTGAAGCATGATTTTGATTTTGAAAACCCACAAATTCTGCACAAAGATGGGTCGGGACGAAAATTAAAATTTTTAGAAGCCCTCTTTATATCCTAGAACCTACAAAATGCGGTAAATTTTAAAACGGACTCGAAGGACCTAAATAGTTACTATTCTGAAACTGTTTAAGCATTGAAATAAGAATAGGGTGAAGTTAAATACAAACGACTGCTGATAAACATACATGAAACACACATTTACTATAGAATAACGAAACAGAACATTAGAATGATTTAGTTGAAATGGTTAAGAAAATAAATAGAAATAAAAGAACAATACTTATATATCTATAACTGGAATAAATAAAATAAAATGACATATGTAAATTAATAAAAGTCAATAAGTAACATGTGATCAGTGAATTTATATATAATATCTATTTAATAAACAAAATTTTTACAATTAAAAGGCCTTTTCAATAACATTTAAAAGGAGTAACATAGAGATTGACAAACAAAAAAAGTGGATGGCCACCACAATGAAATATGAATGATAGTTTGATTCAATTGTCTTTAAGTATAGGCGAACAAAACAAGCAGCTTCCCTAATCCGGTGAGAATGAGACCTCATTGGCGAACTACACTCTGATATCAGTGAACAATTCACTGGCGAACAAAACAACTTGAAGTCTTCTTACTTGAGCTTAAGCTAAACAAAATAAGTTTGGGAGGCATTGGATGGCGGGAAACCTCGGTTTTAAGTTCAAAACAATTTAAGACTGAACAGAAACTACCAATATCCCCTATAAATAAGTTGTAATAAATCATATGAAGGGTCGTGGGGAATAACCACGGTAGTCCATTCTGAGAAAAATGAAATTTAAAGTTTATGGTCCCCTCGATCCATTTTCCAAAAGTTAAAATTAGTTTCAAAAAACATATCCCTCTAAACCAGATAATTGTTTACCACTGTACAAAATTTCTAAAACCAAATAGTAGTTTAAAAGCCAATGAAATAACAAAACATCATCAAACTGCTCATTGTTGGTGGGAAAAACCACGATAGTCCATTGCTGCTTATATGTTTGTGAACTGTAAATTGTTATTACTTTTTTGGGTAAAAAAACAAAACAATAAAACTTTCCTATTTTTGAGAGGTCGATAGTTATGTTACCCGCGTTGATCTTTTGGCCCTATCCCAGTATTAATTAAACTCTTATTAATGAACCGGACTCGAGTTTCATTAAAGCCTTGAATTGACAAAAAGAGTTCAAACAAACTTGAATATCACTGTAATGATAATTATTGTTCTCATCTTTCACTGTAACTTTATAAACATAAGAAGATTTATTTGGTATAGATACCTCAGAATTTGTTCTGAGACGACGACTTTGGATTGGTATAACAGTTATAACAGACCGCTAAGGAAGGCGTTTTGCTCATCTCTTGACAAAATTTATCAAAATTAGATAATAGGTATTTTGTTTCTGGCAGATAAAGGAACCTTTTCAAAACTCATAAATCGTTTACAAATACAGTTTTCACCTTACTCGTGAGTTGAAAGTATGACTTTTTTCATGACATCAGACATTCGTCTGTGTTTTTTTCTTTTTTTTTGTTAATTTTGTAGACTTGTATTCATCTTCACTTGAACTAATGTCACTGTTCATGTACACTTCAACCACAGACAAACTCCACAGAAATGGACTACTGTTAATCTTTCCCCGACACTCAGGACTTCAGCTGTTTTTCCCCCTTGTATCAATTTTAAACTATCGATTTTATGTAGAGTATCGTTTTTTTTTCTCGACTGTAACAAGTATGAAAAGAAAGTACACTTCCTGTACTATCAGATGGCACAACTTGTTTCAAATCAACAAAAAGTGGACTACCGTGGTTTTTCCCCCTGACCCTTCATATATATAAATTATTTACTTATTTATTTATTTAATTATTAAATTATTTAATTCGCGATGACTTACAATAGAAGTTTTTGAATAGAATAATACTTTAACTCATCCAGAAGGCTTTTGGCTGCTCTCCGACTCGAAAGAGGTTTCAGACTGGTTATCCATGTGACTGTTATAGTGATGGATCTCCCTTCCGGTATATAGACTTTGTTTTATTGCGGTTTCCGGTTCTCTCGATGTTTTTGGTTTCAATGGCCTTAAATTTGTTATATTAAATGTGTTTTCTTTTTTGGTGAATCTCCTATAATTATTCTTTCAGGTGCTCGACCGTAATAAATATTTTTTATCCTGATGATGCCTCAACAGGCGAAAATTTGTGATGTAAAAATAAATTACGAAAAAAAGATTAATGAGACTATTACTGGCCTTCCTCCTTTGAAATTTATCTTTAGTCTCCACTGATTCAATAGGTGAATATTTGAAAATAATAATTGTCTTTTAAAAATTATAATGAAGCAAGTAAAAACGTTCATTTTTATGCTTCTTTATATGTTTTGGAATGGATTGTGATTGTATAAATTAAAAGGTAGTTTTAAACATTTTTACAGGCATAAATTAAAGTTTTTCGAACTTCTATGAATTCCATATTCTCTAATTTTAATAATAATATTTCTCTGTGACGTGCTTCTGCTTTGATATACAGACTAGAACATGATACTGGGATATACTGATTAGTATGCGAGCAGTATTCCTCTTTGAACTAGAAGGATATAGTGCTATGCTCGTGATATCAACATTAAATAAAATAGCAAAAGGACACGTGGAATGGAAACGGAGTTAGGGTTCTGAGTATGAAGGATACCAGAGCCCAAGTTCGGAATCGAGTTAAGTCAACTTTCTAACGAAGTTTGGACGTCTGGAGAGCAAGGGCCAGTTCCGTTGATCATATCAGTCTGTGGTCCTTCCTCGAACCCCTCTCCATCTGCTGATAAATATACCAGTCGGTTCCAAATGATTAATCCTCAGCATTCGATTGGATGGATGATTAAGTTCAGGTTGTTGGTAGCAATGATGTGTAGTGAAAAAAGTTGATTACTGTAAGTAGGGTTTTTTTCCGGATCATTAATAATCATAAGAAAAAATATATATATATATACATACGAGGGGCGATCAAAAAGTTTTGCAACTAAGCTATTTCTTCTGTGCGCGTTCATCCTCGATTCTGGCCACATGCCCTGCCCATCTCAGCCTGCTTGCCTTTATGCAATTAACAATATTTTTATTTTCTAATATTGTCTCAATTTCCTTGTTACTCTTAATTCTCCATTCACCGTTAAGTCTTGTAGCACCGCAAATCCTTCTTTTATTTTCCTTTCAAATACCATTCAGTCAACGGCAGTCTTCCTGTGACAAACACCAGGTTTCTGCTCCATAGGTGACTACTGGTCTAATAAGAGTTTGTTCAGGCAAGTTAGGTTTTAATAATAAAAACCTTTCGCTTCCCTGATGAAGAAAGTATGGCCGGTGCTCAATGCTCTTAGTTTTGTTGGTTAATGTATTAAAAGTTTTATATAATAAAAGAATAAGATGAAAGGTATTTAACATAAAGTTTACCTGTGTAATTCAGAAAATAATAGCATGATAAAAAAGGAAAATAAAATAATATGAATGAAGGGAAATTAAGAAAATTCTCTGATATTTAAAGCTTAAACTATAATTTATTAAATACAAATAATTTATTAAATAAAAATGAAACAAATGATTGAAAGAAAATGAAACACAACTTATAAACTATCATAGACAAAAATATGCTTTAATCGAATGGCCATTGATGATCTATTGAGTAGAGTAATAAACAAATGATTAATAACTATAATACAAAGATATACCTATATATAATCACTGAATGTTAAAAGGTAAAGTTCAATGTTCAGAAAATATTATTTAAATTTGAAGATTAAACACAATGTAATGTTTATACATTATTAAAAAAATAATGATGGAAGTATTTTACTTTAAAGGTCCATCCCGCTGGGAACTTAATCTTCCTCTTCGCTCGTCTTCTAAAATAATGTTTGCAAATGTGCACCACTGAACACCCTGGGTGAACGAGAATTTAATAAATGTTTTTAAAGAATGATTTAAGCGTGAGGAGTAATGCCTACTCGGCTGGCGAGAGTTAACAGCTGACTGACTTGAAGCGTCTTTTGTTTGTCTCAGAGCGTCTTCGACCAATCACAGACGCCCACGCACATAACACTAAACTAATGCTAATTAAATACTTAATATAGATTGGTTTGATATTCAATGTTAAATTTGATTAATAAATTAAAGACAACATATTAATTACTTAATTTACAACTTATTAATTATTGAATTTAGAATTAATTTAAAAATACTGAACTAAAAATTAAACTAAAGATTTATATAAACTGACAAATTGGTTCTCTGAACAGAGTTTTATATAGTTTTAACTTAGGTGCTTTTGATAGCAGTTGAGACCTGAGAAGTTTAATGTTTGCATAATAGGCTCTATTACCAGCCATTATCCTGCTATTAATTTCTTGGCTGATTATGTTTTCATTATTTAAGGCGAACCCGAGATATACAAATGTGGACACATTTTCAAACTTAAAATTCGTGAAATGAAAGTCGCTGTAGGATCTTATGTTCGCTTCTGAGGATGATTTCAGATATTTTGTTTTGCTTTCATTAACCACAAGCCCTACTTTTTTTCCATTTTCAAATATTATTTCAGAAGCCTCTCTAAGTGCATTTTCACTTCTGGCAACAACCACTATGTCATCAGCATAGGCACAGATTTGCCATGTCCTATCAGCGATAGTGCCTCTTTTAGCTGTATCTTTAACAGCATCATGAAGAGCTATGTTAAACAGCGTCGCAGACAAGGCGTCTACCTGGCGAACTCCAGATTGCACCCTGAACAATTCACCAACTTTATTTCCTACAACATACAGATATCACGGAAAAAAAAAAAACTTTCTTCTTGGTCTTGAAACCGTTCTTCTGTAGCTGAAATCAGCAGGGGAATCCAGGTCATCAAATCTTGTCCCTTTAAGAATCTCTTTAGGTTTGGATACAGGAAGTAATCACTGGGGGCAAGATCTGGGCTATAGGGTAGGTGGACGAGCTGTTAAAAGCCGTAGTCACGAATGGCAGCCTGCGCAACGAGACACCTTAGACATTCCTAAAATGTCATGAATGATCGTGCTAGCGCTTCCATAGGAAATGCCTAATCTCATAGCAACTTCAGACACTTTTGTTCGACGGTTAGCCATGATCAAGGCCTCGTTTGAACTCATTTAACCACCTAGTGACTGTAGAAAAAGGGGGTATGATCATGATTGACCATATATATTCACCATTCCGTCGTAAATATTTTTTACAGAATGCCCTTCTGATGTGAAACATGTTGATACCGGATATCAACATGTTTACAAAGACACTGCTAAATATTGACTGGACTGACGAACTCAATATTGTGGGCATGTTTACTCTTGAGAGATAAGCTATCAGGGACAAAATAAGGATTAACGGAATAAGGGTTGTTTATATCTTAGTTACAAAACTTTTTGATCGCCTAATATATATTTATATACGTAAAAAAATGTCCCTACCCCCCGTTAATCAAGGTTCTACTGTAAATTTCAAACGAAATTGAAAATTATTCGAGGCGAAGATAAGTACTTGTAAGCAACCCTTTCTAAACATTTATTTAATTTCAATTTCATTCATTTCGTGCTCCTGAAATTCACATGAAGTTAACAGTCAATAGTCAACTGTTTGAATAATCAATTAAATTTAAATCACCTTTCGTTAATAGTCAGGATTTTCTGTTTGATCCTTTTTTCTTTTTTTTTTTTTTTTGGATAGCCAACCTTTTGTTGACTTTGTTTTCCAATATTCAGTTGTTCCTTATAACTATACTATACTATCATTTATTACATGATAAACTTTTTTTTTTTGTATTCAAACATTTATTCGCACCTGTCAGCCGTCTGCGACAATTAGCGAATCCGATGGCTGCAGCATCGCAATGATATGTAAGGCATGTATGGCATGAAGGAAGGAAAGTGCCCAGCAGCACCTCTTTCCGGGCTTGACATTAATTCAGGAGAGGAGGTCTCTCATCCAGCTTCTTTTTAGCCGCCTTCGAACGGGCAAATCAACCGTGGCCATGTCGTGCATTTATCTGTTGTCATGTCTATCCAATTTAACAAAAAAGCGTGAGTAAAGCGTTCGTATATGTTGTTGGATAGTCGGTTGTTGTAAGTCTGTATGTTGAGTTTGGTTACTTACTTACCTGGGAGCGTCCGTAATTAGTCTTAAAATTTTGGATGGAAAAGTTTGTAATTTTTGTAAGTGTGTCTTTTTAGCTGAGCCGAAAATCTGTGAGGCGTATGTCCAAATGGGCTTAAGTAAGTAGGTGTATGTATTCAGTTTTTGTCTAATATTCAATTTAGAAGATTTGGCAAAAAGGGAGTAAATTATTTTTAAGCGTATCTTCAAGGTCTTTTTTTTTTTCATTTTGACATGTGAGCAAAAATTATCATTTTCTAGCATATATATTCATGTATTTTTCTTCATTTTAGCCCTTATAAAGATTCACATGTAGGGATAGAATTCAGGGAAACTTTGGCTAATCTACCTACCTTACACTTATTGTGTAACCCATGATACAATTGCACTTCACCTTTTGAGTCTAAAAGAAGTTGTTCTGATGAATCTGTTAGGAAATTTAATGCTGATTAAGAAAATATCATCGTTTTTGTTTCTACGCTAAACTAAAGTAGAGAAAACTGTCATTTTTCAGAAAAAAGTATGATTTAAAAAAAAAAATCTATCTCCTCAACAGATTGAGATAGGAAGCTCGTTTTTGCGCCATTCTACCCGTTTAACATGCAGTATTACCCAATTTATTTTTTTACACTAGGTCTGGGACACCGAGTATATTGATATAGTTATTTTATATTCTATACTATCAACTAAGTCCAGAGAATACCTATTAAAATATATAACTTTTGTTCAATATCTCTTTATATGCCTGCGATCTAAATATTATTTATTAGTTTTCTCCAGCTAACACACTATATTACCTCCGAGTTCTAAGCTCTAATATTTATTCCAATGGCACCTCCTCGCATCGATCTAGTTTATGTGACCTCCGGTGTGTGACCTGACAAATAATCTTCCCTGATCTCAACCAAAAGGGATAAGGATATATATCTTTAGTTTAATTTCTTTTTATTTTGAGAGGGATTGGAAAAAATTATAAAAATTCATCTATTTCAAAAACCGTTCAAAAAAGCCAAACGCTCCTTTGGTACACAAAAACATAATCATTTCGACATTAAAATTTTCGTAAAGCCTCATATTTCTATCGTCGCTGGTTGGAAACAGACGGTTATCACTTGCACTGCATGGAAGTAGGTTATTATAACCAAGAAGTGCTTCATATAATTTGACCAACTTACACAATATTCTTTGGAGTTCTTCATCCTTTTCTGGATACCCCTTTCTCAATGGCTGAATTGCAAGGAATCAGTTCTGGAAAAACGCGGAAAGCACCTAGTCCTGACAATATACCTCTAGAATGTTACAAATTATTGCCAGAAAAATGGATGATTTATATTCTTGATCTGTTTAATGATGTATTCAATCAAGAAACTACACCAAAATAATGGAGTGTTGTAAAATTCAAAATGCTTTTCAAGAAAGGAGACCAAAAAGAATCCCCAGAAGTACAGGTCAATAGCGTTAATAAATATTCTGACAAAATTATTCACTTTATTATTAGATATATTTTTGTTTTCTATTTATTATTTTTTATAAATACTTAATGTAATAGTTCTAAGATTAGTTGGAATAATTTTAATTTGTAAATAACTATAAGCTTAGGTCCAACCTCTAGCTAAAAGTTGTAAACTTAAAAGCAGTAAACATTTATTATTACTATTATTATAATTGGACCGACTTTCGCCCGTTACGAAATTTATTAAGTTATTACCCATGTGAAACTCGCTTCCGTACGTTTATTGAGGTTTTCAGTATTGAATTCGAAATAGGAAAAACTTATTTGTAACGCAACTTTGGCCTGATATTTGATTTGGATTGTTGCAAAAAAATTCAAATATATAAAGGGCGCCGAAACCCAAAAAGTTTGGATATTCCTGATTTAAGTATATAATCGTAAATATTTCCTTAATATCCCTACTCCGAATGTTTTGGGGCGAAAAACGTATGTATTTAATCTGAGTTCACGCAGTATACTACTATAGTTTATATTTACTAAATATATACTAGTCTGTTGACTTTAGCAATCTAGTTTAGAGTTGGGAACTGCTTCGAAACGTAAATATTGGGGGTACTTTAGAGAGGTGGGGTCTGTGGTTTGTGGTTATATCCCTTGAGATGTTGTTCCCGCCCGCTAAGGTGTAACGCAATCAAAGTTATAATATTTACCTGAAGCAGTAACATATTTTACTATACTAATAAATTGTATTATGTAGGATTTTTATTTATAAACATTCATGAAATTGTTATTAGTTTTCTTGGCAGTTCAAATGCTTAGTTACAGTAGATTATAAAAAGAACCGTCTAACACTTTTGCAACAGCGAGTTTGAATGATGGAACGTCCTCGGTGTCAGCAATGGAACTGCCACGTAAATTGACATGTGAAGAATGCATTCTTTACATTGCTGAGTATAAAACATATTACCTATTCTTTACCTTGAACATAATGATTTTTTTTTTTTTAATTTTTAAAATAACAAAGGAGAAACATTAAATAAGAATAAAATTTTTAATATAAATTTGAGTCAGCGGTTTGAGATACTCTATGTGTCCATAGTTAGAATTTATAAAATAAAGTAAAAAAGAAGATACTAAAGTTGCACTAAAAAGCAATAGATTTATATTGAACATAGATCCACTAGCTTCCCCGTCGCTGCTTTCCCCGCGAGCCTTTAAAATCAATTATGTGATCATTATCTTTGTATTGATTTAATATAATATGTTAACTGATGTTAAGGAGATTTAGTAGAATCGGAGCTTCCGGTAGGTGGAATGTTGGAGGCCGGTTCGGTAGGAGAGAGGGAGACGCGAATGGAAAGAGTTCACTAAAACCTCCGAAACAAAAAATTGCTTACTCGTCCTGAACGCTTCATTTTTCGGCTTTGAAACATGTTTTTCGACGTCCCGTAGAGGCTTTCGAGTTAAACTTTAAAATTAGACATTTTTTCTCGAAGTGCAAAAATAGGTGTCCGTTAGAGTTAAACGACAATTTCGCCATTTAAGCCCCTTAGGGGTTACATTTTTGAAATGCCTTTCTTAGTGGTTACCTACATCGCGTTTGAAACCTAAATTCTGAACTTCAAGTTTCTATCATTAGTAGTTTTTGCTCTGCGTTGATTCTGTCAGTCAGGACAAAGCCTCTTAGATATAGAGAGATTAAACAATAGATTTTATTTAATAATAGCTTTGATTGAGTATTGATTTCGCAAACTCTCGCTTAACATGCTAATCTCATTGAGTAATATTCAACAAACAACTACGCTGCAACTATTCTTTGCTACTACTGAATTTTTTTGCTCCACAACTTTTTTGTTTAAAATGGTTGTAAAATTTACGAGCGTTTTCTGAGTTTGAAAAAAATTCAATTCAAAGGTCCAGCCAGATTTGTTGAGTGAACAATTGTCGGTAATGATTACGAAAGACAATCGAAGGCGATAAATAATAATCGATTTATCGACAGATGAGGCATTCAAACTCCCCCGAGCGAGCGGAAGGGATGAATTATGGAATGAATCCAAAGGGTGGGCACTAGCTTACTCACTGAGTCCGGACCCAGTTGTCTATTTGCTTATTCACTTCCACGAACCTCTTAGTTGAAAAATCTTCAAATATTCATCTGTTAGCTACTCAAAACTATAATCGTAACAGATTAGTCGAAATATAAGTGATGTTTCATAAAAAGGCAGGAAGGCCATTTATTTGAAAATATATAAAAATTAAGGTCGAGAAAACATTTCCTGCTTTAAAGAAAATATTATTTAAACATTGATAAAATAAAACTACTACTGATATTGAAAAAAAATTAGAATTCAGCATTAAAAAAAATATTTAAGGAGCACAAACTCAACAAATTAAAGAAGAGGATTATTCATGATTAGATCGGATTTCTCTTTGAAATATAAAGCAATGGATTATGTCTTCCTTTGGGCAATTCCACGTCAAATCAACACAAAAATATATCATTTTGAACTTTATCATCTCAGATTTGCTTGAAATTTGGTACATGTGCACTACTTGTTTCTTCTAGAACAAATATGAAATATTAATGAGATGTGTCTTACCATTTTTGAATTATTAGTCTTTAAAGCACTCAAAAATAGGTCCAGAAAGAGAAAAAATCATGATTAAAAATAACTGTTGATGTTTTTCGAATTTGACTAGGACTATCAGTAGTTTTACTAAATGTAAAATTTTAATTTCAATTTTCCCAAAAAGGAATTTTTGAAAATTTTTAAATTTTGTTGAAAAATAGGTAGCATTTTTTCTATTCTTAAGACAAAATATAAAAGTAGGATTAAAATTTCTTCCTTACTAAAAAAATTGATAACTGGTGATAAAATCCCATGAATCTATTTTATGATTAAAAATAGCTCTAGATGTTTTCCGAATTTCACTAGGACAGTAAGATTGGTGTCGTTTAAGAGCGCATTCCATGTATCTTCATATGATATACAACAATGTATAAGTATAGGGAGTATGACCTACTTTATTAAATGTTTATATAAAATTTCAAAACATGCCCTTTTGAGAAAATTGAAATTAAAATTTTAAACTTGGTTTTGAGTAAATTTCATTAGTGTCAACCTATGCATTGTAGTAAATCATATGAAATGGCATAGAATGCGATGTTAAAAGACACCAATCTCATAGTCCTAGTCAAATTCGGAAAACATCTACAGCTATTTTTAGTCATAAAATGCTAGATTTATGGAATTTAATCACTAGTTTTCAATTTTTTTAGTGGTGTGTTTTTTTAGGGATGAAAATTTTCATCCCACTTTAATATCTTGTTGTATGAATAGATATAATGGATAGATAAAAAATATCCACAGCTATTTGTAATCATGATTTTTTCTGTTTCTGGGCCTTTTTTTGAAGGCTTTAAAGACCGATAATTCAAAAACGGGTTGGCATGTTTTAATATTAATAGTAAAATTTCAATAAAATCTGAGGGGTGAAGCTCAACCCTGTGTGGACTTGGCATGGAATGATCCCTTTATTGTTATGAATAGATAGAGTATCATCTGGTTAGTCTATTTTAAATAAGTATGTAATTATATGCATTAAAAACATGATGTTGGTCCCCTGTGCCCGACATGCGGAATACCGCAGACGTATTAAATTGGACTACCTCTGATTCAATGACGCACAGTGGGAAAATTTTGTGATTTAGCGGCCAAAAATCTGTAACTCCTGACTAAATGACGATAATGGAATAATTCTTTTTTCATTAAAGAGCAAATAAAAATACCATCACTCTAAGTATTTCAAATTAATTTTTAAATGAATCCTTTCTTCACTTAAATTTAAATAAAATTGATTATAAGATACAGAGTTATACATGGAGAATGAAATGAATCAGAAATATTATCTATTTAGCTTTATGTTCATATACATGTAGTTTTCAGGCACTTGCTATATTTGAAAGGAGTTTAAATAATTATTGTCTGATGAAGAAAAAATCCAAAAAAATAAATTAAAAATACCCTTTTTTTTAGGAATTTTAACCGAAAAAAATACTGTCGTATAATTCAACGATAAGTATGTTTTATGATTTAGTCTAATTCGAGGCCGAAAATATATTGAAAGCTTAAATATAGGGGTTTAAATCTTAAAATCGATATATCGTCGATCGATCGCATTTGATCGATCGAATTCTATTATGGTATTTTATTAGCACCCTTCACCCTCTACCAGTATGGAAAAAATCAGAACCAAATATTGCCAATTATAGAAGTTATATCAATTTAGATACTTTTTTTACATAAATTTCATAGTCAACGTGGATGAAATTAAAACGCATTTTTATCGAACAATTTTAGAGCCATTATTCTTATTTATATAATATGTTTGGTGCAATAATATAAAATGTAAGGCTCAATAGGAAAAAAAAATAATATCAGAGACATGAGCATAGATATTGCTTAAAATGAATTTTATTTTTTTCCTATTGAGCTTGACTTTTTATATTAATGCACCAAAAAAATTTTAAAATAAGAAGAATGGCTGTAAAATTATTGGATAAAAATGCGTTTTAATTTCATCCACGTTAACTATGTAATTTATGAAAAGAAAGTATCTAAATTGAAATAACTTCTATTATTGGTAATAGTTGGTTCTGAATTTTTCCATAATGGTAGAGGGTGAAGGGTGCTAAAATACCAAAATAGATTCGACGATATATCGATTTTAAGATTTAAACCACTATATTTGAGCTTTCAATATATTTTCGGCCTCGAATTAGACTAAATCATAAAACATACTTGAATTATACATCAATATTTTTTTCGGTTAAAATTCCTAAAAAGTACGGTATTTTTAATTTATTTTTTTGGAGTTTTTCTTCATCAGACAATAATCATTTAAACTCCTTTCAAATAGAGCAAGTGCCTGAAAACTACATGTATATGAGTAATAATCCTGACTCATTTCATTCTCCATGTATAACCCTGTACCTTATAAACAATTTTATTTAAATTTAAGTGAAGAAAGGATTCATTTAAAAATTAATTTGAAATACTTAGAGAGATAATATTTTTATTTTTTTTATTCTTACTGATAAAGAAAATCCCACGCTCTTTAATGAAAAAAGAATTATTCGATTATCGTCATTTAGTCAGGAGTTACAGATTTTTGGCCGCTAAATCACAAAATTTTCCCACTGTGTGACGTCAAACAAATTACTCAGAGAAACTGAACACTTTCTAATCACGGAGAACAAGTTCCCTGAGTTTAAAGCAAAATGAAACTACCCGTATTTCCAAGGTTTTTCGGGTGGGTTGAAGGATGTTCTCGGACCAGGAACTTTCAACCTCAGAAGACCACAGTGAAGAACACTTAACTGAGGCCTGTGAAAAGGGGAAGAGAACACTGCCTTGTCATGTAGTAAACTCCCGTGTTTCCAAGAGGCAAAGAAGAGTGGGAAGAATAAAAGATAGTTGATAAATGCATTGTTTTTTGGGACGGGATGGCCGAGTAGGCAAACGGGTTAGATGCCCATGGCAGTTCAAAACCCGTTCAAGTTCAAAACACGGAGCCAGGGAAAATCTAACAATACTCGGCAACAATTCCCCACCCTCTCCCCTCTCCCGGGATACCCCGTATAGCGTTAAAAACGAGGAAGGTGAGGGGAAAAAAGTGGGATGCTTTTAGTGTGCGAATAATCTTTTTAAATTTTTAAAAATTGACAATATCTCGTTCAAGGGACATTATAGTTCGGACAACTTCAAATAATCAATAATTACTCGATGCTATAATCGTGAAAGGCCATTAAGGTGAAATGAAACTGAGGCTGCATTAAAAAGAAAAGAAAACTAAGATTTCAATTATATGTTCTCGTTTAATGTAGTTAATATTATGAAGTAATTTATATTACACAAATATATCCCAAAACTCACAAAACAATATGACGAAAAAACAAAAAGCACGCATTATTAACTAACACAATTACTGACAGAACAGCGACAAACAAAACATTATTTGAACCGGTTCCACCTTTGTAATACTAACACTTGTGACTGTGATGGACAAACTCCACAAACTTTTAAACATATCATGATGTGTAAGATAGTTGACTGTAGATATAATGAACAGGAATTGGTTGGGGGTGCGGTCAAAATAATAAGCACAAACATGTGATATTTACATATTTTATTCTAGCCGACGTTTCGACCCAAATGTTAGGTTATCATCAGGGCTAAATGAGAAAAACCAAAAAAAAAAACAACCAATCAGATAATCTATTTAAACAGATGTATAAATATGTAAAACATTAAACAAAATTAAATAAGTTAGATAAAATAAACACAAACATATTTTTTTAGAATTTAAAAATTATAGCTCCTAACCTGGCATTGGTCGCTAGACCAACTTTAGTTCTCTCACAACAATCACTACTTTTTTTTCATTTTAATCATACGTTAGTTTAAATTTTAACAATAAAGCTGTACTTACAAAAGGGTCAATTATTAGTAAAAATTATGAAATTTTGAAAAAAAACTTTTTTATTAAGAGGATAAAACAACTAATCATTCAAAACTACTGTTTAACATTTTTTAAAAAGAGTAAAAAAAAAATTAAATACATAAAGAAAAAGTATAATTTGGGGCCCGCTGTGGCTGTGCGGTAAAGCGCCGTACTCCCATGCCGGAGCCGCGGGTTCGAGTCCCGCCCTGGGTGGTGCTTTTCTTTCGTAGGAGAAGTACCATCCAGTGCCATGGGTGTTAGTATGGGCAGTATAGGGCTTCAGTAGAAGCCTTAAAGTCCCAAAAAAAAAAAAAAAAAAAAAAATCTTAAAGCCAAATTAATACTACAAGCTTTTAGTTTAATTAACAATAGTGATTATAATGTTCAATTAGAAATACAATGTATATTGGAACTTCCAAGTTCGAATAAAAATTAGACAGAAAATTCTACTAGAAAACTATTCTTTAGTGTAGTCATTGAGTCATTTTTCACTCTTAAAGAAAACATTTTGTAAGTTGACGCACACTCAGTAGTACGTAACACTGACTGTCTCAACTCAAAACTCAAAATTAAATATATCATTGACAGTCGCGCGTGAGAGAATCTCTCATGAGATCGGATTGAGCGGAGTAGAAGGAAGCTGGAGCAGGTATAAGGCTTGGTATAGGAGCGGGGAGAGTTCAGGGAGGTGTGTGAGTCTGTGAACTACAGATAGTAAGGAGGGGACGTTTCCAAGAGCCTTTTCCTGCCAAAAAAACAAAATATGTGAGAGAAATTCTCAGGCAGCGACCAATGACGGGTTAAAGTAAGGCCATGATGAAAGTAATAAATAAAATGAGACAAAACTTAAAATGGGATATCTGAGTTAATGTAGAGAAATATATAAAACATAGGTGAACATATAATGAGGTTACATTACAATTATTGAAAAATGTAAATATCACATAATAGTACTTATTATTATGACCGCACCCCCAACCAATTCCTGCTCATTTTAACCATATCTTATACGACTGTCACTTGCACGAACCAACAGAGGACATTAAATAAAAACAATTCTGATGAAGGGAGAAACATGGCCTACTCCCGAAAACAAATTATTTGAAAAATATAAATTGGAACTATTAAAATTTTCAAAATTAATCTTCAGTTTAATTAATCAGAGAAGACAGAACTAGAGAAAGTGGACCTCAACTCCCACCACACCCAGTCGCGTTTTGAAATTTTTTTTTTTTTGTCTTTTATTCGTTTTTGTTTTTAGTTAGAAATGTTTAACATACAGATTCTTTTACTATTACTGTTTAAAAAAAAAATTGTTAACATCTATGCAGGTAGTATGCCTATGGGCATGGAATCTGTAAAATTTAAAAATCTGGTGCGTGCGCGCAACACAACATTCACGTACCAACTTACTTAGATTAGAAATTAATGCGTTTTGTTGATTGCGACTTCTCAAATGAACAGAACGGCTTTAATTATGAACAATGGTCTGTCATTAAAGGCATGCGTGGGCTCAACGAGTTTAATGAGTTAATTGAATATTTTTCTTTTTTTCTCCTCTATAAGTTTACTTTATTTTTATCATATCTCATATTTAGCCATTTCTTATTTTTAGGCGTAACAAGAGACTGTTAATTTCTCCATATAAACAAAAACAAAGGTACTTTATAAGAAAGAAAGAAACAAACAAAAAAGGTCCCCCCCCCCAAAAAAAAAAGCCCCCTCAGAACATTTTAATAATGATAAAGCTTACCTGATATTAAAGAACACCTAATTTTCATTAAACATGACGAATTTAATAAAAATTGTTAAAACCGTTTTTGAGATCATAAAAAAAAAAGGTAAAAATTGCAAGACATTTATAAAATAAAGTGCCACCTCCGTTTCACCAATTCTGATGAAATGTTGGCTATCACATCTTTAGCATATACATACATCAAATACCCAGTTTGATCAAAATCGTTGAAGCGATTTTTGAGCAAATAAAAAAAATACTTGAAAATAATACAAAATTTATTAAGTAAAATCCCCCATCCGGTTAATCAATTTTGATGAAATTTTGACGGTCATATCTTGGGCATATGAGTACATCCAATACTCAGTTTAATCAAAATCGATAGAGCCGTTTTTGAGAAAATCGAAAAAAACGTAAAAAGTTACTAAATAAAGTACCCCCTCCCTTTGAGCAATTTTGATGAAATTTTTGCTGTCACATCGCGGGCATATACCTACACTAAATACCCAATTTCAGGTTCGCACAGTTTATAGTTTTTGAGCTGGTCTGTTCACGCACACACAGACCATTTCGCGGGACTTGGTTATTTGGACTCAGGAGACCCCAAAACGTGTATATCCGTTGAAAATCGGAAAAGTCGAAATTTTTCACAATCGCAATACTTCCACTTACTATATATTTCATATATATGTAAGTGAAAGTAAAAAATATTATGAAGTGATTTCATCCTGGTTTTATAACACATGTAGCCGGAAGTTGCTTCTTATTTCAGTGAAGGTTTGATTTTTTTGGTCCTCTTTCAAAGGAGAGAAAGGTTTCTTCATCAACATGTAATCAATCCCAACTTGAGGTGGAATGGCTTTCTATTGAAGTCACGCTTCCTAAACCAAAGGGATACACGGCTTAATCAGAACTTTGCCTTCATTCTACCTCCTTTGCAGAATTTCATTAATTATGTAACGTGTAAGAAAACAAAACTCAAAACATATTATTTTAAATAGTTCTAAACTTGTTGGGACAAACTTTTCTAGTACATGTTTGTGGCTACAATGAACAGTGGCCATGAAATCCTAGCCGAAACTATTTACCAATTTTTTTTTTACTGTGGAATACTCAAAACTTTTTATTATCAATCTAGAAATATATGAAACTAATAAAATATAAAAAATTTCCGGTTTTGACCAAAATCAGGGAAATTTCTGGAAAAATCAAGGAATTTGAAAAACGTCGGGAAAATGTTCAAGGCATAAGACATTTGAAAGTTACATTGGAATTTGATATCTAGCTTTTGAAAATACTAAATACATTATTTGCGTTATGAATTGTAATTGTGATCGTCTATTTAAGTACGTTCTCCATGTGCAGCCGACTTCCTGATAAGCCTCTAGACCATTGTTAAGGGAAGTGGTGGTGTACAGATACTAACCGCAAAACTTCTTACCTTGTAAGGGCTGATTCTTGTAGCATTTTTTTATATAAAGGAAAATTAAAATAAGAAAAGAAATGGGAGTTACGATTATAATTAAAATAATTTTGGGATAATTGAGGGAGACGTGTTAGGAATCGTCATCCATCCCCTAGTAATGTAAATTAGCTCAAAATTGTTCTTCGAGAAGAATGGGATGCTGTGCCAGAGGAACTAATCCAAAATTTAATTTCTTCTATGCCTAACAGGTAAGAGCACTCACCTGTGCAACAGGGAACAATACGAGATATTAGGAGGCTTATAAAAGTTTAAAATATGAATACTTATAGGTTTCTGAAAAAGTGAAAAAAATTTATTTTTGTAGATTGTAGGCAAGTATTTATAATTTTTTATTAATTTCTGGTAGATTTTGTTGAAGTGGCCTATAAAAAAAGTAACCCTAACCAAAATTAAAAATCAAATAGAATTTACAGGAATTATGACGGATAATGTGAGTGTCCGGTTTTTTTTTTTGCTGTTGAGTTTATAATGGCAGGATATGGATGGAATATTCTTCGAACGAGATCATTAAAAAAATAAATCATCGAGATCAACGTTCCCATGTAGGTACGTAGCCCTAGTAAAATATTTTTGTAAAATTTTATAAAATCGTAACGTGAACAAAAAACAAATGATTTCAAATAGGTCCAGACTGTTGGAACAAACTGTTCTAGTAAATGCTCGTGGATGTTGGTAACCTTCTAAACTTGTCAAGAACGTTCTGGACGGTACTGATTCAGACTAAATATAAGGTGCGACGGACTTGTCAAAGTGTCGTTAAAAGTTGATACTTTATGTAACATTCTTAACTCTTTGAGTCGATATTGTTTGTGTGGCATTGTATTTTATATATTTTCGTTAATTTTTTTTTATTTATTTATTTATGTCACATGTTTTAAATTTGCTATCTGTTTTTTTTTTTTTTTTTTTTTTTTTTGCAATGAGCAAATCTGTGATCTATACATATGTGTGATAGATACATTGGCGTCATTTATACCAATAAGTCCCTAGGCCACCGCCTCAACAATCGTCGGGATGGATTGTGTGGATTTGTGGTGGATTTAAGTGTTTCGGCTAGTGGGTTCGTGTTGAAAGTTAGTCTTTGATGGAAGTTATTGTAGCATAGTGTGGCTGTATCGATTACTGTTTGGATGTTAAGGTCCTTGTGTATTAAGTCATTAGTCACGTAGAATGGTGCATCTACTATCCTCCTTAACACTTTTGATTGCAAGTATTGGATCCTTTGAATATTTGAGGGCTTTGCAGTGCCCCATAACTCTATCCTGTATGTCCAAATGGGTCTAATGAGCATGTTGTATATTTTAAGTCTGTTGGTTAAGGATAATTTAGAGCGTCTGTCAAGTAATCTTGATAACAGTCCATTTCGTTTGTTTAGTTGCTTTCTGAATAGTGTGATGTGGGTTTTCCATGTCAGACTCTTTTCCAGGTGAAGTCCCAAGTATCGTACTTCCTGGGAATTAGGAATGGGAACATCATTGAAATATACCTGAGGACACAACCCCTGATTAGGAGTAAAAACTATAAATACGCTTTTTAATTCATTCATTTTTACTCTCCATCTTTTTTCCCATGCAGAAATATCGTCTAAATAATTTTGGAGAGTCGAACACGCATCGTATGGGTTTTTGTGAGGTGTGAGGAGTGCAGTGTCGTCTGCAAATGTAGCTAGTAAAGTGTGTTCGGGTAAGCCTGCGGTATGCACATTGAAAAGGAAGGGACCAAGTACGCTGCCCTGTGGACCTCCTGCTCTTATACGTTTTATGCTTGGTAATTCGTCGCGAACATTTACAGTAAAATGTCTGTTTGTAAGGTAAGAAAGTAATATTAGGTAGAAGGTAGGAGGGAGCAGAAATTTGAGCTTGGAAAGCAATCCTTAGTGCCATACCTTATCAATGGCTTGACTAACATTTAGAAAAACACGTGGACAATAATTTTTTGATTCTAACGCGTTTTTCGTTAGATAAAAATGATTTCAACCCACAATAGTGTAACAATAGTACACCTTTATTTTTATATTTTATACAGATTATAAAGTTCTATAATTGTTTGCTATTCATATCAAACTTTCATGATTGATCACCCCTTAGATAAGACTTTATGTTTGAAGCATGTTTTACTCCATTTAATAGACGGTAAAAGTTTTAGAGTCACGCATGAAGGAGGATATACGGCACGAATTTCCTGAGCGTGACGGGGCTACCCAGAGCAGAGGTAACCAATTGACCCCGGTAGTTGATAAACAAGGGAGTTGGATCAGATAACAACCACAATCAGATAGGACTGTATTGCTCGAGATGGGACTCTAATTTAAACGAGCATTATGCCAGGTCTAATGGCTACCCTTATTTTTTTGTATTTCTTTATTGACATACAGTGCATACCCATTTTCAGTCACTTTTTAGAAAATACGGAAAAATAATTAAACCAAAAAAGTGATATTTTAGTATTATTAAATAAAATAAACGAAAAAAGTTGAAAAAAAATTTAAATAATATACTAAGACAATATGGACATAGCAATAATGCATCCAAAGAAGAGTAGGAACAATTGATAATAAAATTCTGGTTATTAATTTGTATTTCGTAGTAAATTTGAACCCGTCTAGTATATTTCAATTCTATTGTTTGAGGTGAAGATAGAGGAAAAAAATATTAGCAACAAATTTCCACACGTTTTCCATCTATAATTGGATAATAACCTATAATAGTAGTAATAATAACCTTCAATTTTTTAATTAATTTATATCTATTTAATTTAATAAAAAATTTCCGGTTTTGAACAAAATCAGGGAAATTTCTGGAAAAATCAAGGAATTTGAAAAACGTCGGGAAAATGTTCAAGGCATAAGACATTTGAAAGTTACATTGGAATTTGATATCTAGCTTTTGAAAATACTAAATACATTATTTGCGTTATGAATTGTAATTGTGATCGTCTATTTAAGCGCGTTTTCCATGTGCAGCCGACTTCCTGATAAGCCTATAGACCATTGTTAGGGGAAGTGGCGGTGTACAGATACTAACCTGAAAATATGGACATGGCAATAATGCATCCAAAGAAGAGTAGGAACAATTGATAATAAAATTCTGGTTTAATTTGTATTTCGTAGTAAATTTGAACCCGTCTAGTATATTTCAATTCTATAGTTTGAGGTGAAGATAAAGGAAAAAAATATTAGCAACAAATTTCCACACGTTTTCCATCTATAATTGGATAATAACCTATAATAGTAGTAATAATAACCTATACAGTCCGGTTGTCATTTTATTTTCATAGCTAAATTGGCCTAAACTTAATCATTTATTTTAAAATGACAGTTAGATCAAACAGGCTTAAAATAAAAATACAGAAACTTCAATTTAATCAAAATCCCATTCTTATAAATCATAGCTAATATGTACTAATATTGGTCGTGAGTTCGCGTCCCGAGATGGCACTAGGATATTTTAGTGGGAGTAAAAAATCCTTGTCTCTGCCGTCCCTCGGATAGGACGTAAAATGGAGGTCCCGAGCCTGTACGCTGTCAGGTGCTCGTTAAAGATCCCTATCCTAATTATACCCTGATAGGCAAAATTCAGGACTCTCAGCATCGTCCGATTAGCCTTAGTGGCATAAAGTGACTTTAAAACAAACAAACAAACAAACAAAACTGATATTGTGTTCCTGGTATCAAATTCATTATGAAAAAGTTCCAAACATATTTGAAAATGAGCATGCAAGAATTGTTCGACTTTGCAAACGGTTGTATTAGGACTGTTGCATATTTGTTTTGAATATGTACTCCTTTTCATGTTTTTTTTTCTCACTTGTACTCGTATCGTCGTGTAGAGAAGTACGTAATTTAAAGCTGACACGACGTAAAGCAACTATTTGCAATTCAAACATTTCGTTAAGGCAAAGAAAAGTTATTCCAATTACGTTTTCTTTGATGTTATGGAAGGGGATACACTCTATTTGCACAGGCATACGATTCATGGCTTCGTTTTTTACAGGACACAGCAGGTAAAATTTCATATTCATTTATTTACGTTTTCAGAGACTGGAGGAGTTTGACTGAAATAATTTTATTAGCGCTTGTATCGGAAATCTATGTCAGGATATTACGATTTGGTTAAATTTCATCATTATACAATATTTTTTTTCTAAATATAATAATTCAGGCAGATATGATCACTGTAGCACTCTTATGTTAACCCGGGGCTGGTCGTGCCCCTCCGTGAGACACCCTTGGTCGGGCGTGAGCAATTCCCTTACACATCAGTGTTTGGCTATTGTATTATTTTTCAGCATTGTATGTATGTATGTATGCATTGTATTGTTTTTTTTTCTTTTAATTTAGAATATGTTTATCATTAAGTTATTAATCTATATTATTAATCATTAAATATTAACTATTTAAGGTATCTTCTCAGTTAAATGTTATTATTATTATTTATTTATTGGAGTGTAATGAATAGATGAGAGTAAACAAGAATAAAATGTTTTTATATTAATTTAACCATTATTGTGGGTAACCAACTATTTTTTAAATTATTTTAAATAATTTATTTTTGAAGAGAAAAGATTTGGCTCCGCCGGGAATCGAACCCGGGTCTTCCGCGTGACATTACACCACGGAGTCGCTTCCAAACAGTTCCAAATTCGTCCTCTTCACTGACCCCTCTCCCACCATTGCAAGTTTTGCGAGTATTTACGGGAGGTGGACAATTTTTGTCCAATTTTGGGCGTCTCTTGACGTTCGTCAATTTTTTAAATTATTTCATATTAATTTAATTTATTTTTGAAGAGAAAAGATTTGGCTCCGCTGGATCCCGGGTCTTCCGCGTAATATTTATTTTTTATCTTCGAAAATAAATTATTTAAAATAATTTAAAAAATAGGTGGTTACCCACAATAATGGTTAAATTAATATAAAATAATTTAAAAAATCTGGTGCGTGCGCGCAACACACAACTTTCACTTACCAACTTACTTAAATTAGAAATTGATGTGTTTTGTTAATTGCCACTTCTCAAAGACACATTTTTCCACATTCATTTCTTATTTTTGTTTTTATTTGCTCTATAAAAAACACTAATTTTTTAATTATTAAATAAAAGTTTTTACTTGTGGTAATTCGGCAATGCAAGCATAATACTCCAAGTCATCTGATTTTATGATTGTTTGTTGATGAAAACTTCATTTACCATGAAACAAATAACTTCCATTAAATGAACAAAACGGCTTTAATTATAAACAATGGTCTGTCATCAAAGGCGTACTCTGCATGCGTGGGCTCAACGTGTTTTTTGATTTGACTGAATAAGTATTTTTCTTTTTTTCTCCTCTATATATTTACTTTGTTTTTATCATGTCTCATATTTAGCCATTTCTTATTTTTAGGCGAAACGAGAGACAGATAATTTCTCCATATAAACAAATACAAAGGTACTGTATAGGAAAACAAAAAATCTGGTGCGTGCGCGCAACACACAACTTTCACTTACCAACTTACTTAGATTAGATATAAATGCGTTGTTGTGGTCCCCTTCGTTAGACCAATTTTGATAAAATATTAGCTATCACAGCTTTGGCATGTAAATACATCAAATACCCACTTTGATCAAAATAGTTAAGGCTGTTTTTGAATAAAAAAAAAAAAAAAACACGTGAAAATGATACAAAATTTATTAAGTAAAGTCCCCCCTCCGGTTGGTCAATTTTGGTGAAATGTTGGCTATCACATCTTTGGCTTATGCATACATCAAATACCCAGTTTGATCAAAATCGTGAAAGCCTTCTTTGAGTAAATAAAAAAAACACTTGAAAATGTTACAAAATTTATTAAGTAAAGTCCCCCCCTCCGGTTAAGCAATTTTGATGAAATGTTGGCTATCACATCTTTGGCTTATGCATACATCAAATAACCAGTTTGATCAAAATAGTTAAGGCCGTTTTTGAGTAAATAAAAAAAACACGTGAAAATGATACAAAATTTATTAAGTAAAGTTCCCCCTCCGGTTGGTCAATTTTGGTGAAATGTTGGCTTTCACATCTTTGGCTTATGCATACATCAAATACCCAGTTTGATCAAAATCGTTAAATCCTTTTTTGAGTAAATAAAAAAAACACGTGAAAATGTTACAAAATTTATTAAGTAAAGTCCCCCTCCGGTTAATCAATTTTGATAAAATTTTTACAGTCATATCTCGGGCTTATACATAGATGAAATACTCAGTTTAATCAAAATCGTTAGAGCCGTTTTTGAGAAAATCGAAAAAAACCTAAAAAGTTATTAAGTAAATTGCCCCCTCCCTTTAAGTAATTTTGATGAAATTTATGCTGTCACATCGCGGGCATATACTTACACTAAATACCCAATTTCAGGATCGCACGGTTTATATTTTTTGAGCTAGTCTGTTCACACACAGACACACAGACACACACACACACAGACCATTTCGCGGGACTTGGACATTTCGACTCAGGGGACCCCAAAACGTGTATTTCCGTTGAAAACCGGAAGTCGAAATTTTTCACGATCGCAATACTTCCACTTACTATATATTTCATATATAGGTAATTGAAAGTAAAAATTGACGAACGTCAAGAGATGCCCCAAATCGGACAAAAATTGTCCACCTCCCGTAAATACTCGCAAAACTGGGAGAGGGGTCGGTGAAGAGGAAGGATTTGGCACCGTTTGGAAGCGACTCCGTGGTGTAATGGTTAGCATACCGCGCATGTCACGCGGAAGACCCGACTTCAATTCCCGGCGGAGCCAAATCTTTTCTCTTCAAAAATAAATTATTTAACAAGAATAAAATGCATTATTAACTTATAGAATTGCTTAGACCTTCTCAGAGACATTTTCTTAACCTATCAAAAAAATACACAAACATTTGAAGAATCATAACACCACATTTGACAATCGAGTGCCCTGGATTAGAAATGAAATGTAAACAAACGGAAATTCTTGGAAACAGTAATCTCTCACTTCAGTAAATAATCTCTACTATTAAGAGGTTTAAGCCCAAATCAATATATATTTTTTTTTTTTAGGAGCGACTGAGTTCTGTGTGTTCGCGCTGTTAGCATTTCCCTTACACTCCCGCTTTTTTTTTATGACAAAATGTTTTATAGGGGCTTAGCGCGGCAATTTTTGTTTCACATGCAGTGTGAAAGCACTTTTGTATGTATTTACACTGAAGGCAAGAACTGGAATGTTTGACTTTTCATGGTTTTGGAAAAGTATTTGTTTATGATCAACAAGTTTTTTTTTCAGTGACAGCGGGGCCAAGGACTTGTTTTTCTTTTCCAGTGGTTGCATCCAGTAGGAATGCGGAACCCGTGTACCAGGGTGTGCTCGGAATAGGTATCTTAAATCGGAATACTGGCGATCAATCGATTCGAGCAGTAACCCATCCAAGTACTCTAACTACACTAGACGTGCTGGGTAATTTTTATCACCATGTATTTATGATGAAAAAGTATCCTCCAAGAGACTAACATTTTTTGTTTCATATCAATAACATTTATTTATAATTTATGTAATTCGTCGACATTTTTCTCTAACCTCAACAATTTTCTTTAATCCTTTAACGCCTATAGACTGATATATCAGTTCCGCCAGCTTCAGCGTTAGAAGACTGAAACTGCGGACCTTATTGGAATTAATTTCTTAACTCTTTCCATTTTACTATTGCACTAGGATAAAACCCCCAGTAGTCAGCTCCTTAAGAGATGTTTTCGTGGCTTCTTTTAAAACAAAAATTGAATTTTTACTCTTCGCTTTCGGATTTATCGTATCATTATTTAGGAATGAAAAATTCACAAATCTTAGGTAACAAGTCTTAAAAATATATAGTATATAATTTAAAAATGTTATAAAATAGACAAATATATAAAACATTTAATGCAACAGTTCTAAAAATTGTATGTAAGTATGTCTACTTAGGTACGTTTCTACAGGTATTTTTTTACTTTCACTTACCTATATATGAAATATATAGTAACATTAATAAATTTTGTATAGTAAATAAATTTTGTAACATTTTCACGTGTTTTTTTATTTACTCTAAATCGGCTTTAACGATTTTGATCAAACTGGGTATTTGATGTATGTACATGCCCGAGATATGACCGTAAAAATTTCATCAAAATTGATTAACCGGAGGGGGGACTAAACTTAATAAATTTTGTAACATTTTCACGTGTTTTTTTATTTACTCTAAATCGGCTTTAACGATTTTGATCAAACTGGGTATTTGATGTATGTACATGCCCGAGATATGACTGTTAAAATTTCATCGAAATTGATTAACCGTAGGGGGGACTTTACTTAATAAATTTTGTATCATTTTCACGTGTTTTTTTTATTTGCTCAAAAACGGCTTTAAAGATTTTGATCAAACTTGGTATTTGATCTATTTATATGCCCGAGATATGATTGTTAAAATTTCATCAAAATTGATTAACCGGAGGGGGGACTTTACTTAATAAATTTTGTATCATTTTCACGGGTTTTTTTATTTACTCAAAAACGGCTTTGAAGATTTTGATCAAACTGGGTATTTGATGTATGTATATGCCCGAGATATGACTGTTAACATTTCATCAAAATTGATTAACCGGAGGGGGGACTTTACTTAATAAATTTTGTATCATTATCACGTGTTTTTTTTATTTACTAAAAAACGGCTTTAAAGATTTTGATCAAACTGGGTATTTGATGTATTTATATGCCCGAGATATGATTGTTAAAATTTCATCAAAATTGATTAACCGGAGGGGGGACTTTACTTAATAAATTTTGTATCATTTTCACGGGTTTTTTTATTTACTCAAAAACGGCTTTAACGATTAACAAAAATAAGATATGAATGTAGAAAAATGTGTGAATTTGGGAAATGATATTTAGCAAAACACGTTAATTTCTAATATACGTAACTTGGTAAGTGAAAGTTGTGTGTTGCGCGCACGCACCAGATTTTTTTAATTTCATGAATATTAGAGGAGCATGGCGAGCAGACAAAATAGTGATAATTTTCTTATTCATATTTGGAATACGAATGCAGGACATATGAAAATAATTTTTAGATAATTGGCATTCGCGATTCTCCAACCCTGCTTCCAGCCCGTCCGGTATTTCCCATAGACGAAGTTTATTTTTCCTCAAAAATTTCCAAAGGTTGTAAACTAATCGACATGGTGTTCTTTTTGGGTTTTCCAAATCGATTTTATTTGCACCTTATTCCTTAGTCAAATGGGGCCAATTTTTTAGTCTGTTTTCTTGCGTAATAATTAGTAGTCTACTTAAAAAAAAAAAATATTCCATCAATGCCGGTCCAAAGTCCGGATGAAAAAGGATGAAGGAAAACTTTAGAAGAAAAGTATGAATAAGGAGATAAGGAAGAGTGAATGTGGCAAAAAGTATTGAGGCCACCGGGCACGGCTGCCGGTCTAAGGTATCAGGCCACAGGGTCCCCAATACACTCGCATTGTTCAGACACTACAGGGTTAATTCTCCAAATGTGGCGTTAAAGACTTTTAAAAAATGAAAATTATATATTTATTTTTATTGTCAACTCTAGGTTATTATTATTAATTCCCAATTAATATCTATTGGGATAGAACAATTTAGTTCCATTATGTTCTCAATAATGAAATTTACTTTATTTTTTTTTATATTGCATGTTTATGTAATGCGCTCTGTTTTTTTTGTTTTTTTTTTCAAAATTTAATATTAAGTGACAAGTAGAATAGATTTTTTATTGTGTAAAACAATACAAGCTTGTTACATTTTCTTAACATTGGCCGTTAAGGCATTACAATAAATATTTATTATATATTTATAATAACATAATATTTATTTACAATTTATAATAACAAAAGGTTATATGAATTATTAAGATACCATTTCACTTTTAATAAAAACTTAGAACAGATAAATATTCAGATATTTATAACTTATACCTATATATAAATAAACATACTCACATTTACAATATAATAAATTTTTATAAATAATATTCATATAATAAATATAAGATACATAGATATACTTAATTCATAAGTTTATCATTTTTTTCCTATTAATATTATCGTTTGAATTTAACGTTACGACGTGAGGCCTCATCAAGAATTATCGAGCCGGCTAATATGAGGTAGATTGCAGATTATTGGAGACAGATGTGAGGAACAGGAATACATGTCTGATTTTATTTGTACTCTGGTAATTTAAGATGTTTTCCAATGAAGATAGTTCGTCATTTTCATTTATATACACCTTTAGAAAATGTTCTCTGTATGGAATACAAAAAGAGCAGCGCAAGAGAAAATGCTTAAGAGTGTCTTCGATATGTTTCTTGCAGAGTTTACATGAATCACTAAGGTTGAAGACTAGGCGCTTATTTTTTAAAGGAATCTGCAAGTGTGCAGCGCTTGCGATTCTCAATTGGCTTATGGCTCTATGTTTTTCGATACTTAAACATAATGATAGATATTCTTCTGGTTGATGATGTGTGAAGTAGCAGATGTATCTATAGATTGGATTGTGGATGGAGGTCATTGCCCGGTTTATGTCTGTAGACAAGGCGTTATTTTTTACTTTTCCCATAATTATACTTTTGTTTGATAACGATTGGTTTCCGTTGGATAGATGTAAAAAAAACTCCTGTACTATTTAGAAGTTTCTTAAAAACTATTACAGAAAGCGGGAGAAGACCTGTTTCTAGGTGTACTATACAGTTGGGTGTAGTTTTAGGCTAGAGATAAACAGGCTTAAAAAAATTGGTTTGTGCAGTTTCCACAACTTCCAAATGGCTCAAGCTCCAGATCTCAGCAACATACAGGAGAGAATGGCGTCGAAGAGGGCTAGTTTTGTTTCCCAGGTGTCACTTCTGCCCCGTCGTAGGATCTCTCTCACCTTTTATTAATTTTATTAGGTGACAATTAATTGAAGCAAATACCAATGGTTATTGTTAGCACTATCACCTCCTTTTTATTTTACATGGAAATCAATTGTTATACGAAGATCCCTTCTACATAACAGAAGAAAACTGCTCATTTTGCAGTTTACCTTTTGAGGGCGAATATAAACATAACTCGAATGGAAATGAGTACTTTTGAATTTCGAATCCTACTCCTTAAATATTTTATGAGCACAGTAAGCGTTACTGTGTTGAAAAGTGTTTCAGCTGCGCCTTCAGTTTGAAAATTAACATTTTTTCTTATGTTGTACATGGGTCGGTAGCTACATGCTTAGAGGTAGTATATGCTTAGACTAAATACATCCTGCTTGATGTTGCAGCTGAGGTAAGGTGACACCTTCCCAGCGAGTGACAAGGACAAAGAGGCCGACACAAACACCTGAGAGACCTGTTGCAGCTAATTACAGGTGACCGCAGCAGAGGTTCATCAAAGGGATTTCGCTTGCCTTGCTCTGTCAGTAATTTGCGCCCCCCACCACCACCATTAGATAATACGCTTGTTTCAATAATTTGTTCAATCTATTTCCTCTTCGGGTTGATTGTTAAGTTGTAGTGGTTAAACTTCTTTCTCTCCCTCTCTCTCTCTAATTTTCGTTATGCTAAAAAAATAAAATGATTCATTCTTATAGTCCGGGTGCTGATGGCCAAAAAGGTGCCTGATTTGAAGAAAAATTTTATAATATAAATCATATAGGCTGAAAGTACTCATCTCATAGAAAACAAATGCGAACGTCTGCCATCTCAGATCGGTTGCCATCAAATGTTATAGGCGAACAAAGAACGCAACAAGAACTTGTTTCTTTCCAAAATAAAAGGGCATTAAATTTCGCGTCGAATGAGGTCCTCACAGTTAAAATTTAAAAATATTCTTTTCGCCAAAACCGATTGTCTATTCAGCCACTTTAGCGAAAAAACGAATTACTCTCATTTTCCATAGCCTGCAATTTGAATAGGGCTACATAAAATATAAAAGATATTACCTATTATAAAATATTTAGGGTAATGTAAAAGATATTACCTATAATAGTAGTAGAATATCAAATTCTGTGTAAAAAGAGATCATTAATTTTAAAATCAGCCCACTTCTGTGGAAACAAAGTAATAAAAACACGAACGTATTTAGCGCCTTGTGGTCTAAAATTCGTGAAAATTTTGGGATAGCATGTGTTTAGGTCCATTCCAGACCATTCCTTTTACGACTATACTGGGTGTCCCAGACCTAGTGTAAAATAAAAAAATTGGTAATACTGCATGCAACGCGGTAGTTTAGCAAGGAGTTTTTTTTTTTTTTAATTTTAGATTATTATTACCCCTTTTATATTATTTAGAATTCACGTTCATGTTCTTTCTAGTCTTGAAACATTAAAATTAACTCTAACTCATGTGAAGTTCGGCATCCATTACTTTGGATGCAGGCTCTAGCGCGCTACCTCATTGCCCCAGCAGTGACATACTCTAGCGTGTTTTTCATGAGAAAAACTTCTTTTAGAAACAAATGGTGATGTGCAATTTTATCATGGGTTACACCACTAAAAAGCTAACTAAATTCCGCAGTTTCTAGGGTGCTCCAGTAGGGAGTGAGGAATTTTCAAAAACTATTAAAAATTTAAGTTGTAATAAATGTTTGGTTTTTAGCGCATTAAAAGTCCCACTGATAGTGGATTTAAAATAACTAGACCCATCTCATCTGTTAGAAAATGTAATGCTAATTAAGAAAATATCATTGTTTTATTTTCTACGCTAAACCGAAATAGATAAAACTGCCATTTTAAAAATAAAAACAAAAACAAATCTTGCCATTTTAAAAATAAAAACAAAAAAAAATCTATCTCCTCAAGAGATTGAGAAAGGAAACTCGTTTCTGCGCCATTCTACCTCGTTTAGCATGCAGTATTACCCCCTTTTTTAAAACTAGGTCTGGGACACCCAGTATAAATAGAGCGAGTGACTAGACCTATTAGCCTGATTCTTAGTCTGTGTCATGACTGTGAAGCTCAAGCCATATGATTGGTGTGCTATAAAGTTAAATTTTTTATAACCTGCTTGGATATTTGGGTTGTTATTATTCGTTTGGCATTGTTAATTGTATATTTTTGTTGAATAAATACTTGTTAAACCACAGAAGTGTTACAGTATGTTTTTCTTTGTTCGTTTAGATACATCCTGGAATGGTTTGGGTGAAAACGACGCAGTAGATGTTCATTAATTCGATTAGCCCTTGAATTAGTTAATCAAGGTTCAAACTCCTCTGATAACATAGGCTTGATTAAGTTGCTGATGGTAGGATTGTTCCTAATCCTGTGAGTGTTATTGGTACCAACAGGACTATTGGAACAGTATTGAACCGGTCTAGCGTTGCAAACAATGATTATTCGAAGAGTAACCTTAAATAATTAATATACACACTCTATATTATTATATAATTAACCCTGTATATATATATATATATATATATATATATATATATTGCACGGCAAAGTTCAATCGGGCAAAAAGAAAATTGTATCAATAAAAAATTTCTGTTTTTTTTTTTTTTTTAATGTATCTCTGAAGCAAACAATAAACGACTCTTCCTTTTGTTTATTCCGGACTGTAATTAAATTTTGGGGGAAGATTTAAATCCTTTGTAAAAAGGGTAAAAAGGGAGCGGTAATGAATTTGCCTATGTAAATTCCCCCTCGGAAGCATCACAAAAAAGAATGGTAGGCCCTTTGATGAAGGTTTTTAACAATGCTTTGAGGAATAACGTTTGATTTTATCTTCCCCCCTTAAAGGATAATTTTTATCTACCTCAGCATAAATGAATTGATACGGGTATCTTTATTGAATATGGGATTATTGAAAATATATTCTCTACCAGACTTATAAGAAATATCAACCTTGAGCTTTAGCATATCTAAGCCCGCAATACCGATATGCAATGAGGAATAATAAGCTAACAGCGCCGTTAAATCAGGCATGATATTAACTCGGCGTTGGTCGCGTTGTGAGCATTTTGTTCACACTTGCCAAAATTCTTGTGTATTTCGCATATTTCTTTTTATTTAATTCTGATATTTTTTCTATTTGTCATTTATACATTAACTGACTTTAGGAAGTTGTTTTTGAAAAAAAAAAAATTGCCGCGCTAAGCCCCATAAAACGTTTTGTTCGAAAAAACGGGAGCGTGAGCAAAATGCTCACAGCGCGACCATCCGTGACACAGAACTGAGCCACCGTGCGGGCCGCTCCGAGACCTGCACGGACTTGCCCATCTCCGCTGTAATGAGCCCAAATCTTGTCAGTACACGTTTGTATTTCTTTGATAAAATATTGTAACTGTTCCGTTTGGTAGTTCACTTCGGAAAATGAGTGGAACACGACGTGCTGCGAAGATATTACGGCTTTTGGAGGATCGTCCGGAAGAAAAAAATGACTAAGTATTTTCGTCTCTTCTCTTAGATTTTTTAGTAAAAGCTAAGATTAGTTTTTATATTTTTGAGTAAAATGGGGTATTTCGTTTTTAGATTGTTATTCGTTACTGTTTTCATTATATTCTTCCTATTCCAATGGCACCTACTTTATGCGATTTTTTATATTTTTATAATTTTTTTTTTCTAATAAAAATTTCCTATTTTTCTTTTTCTATTTTTGGTTAATGTATGCTACTGCACTTTTCTTACAATAACTACTTATTTTTTTAACTAAAAATCGTGTTAATAAAGCATTTATTTTTGTTTACTCTCTTCTATTCATTCCCCTCCAATAAAACAAGTATAATGAATGCATTAAACTGATGAAAACACCTTAAATAGATTAATAATTTATTGATAAACATATTCTAAATTAAAAGAAACAAAAGTATGACGAAGAATGCTGCTTATAAATAATAGAATATCCTGAGGTGTGAGCAATTTGCTCACGCGCGACCAACGGTGTCTCACGGAGGGGCGCGACCAGCGCCGGGTTAAATAAATTTTTACAGATAAGTTGCAGCTTGTGAATTTATTATGTCACTAAAATTTTATTTTTAAATGATATTATTTTAATTTAAGCAATGTCGGATTAAAAAAACAACACAAAGAAAACAAGAAGCCAGATGAAGATTCTAGAAATGTTATGTAGAAGAAAGAACATGAATACCTATTTCTGTAATATTATTAACTAGCTGTATATCCCGGTTTCACCCCGGGAATTTCGACTCGTCTCCAATTTAAAGTGAGATCATAACGATTTTTATAACAATAAAGAATATACCCAAAGATTGACTAAAGTTACGTAATTTTAATATGGACTGGTGTTCGCACCTAGTATAATACAACCATTGAGCGAAATTTGGAGAATTTAGGATAAACGGTATGGATTTCTATAAAGAACAAACAAGCAAACAGAATTTCATCTTTATTTATATTGATATTTTTTTTTTAAATAAACCTTAAAATTTTGTTATATATTTCATTTATATTGCGACGTGAAACTAAACACATAACATATAATTAAAATATTTCAAGACCTGCTGTTGGTACAGTTGGAACAAACTGCTCTGGTACGTGTTTGTGACTGTTTGAATACCTTCTACGCTTGCTTAGAACCTTCTAGACAGTTCTATATTTCCGACTAAATTCATATAAGGAGCGATGGAGTCCTGCTCTAAAGATCGATCATATGGTTACATTTGTGCTATGAGTGTCGTTGATACTTTCTGCAATTTTCTTGATTATTTAATTTATATTGCTTGTGTGGGCAAGTAAATTATTATGTTTGTTTAATAAAAATTGTATAAACCCTCATAAGTGTTACAATTTTTTTTTAATAACATCCGTATCATATTTACGACTTGTATTACAGGTTTTCTGAGTGATAAGAAGTTAGAATGAATAAGAAATGTGAATGTTATTTAAAAAGAAATACATTTTTTTTTTTTTTTTTTTTGTCTTCATGTCACAATTTGCGCCTGTCAACAAACATAGACAATTAGCAAATGTGTGTGCTATTGAAATCAGGGTATGTCAGGCATGGGGAAGGATGGCACCCAGCGGTACCTCTTGTCTGGCTTGTTTCAGGTAATCTGGACATTTAACGAAGGAGATCTCTCATCCAGCGCCTTTTTAATCTCCTATTTATGGGCATATCAGCTGTTGCCATGCCTCTGATCAGTTGGTTGAGATGACCGTGTAAGTGTGTATGGAAACGTTTGTAAAGTGTATTTATATGTTGGTCTACTGTTTGCATTAATAGGTCTGTATGTAGGTTATTGTTGGTCACGAACCATGGTGCTTTTACTAAGAGTCTTGAAATTTTTGATTGAAAGGTCTGAATTCTTTGTGAGTCTTTTTGGCTGTACCGTATATCTGTGAAGAGTATGTCCATATTTGTTTCAGTAAGTATGAATATGTATTTAATTTTTGTCTCAGTTTAAGTTATGAAGTTTTAGAAAAAAGTGAGTAACGTAGGTCGTTTGTTAAGTAGAGTAAGTCGTTTGCTAATGGTTTTTCTTTTAATCTTAACATGCGGGCCCCATGTCATCCTTCTGTCAAAGGTAAGACCAAGGTAATGTACGGTATCAGTTTGAGAAATGTTAACATTGTCTATAAAAATTGGAGGGCAATTATTTTTTCAAAGAGTGAACGTTATGTTATAAAATATAATATTAAATTATATTTTATTAGTATTTAATTTAAAAAAAAAAGCTCTATGTCTTTGCACACAACCTAGAGGGTCCTTAGCCTTGTGTTCTGTTATATTCTGTTGTAATAAATAATTCTTTCATGCATTTGAAGGCTATAATTATTTTTGCTTCCGACAGTTCTCTTAGTTTTTTTCCATTTTATATTTCTTCCGGAGTTTTTTTTTATTTTTATTCTTTACCGATTATTAAATGTTTTTTAACTGTCTGAAGTAATTATCTGGCTTTTGGGTGCTCAGGTGGGTGCCCCAGACCGATAAGAATGTATCCGTGGTTTAATTCGCAATGACCAATCCTTATACGTCACATTATAACTTTGTTTTCTTCTTCGGAGATTCTTAACGCTCCGATCCTTAAATTCCATCTCATCATTTTTCTTTGAATGATGCGGCCAGTACTCCAATAGTTTTCCACACAATTCATCTTGGGGACCCAGAAAGCCAGATTAATATTACTTTTGGGTTCCAAAAATCAGCGGAAATGGAAAAAAAACTGATAACTTGCAAATATAGCTACAGAGGGTGAATCAGGCAATGTGAAAATATTAGAAGGATTTTCACATTATAGGAATGGCCTAATCGATGAAAGAAGAATATGATTTAAAAAAACAAATATAAAGAAAAAAAATAAATTGTTCCATTTAATTGAATTGTAATTAACTAACTGGCGCTACAGACCATAGCGTAACCTTTAGGCCTCCTCAAGAAGTCATCCCCATTCCTCTCTATCCTGCGCCACTGTTCTCCATCTCTCAGAGTTGGGAAATGTAGTTACAACTACTAACTACAACTACTTTGGTTTGATTGTAGTTACAATTACTAACTACAGTCTGAATTAGAGCGTATTTTCTATCATTATCGAATTTGGGGCCATATATTCTCTTTAGCATTTTCCGCTCCTATATTCAAAGAGCATCCTTATATATACCTTAGTGAGGACCTATGTTTCACAGCCGTAACACATGATGGGTCGTAAAACATTTTTATAGTTTCAGCTTTGCTCTACGTTAGGGAGTCTCAAACCTTCTATATTTAAAGAATTTAATAAATGAAAGCTTGAGTTCAGAATGTTTATAAGTTAAAGTTACAGAGAAATAGTGACAGTATTGAATAACTCATGGGTTACTCAGGAACATAAATGAAGGACACCAGGATTAATAACTTTTGGAAAATTGTCTTATTTAATTATCTTATGTAATTATCCAATGGCATCCCGATTACTAGTGATATAAAACTAGCGATACTATCGAGAATTGTTTTTAAAGAGGAAAAGTGATGGATTATGGCCACATACTATATGATTCATTTAAAAGGGAAATATAAAAAATATTAGAGTGTCATTTTGTTTTTGTTGTTTTGTTTTTTCAACAAATGCCTGTATACTCTAAAAAAAAATTCATCTAAAAATATAACTCAAATTACCTGAACAGAGTCATCCTTACACCCTGCTACTTGAATTTCAAAGTTAGGCAGCGCTATGGTACTCTTAATTACATGATTAAAAATTATGAAAGAAACACCATTTTTTTTTTTTTTTTTTTTATTCGGTACCCCTACCTGGCCATGTGTGGCATACGGGGGGTTACTCTACAGGTGTAACCAACCTATCCTAACCATGGTGGGTAGGTCGAGATTTATTCCGTGGGGCCTCCACGAAATAAAAGTCAACCATCCCAAGGCGGATTCGAACCGCCACCGTTCGGCTCGAGCGTGTTAAAGCGGGCCGCGCTCCAACACGCTCGGCTATCCCCGGCCCAAAGAAACACCATTGGTAAGCTAAAGAAATATCAAGTTTCGATGCTAAAATCATGAGGGACCTGACTGAAAAATCGAATGGTTTGCTCATAGAGGTCTCCCAGCTTGATGGAGAATTATTCAAACAAAACAACTGATGCCGAGCTAGTTTCTTGACTTGAAAATGACACAGTTAATGACAGGGAAACAAAATCACAGTTTTTATTACAAAATATTTTCAACCCTTCTAACTCAACTACCCGAGAACATTCTTTTTTAAGTTATACATTTAAGTTACATTGTTCGAAGCAAAGTATATCCAGGAAAATGTCGTAAAAACGTCATTTATATCTTCAGGGAGATTATTCCACCACATTTAAAGCATCTTCCTTTGACATATTTAAGGGTCCTCTAAACCCCGATTCCCTTGGAATGAACAAAAATTACCACAATCTGTAATGGGACCCATCATCTATTTACGGGAATAATTCTCTAGTCCCATAATAAACAATAAACGAAAAGAAAATAGAGCAAATGAAAAGTTCAACAATTCTACCCCCCCCTCTCGGTCATCACTAAATACTATCGATAGTATCCAGAGTTTTATGTCCGAAATTATCGATAGTGACGACTGTCGACAGTGATACATACAGTACTAAACAATGTAACATGACATGAATTCATAATATCGACCTTAGAAAAAAGCAAGGGGTTCGGATAGGAAATCCCCTAGGCCTAAGGCCCTGACTCTGAATACATATTTTTTCGATGTTTAAGTTGAGATTTGGCTTCTACCGGTAGGTAGAATGCATTATGCATCAAGCGGCCCCCCATGGCATTGATTTTGTGATGTTGGCATTCAATGGTGGAAGGTGGAAGGATGTTTGCTCACTTTAAAGAGCGCGGTAGGCAAAGCTAAACACAATCCGCAATGGGTTATTCATGAGCAGTCCAATGGAAGGGAAACCATGAGCCTCATCACGACTCCTGACTCGCTTCCAATGCGCCATTTCGAGGGGGCATACATCACAATTCCCTGCAGTCCGTAGGTGATAATTTAGTTCAAAAACATAACATAGCTTCACAATAAATAAAGTAAATAACTAAACAAAGAAATAGTAATTTTTAGCATTTTTTAAGGGAGAAAAAATTAAGTCGCGCTTGATGTACGGAACAGAAAGCACAGCTAACACAGGAAGATGGTTTCAGGACTAATACAAATAAAGAAATCCGACAAATCTA
Organism: Aelia acuminata; assembly: GCA_911387785.2. Taxonomy (NCBI): domain Eukaryota; kingdom Metazoa; phylum Arthropoda; class Insecta; order Hemiptera; family Pentatomidae; genus Aelia; species Aelia acuminata. Next base: position 171,381,552 of record OU426979.1, read on the forward strand.
TTGTCTTATTTTGTATAAGCATAAATTCCTGTAGCCGAGCAATGCGCAGAAAAATATTATAAATGTACATAAGCAACAAAAACGCAGAACAGAGAAAATCCCGTAGCGAAAGAAAATAATCCTAGATGTAGATGAGAAATATTATCATTTTTATAAGATGAGATAAACAGAGTTGTGCCCGGAAGTCGATTTCAATACCTATTTCAGAGGAAGTATGATATTTTGAACATTAATCGGACAAAATACTGACATTGAAAATCCATATTAGACTGATATGCAAGCAAAAAAAACAAAAGAAATATAGGATATTATCAAGATTAAATGAAAGATTTTTTTAATTATCCATATCTAAAACACTTACAACATACAACGCACAATGTTGCCCCCTGATGACCACTTTATTAACGAGATCGAATCCTGAGCACTAGGGAGCTTTTAAATCCTTCGCAATTATCCACCGCCCTCCCTCAGAAACCTTTCCGGTGCGCGCAACACACAACTTTCACTTATCAACCTACAAAGGTGTTTTGATAGTTTGAAATTTAACCTTATATTTTATTTAAAAATATATTAAGAAACAATTAAGTGAAAGTGAAAAATCTTATTTTAAGCGTGTCATGAGGCATAAGCCTCTTGAAAAATAATCATATGGAAAATCAGTCACAAGCATATGGATGTTCAATTGGCCCTTTTGACCCTTTAGCGTCTGAGCAGTGCGAGTATATTGCGGGCAGAGTTGGGCAAAAAGAAGTTTAACTACAAATTACAAAACTACTGACACAGTAGTTGGGAAGTTGTTGAAACTACAACTACTTTTATAATTTGTAGTTGATGGACCACAACTACAACTACTGTAGTTTTAAAAACGTAGTTGCATTTTTACAACTACAACTAGTAGTTGCAACTGTAATTATGGGCCTGAAACTACAACTACTTTTATTGATAACGAGTAACTATCGATATCTAGTATTATCGATAAGGAGTATATCAAATGCAATTCAGCTAATATATAAAACATGGGATTGATCGAGAACCAAAGGTTAAAAAAAATAATTGACTGCCGGAAATCATGGAAATATTTTGTATTACGTATATGTATTGTACTATTTTTAAAACAGATTATCAACCATAATGGAGCCCATTTATCTATGGAGTATTTATCTAAACACAAAATAAAAATAGCAAAAACATGTGATTTAATTAGACGTTGCTTAGCAAATGTAGTTGCCGCTCTAAACTACATTTACAACTACTTGTTGTATTTGCCATTCCCAACTACTTTTTCTCAACTACTGTAGTTGTAGTTTTAAATAAAAACTACTTAACTGGTAGTTGAAAAATAGTAGTTGCGCGCTTCCAACTACAAACTACATGTAGTTGTCTATGTAGTTAATTACAAATGTAGTTAACTACTGCCCAACTCTGATTGCGGGCCCTGTGGCCTCAGAACTTATACCGGCTGCCGAGCCCGATGGCCTTAATACTTTTTCCACATTCACTGTTCTTATCTCTTTATTCATATTTTTCTTCTAAAGGTGCAGGTAAAATTAATTTTGTAAAAAAACTAAAAAGAACCCCATGTCAATTAGTTCTCAACCCTCGGAAATTTTTGAAGAAACCATAAACCTCGTCACAGGTAAATACCGGACGGGCTGGAAGCAGGGTTGGAGGAATGGGAATGCCATTTATATAAAAATAATTTTCATATGTCCTGCACTCGTCCTAAATATGAATAAGAAAATGATGACTATTTAGTCTGCTCGCCACGCTCCTCTTGTATTCATGAAATCAAAAAAATACGTGTAGGAACGTACCTAAGTAGACATATTTACATATAATTTTTAGAAATGTTATATTAAATGTTTTATATATCTGTTTATTTTATAACATTTTTGAATCATATAATATTTTTTTTTACGAGTTGTTACCTACGATTTATGAATGTTGCATTCCTAAATAATGATACAATAAATCCGAAAGGGAAGAGTAAATTTTTTTTTTTTTACTTTAATTATTAATTCGCACCTATCTGCAGAGTGCTGACAATCAGCGAATGAGATGGCGGTAAAATGAAATAATGACATGCCAGGCATGAGGAAGGAAAGCACCCAACACCACCCCCTTTCTTGGCTTGAGTCAATTACCTTGGTTGTCTATGAGAGCAGATCTCTCATCCAGCGCCTTTTTAGTCTTATCGTATCCATGCGAATGTCAGCCATATTACTTACTAAACTGTTTGGATGTCCGTAGAAATTACTAAAAAATCGTTTGTAAAGTGTCGTTATGTGTTGGTCTACTGTCAGCAGATGGAGGTCAGTATGTAAAGAGTAGTTAGTCACGTACCAAGTTGCTTTTGTAATGAGTCAGAACAATTTTGATTGAAATGTTTGAAGTTTTTGTAAGTGAGTCTTTTTAGCAATGCCGAATATCTGTGAGGAATATGTCCATATGGGTTTGAGTAAGTAAGTGTACATATTTAATTTTTGTTTCAGTTTTAATTTTGAAGATTTAGAAAGTAATGGATATAGAAGTTTGAGTCTTTTCCTTCTGTCGAAAATGAGTCCGAGATACGTACAGTCTGTGGAATTTGGTTATTGTCAATATAAACAGGGGGGAAGGTATGTTTTCTAAGTGTAAATGTGATGTGTTTTGATTTTTCATGAATGAGTCTAATTTTCCATAGTTTAAACCAGTCGTGTAATCTGTGTAAGTTATGTTGTAATGTCCAAGAAGCCTGCGTTGCATCCTGGTGTTTAGTTATGATTGCTGTATCATCAGCGTAAGTTGCAGTCAATGTCTCGTTGTTAATAGCTATGTCATGAGTGTATATGATATAGAGTAAGGGTGCCAGTATTGAGCCTTGGGGTGCTCCCGCCAAGATTGGATAAATTGATGATATTTTCGAACCATATCGTGTAATACGAGTAAAAATTAAAACTTTGTTTTAAAAGAAGCCACAAAAACATCTCTTAAGGTGCTGACTACTGGGGGTTAAATCCTAGTGCAATTATAAAATGAAAAGAGTTAAGAAATCAATTGAAATAAGGTCCGCAGTTTCAGTCTTCTAATGCTGAAGCGGGCAGAATTGATATATCAGTCTACAGGCCCCAGGGACTGCAGCGCTCGAACTGATATATCAGTCTACAGGCGTTTAAGGAATTAATAAATTATTTCTCAGAGTTAAACAGTGTCTTTGTTGACGACTTTAGGAAGAATTCGATATATCTTTGAGACATTAAAGTAACTGTCGGTAGTTTATTCTTAGACAAAGTGCCGTAGTAAGGTTTCGCTCTCGGGAGTGCAGTGAATTTCTGAATAAGTGTCAGCATTCGGCTATGGATCTGTTGATCTGTTGCGGAGAAAATATTAATAAACTCCTTTAAAAGAGGTATTTTCCTCGAGATAAAAATATGGTAGGAATAATGATTACGGCCTGAAAGGTATAGAAATTAATCAAAGAATAATATAAAAACGTGGTTGAGAGAATGACAATGATTGGTGAAGAGGGAAGAAAAGGGTGAGAAGGGGGTAACCTTATTAGCCCAATCACAGGCCGTGTTTATTGGACCTTCGCCATTTTAACAAGGATCGCGGCCCTTCACCGATTCAAATTGAATGGGGAGGGTTGGAGGGGGCCAAGAATTGGGGCAGGAGTATTTTTATGTATTACGAATTTTAAAGCTTCCTTGGATTTTTACTTTCACTTACCTATATATGAAATATAGATCGTGAAAAATTTCGACTTCCGGTTTTCAACGGAAATACACGTTTTGGGGTCCCCTCAGTCCGATTAAGTCCCGCGAAATGGTCTGTCTGTGTGTGTGTGTGTGTGAACAGATTAGCTCATAAACTATAAACCGTGCGAACCTGAAATTGGGTATTTAGTGAAGGTATATGCCCGCGATGTGACAGCAAAAATTTCATAAAAATCGCTCAAAGGGAGGGGGTACTTTATTTAATAACTTTTTAAGATTTTCGATTTTCTCAAAAACAGCTCTAACGATTTTGATTAAACTGAGTATTTGATCTATTTATATGACCGAGATATGACTGTAAAAATTTCATCAAAATTGAACAACCGGGGGGGGGGTTACTTAATAATTTTTGTATCATTTTCACATGTTTTTTTTATTTACTCAAAAACGGTTTTAACGATTTTGATCAAACTGGGTATTTGATGTATGTATATGCCAAAGATGTGACAGCCAACATCTCATCAACGGAGGAGGCATTTCTCCAGAACGGATGAAATGATTTTGATGAAACTCGGTATTTGTTTTATTCATATTCCCGCGTTGTGACATTCAAAATTTAATCATAATTGATCGATAGGAAGGGGGACTTTACATAATAAATTTTGTAGCATTTTCACGTGTTTTATATACTCAAAAAAGACTTTAACGATTTCGATCAAACTGGGTATTTGATGTATGTATATGCCAAAGATGTGATAGCCAACATTTCACCGAAATTGGTCAAACGGAGCGGGCACTTTATTTCATAATATTTTTCCAATTTTTACCTTTTTTTCAATGATCTCAAAAACGGCTTTAATGATTTTTATCAAATTCGTCATGTCTAATGAAAATTAGGTGTTCTTTAATATCAGGTAAGCTTTATCATTATTAAAATGTTCTGAGGGGGCTTTTTTGTTTGTTTGTTCTATAAAGTACCTTTGTTTTTGTTTATATGGAGAAATTAACTGTCTCTCGTTACGCCTAAAAATAAGAAATGGCTAAATATGAGATATGATAAAAATAAAGAAAACATAAAGAGGAGAAAAAAAGAAAAATATTCAGTCAACTCATAAAACTCGTTGAGCTCATGCATGCGGAGTATGCCTTTAATGACAGACCATTGTTCATAATTAAAGCCGTTCAGTTCATTTGAGAAGTGCCAATTAACGAAACGCATTAATTTCTAATCTAAGTAAGTTTGGTAAGTGAAAGTTGTGTATGGCTCGCACGCTCCAGATTTTTTTTTTTCATTTTAATCATACAATAGTTAGAATTTTTGCAATAAAGCTGTACTTTCAAAAGGGTCAATTATTAGTAAAAATTATGAAATCTTGAAAAAACAATTTTTTATTAAGAGGATAAAACAACTGCTGAAATGATTCAAAATCACATACATAACTGTTTAACATTGATTAAAGTCCATTAATAAATTTTGGATAGAATAGGATAGCGGTTTTAGGGCGATAAATATCTCGCTTTGATTGAATTAAAAATGCAATTTGTATTAACATACTCATTGTATAGTATCTAATGAAGAGAAAACAATCATAAAATGAAATTGTAACTGTACTAATCATGAAATCAATAGATAAATGTTGGATATTACATCTTGTTAATTGGTATGGTTTTATCAGTTTGAATGCAAGTGGTTTTATATAATATTATATCGATTTTTTGGCCAGTGTTAGCATAATAAATAATTAATAATAATAAATAATAATTTAAACCCCAATTTTTCTTAGCAAAAAGAAAATTGTGAGTGGCCATCTGCAACTTATTCTTGATACATTGTTATATGATTTCAGGAGGTATACCACATCTCCCCCTTTTGTAGGGTTGTAAAAAGAAACTAATTCCGGCTGTTTGCACGGTTTTCAGCAACATTGTCGTCCAAATCTTGTATGTATGACTCAGGTTGTACCATCCAAACGTAATTTTGTAAAAACAGTAAGAAAAAAAATATGGAAGATATGGAAAATGAATTGTATGTTACACCTACTACTTTACCAAAGTGGCGGAAAACGGAGAGGAAAAAAAAAACTTATCTTATAATGAAATCGACATTTTCCAAGCTCGGCCAAGTTTTTCCCTCTTAAAGTAGACATTTTGGAAGTTGACGCACGTGAAAGAAAAACTTATTTGCACGTCACACTGACAGTCGCGCGTGAGAAAAACTCTCAATTAAATATATTATTGTCAGTCGTTCGTGAGAGAATCTCTCATGAGATCGGATTGAGCGGAGTTGAAGGAAGCTGGAGCAGTTATTAGAGATGCGACATCGAAGGCAAAACATCGATGTTTTGAACATCGATGTTTTTACAATCTAAACATCGATGTCGATTGAACATCGACCACAAAACATCGATGTTCCAGAACATCGATGTTTTTTAATTTATACAGTCTTTAAACATTAACATATTAGTGCCCAAAAGTATTTAAATCGATTTTTAAGTGTAAAGAATTTTATTTTTTATCTTTAATGTATAAAAAAATAGATTTTTTCGACATAGTTATATTCATATATTAAAAATTCAACTGTTAAAACCCAACCATATTCATACATTGATGTCGTTTCCATAGCAAATACAGAGAATCGTATTTCTGGTGAATATTTTAAAAGATTTTGCGAGCAGCTTCATTAAATAAGTAATTCAATTATGATACTATGGTTTTGTGTTTTCATATTTTATCAACTTATTTGAAGTTGAAATTTTTACAAAAACAAGAAAGGGTAGGAAGAACAGAGGTAATATTTCCAATATAATGCCAAACATCGATGTTAAAACATATTGTTTTTTGTTAAAAACATCTTTGTTATACCTAAAACATCGATGTTAACACATATTTATTTTTGTCGAAAACATTGATGTTAAAATCATCTTAGCTATACCTACAACATCGATGTTAAAACATATTTGTTTTTGTCGAAAACATCTATATTAAAAACATCTTTCTTATACCTAAAACATCGATGTTAAAACAACCTTTATAGTTAAAAGAGATCTGTTTTTGTCCAAAACATCGATGCTAAAAAAAAAAAAAAAAAAAAAAAAAAAAAAAAAAAACAGAAAAAAAAGGTTAACTATTAAAAACTAAAAACATCGATGTTAACATCGGCCCACAAACATCGATGGTCGGAAAACATCGACATCGTTTTCGCATCCCTAGCAGGTATAAGGCTTGGTATAAGGCCAAAAAAACAAAATATGTGAGAGAAATTCTCACGCAGCGACCATTGGAGTATTACGAGTTAGTGCTTATCGATTCATGTTGAAAGTCAATCTTGGTGAAAGTTTCGTAGTGTTGTGTGGTTGTATCAATGACTATTGTTAATAGTGAAATGCGATCAGGACCAAATAAACGGCGACATGTTGGCTTTGCCCAGAAGTAGTATCGGGAAACTAGTACCATAAATTTCTCCGTTAGCTTATAACATTTTTTGTACATAACTTATTGTCAATATGTAAATAAATGTTCGTCTTCCTATGTTTATGATGTAAAAAAAAAACTAAAAATAATTAATAATTCAAAAATAATTATGTATAAATTAATATTTCTTGTGTTAGATTATGAAATTATTTTTTTAGTAAAGATTTTAAGTGTTTATGATGGTAAATATACATTCTGTGGCCTATTTAAAGAGATGCGGGTGGAGACAAAGATAGGGCTGGCGAGTAGAGGACGGGTCCTGTCAAGTGGAACAGGATGAATCCATTCCCCGACCTTATTCCTTTCCCTTGTCATTGGATGGAGAGAATCCTTCCTAGGCTTCCAGCCACTGTGAATTCAATCAGCCATGATTTCGTTATAAACTAAAGTCGTTTATTCTTCAATATTGTTTCTAGTTTAGTTTTAAAATTCGGTTTTCCAAGGAAGAGTAACAAGCAAGAAAGGATGTAAAAGTAATTTCGCCAAATGAAAAAATTTTACCCTAGGATTACCAAGGGATATCTATTTCTTAGTTTAACCAAGGGGGGGGGGGCTCTAAGATTGGTCTGCGTATTAACAAGGAAAAGACAAAGATCATGGTTGTCGGGGATCAAGTTCAGATGAAGAGCAGTTATGAAGTAGGAGCCTACAAGTTTGAAGTGGTCGGAGGCTTTAGGTATCTCCGCTCTAGTATTAAAGACAAACTAGAAGAGGCTAGAGGGAGGTTAAAAGCAGGAAATAGAGCGTATTTTGCCATCTCAAAGCTAATAAAAAGCAAGCTTGTTAGCCGAACCACCAAATTCACGCTATACAACACACTAAGGCCTGTTCATTAATTTCAATAAAATTTATATAATGAATTTTTATAAATCATCTATATGTAATAAATTTTTATAATAATTTTATAAATTATTAATTTGTTCATAAGGGGTACTCAAAGGCTAAATAAACTACGTTAAATTATTTATGTGGAGTCTGACCCCTTAATCCACGTCCGGGCCCTTAGCCGCACTCCTGTTTCGTCATTTAGAACGAACGGATGTCGCTCGTAGTCATAGGCCCTTTACCAGTAATTTTTATGTACTTGAGTAAATTAATGTGCTTCAACTACGAATTCGTAATATATGCGTGAGTCGTCATTTTCATGCACGCTGCGTTTTCATATAATCTCATGAAAAGGATCGCCTTTTTCTTCACCTCCAGCTTGAGACTAGCTGCCTATCGCCAGGATCAGGGCTCCATGTGGTTCGTCCTATTTTATCCCTTTTTCCTTCTGCCACGTAGCTCTGATTTCAGGTTATGCCGTGCGGTCCAGCAGTTCGAGGTAAGCGATCTTACTTTTATAATTTTGTTTGATTTCCATTTGCTCTCTGAGCTCACCAGGGTTTAATCCCCTTTTACTTTCAATCATTTTTTCTTGATCTTTACTTAATTTAAATTTATTACTTAACAAGGCCAATGGTCACATATGGCGCTGAAACATGGACCTTCAACAAGAAGAGCGAGAACGTGCTAGATAGGTTTGAGAGAGGGATCCTGAGGAGAGTTCTTGGTGCAGTACGCGAAAATGGTCAGTATGAACTGTTCCTGCTGTATAGCGACCTAAATATCTCATCATATATCAGAATATCAAGGCTTAAATGGCTTGGCCATGTACCAAGGATGAGTGATGAGCGTGTGGTCAGTAGGCTGTAAAGAAATGTACCGGATGGTGTGCGCCGACAGGGAAGACCGAAGGATGCTGTAGGGCAGGATCTTCGTCAACTGGAGATTTCGATAGCGCTTGCGAGAAATAGAGTCGGATGGTTGGCAGCTGTTGAGCAGACCAAGGGCAGCTTCATGCGCCTGTTGAATTCGGTAGAAGAAGAAGAAGAAGGGAGGATCTACGAACCCATAGATTTTTTATTGTTAATGAACTCTGAACATTTTTTAAAAATTTATTTCATGAGATTTAACTAAAGTTAATTCCTGATCATCAATTCAGTTTCCGAAAATTCCATTCTACAACACAACTACACAGAGTTACTGCCAACATTGCTGAAGCACTAGAGCAAAAACTATATGCAACTGGTGTATTTTTGGATGTAGCTCAAGCGTTCGACAAAATCTGGCACCAGGGTCTTCTCTTTAAACTCAAGATCATATTACCGCACACTTACTATCTCATCTTTCAATCATACCTTTTTGACAGATTTTTCTCAGTTTGTCAAGGGTCGGAGATTTCCTCAAATCGTCCAGTCTCTACGGCAGTATCTCAAGGTTCAATATTGGCTCCTCTTCTCCGGAAAGCATTGACAAACTGACCGCTACAAATGCTGTTGATACAGCGATTCTCACTAAACACAAGGATCCTACACATATCTCACAAACTTTACAACAACACTTACGTATATTAAACGACTGGTGTAAACTATGGAAGATTGGACTTAATGATGGCAAATCCAAACATATAACGTTCACTCTTCGAAAAAATACCAGCCCTCCAACTATATATAGAAAATTTCCAAATTTCACAAACTTACAGTGTACAGTACCTCGGTCTTACCTTTGACAGAAGCATGACATGGGGACCGCATCTTAAGATGAAACGTAAGACCCTTAACAACCGACTCAATCAACTCTACTCACTTTTTTCTAAAACAACAAAACTGGGTCTGAGACAAACATTAAATACATATTTATACTTGATAAAATCAATATGGACATACTCTTCACTGATATACGGAACAGCTAAAAAGACCCACTTATACCGACTTCAGTCCTTCCAATCAAAAATGTTAAGACTCGTAGTAAAAGCACCATGGTTACGTCACTCACAATACACTACATACTGACTTATAGAATAATAGAAACAGTAGACCAACATATAAAGACACTTTATAAACGTTTTCATACTCTCATACAAGGGCACTTCAACCGGCTGATTTGGGACATGGCAACAGGTGATATAGTAAATAGGAGAATAAAAAGGCGTTGGATGAGAGATCTCCTTCGTTAACAAACCAGATTAACTGACACAAGGCAGACAAGAGGTACCGCTGGGTGCCATCCTTCCTCGTGCCTAACATGCCCTTATTTAAATTAGTGTAGCTCTCAAGTTTGCTGATTGTTGAAGTTGTTGACAGGCACAAATCAAGGTGTAAAGGCAAAAAAAAATTTCATGAGATTACAATATTTATATATTTAATAAAACTGTGTAATATCTTTAATACAACTGTAAATGTAAAAGAAAAAGTTATTGAGGGAAACGAAAGTCATTTGTCATTTCCAAGTTTTCTGTAATTCATCATTCATGATATATAAGATATTTAACTGATTTACATTTTCAAAAATTGTGTTTTCAGTTTCATTAAAGAAAAAAACATTAAGTATTTCTTTGAAATTTATTATCAATACATTTATAAAATTGTAGTTTTATTTTTCAAACAATTTTCTTTTATTGTTATTTAACTCTAAATAACTTTTTAAAAATTTATTTCATGAGATTACAATATTTATATATTTAATAAAACTGTGTTCTATGTTTGCTATAACTGTAAATGTAAAAGAAAAAGTTATTGTGGGAAATGAAAGTCATTTTGGTAGATAAAGTCATTTCCAAGTTTTCTATTATTCATCATTCATGATATATAAGATATTTAACTGATTTACGTTTTCATAAATTATATTTTCATGTACATCAAAGAAAAAAAAACATTAAGTAATACTTTGAAATTTATTATAAAAAACTTTTTAAAATTTCTATCATGAGATTACAATATTTACATATCAATAAAACTGTGCTTTTATACTGTGTATGGATGATATTTAAGATATTTAACTATTTTACACTTTTAAAAGTGTTTAAATTAAAAAAAAATAATAATTTAAAATTATGTATATCGGCGAGCCCAAAAGCGTTTTTTTTTTCACTCAGATATTTCTTCAGGGTATATAATGTATATTATTAGGATATAGTAAAAAAATGTATAACCCTTTGTTTAATTACCCCCGATCATAAGATAAAACAGAAAGATTTCAAATACAAAAGCTCTGAGTCTTTATAATAACTAATAGACCAATCAGTCGACGCTTAACGGATTCAGATATTATAAGATCATAAAAAGATCAACAAACGACAGAGTATCACTCCAAGATACATAGATAATAACTTTTATCCATATAATACTGAATTAGTGCAACATTCACCCGTTAGTTATTTCTAGCATTTGAGATTCTGTTAAATAATTCTAGGGGATGAAGAACCTTGAGAGAGATATTTCATTAACGAGCTAAAGACATAAGATTCTCATTTTTATGCTACTTAGATTGAAAAGTTTAAAAATCAGTAACAGAGGGTTTCAGCGATAGCCTGCAGTCATCAACTGCTAAATGATTGGGGGATTACGATATCCAATGAGAGGCATATCACTCAACCAGAATAATAGCGTGGAGGGGTTATGAGAAATTAATAGCATCGACTCTGATGAGCAGCTTTGGACTAATCGATCCTTCCTATTTGGGGGTATAATGGATCGAGTTCGATATATCGAGATAACGCGAGTCGATTCATCATATCATTTGAGTCCTACTAGATGTCACAATCAGGTTCAGCTCAAGAGGTTTATTGCCGTGAATCTAAAGCGAGAGTTCAAGTTATTGTTCTACTCCGTACAGACTAAGCTAACGATGCACATTTTAAAATTTAGGTATAAAAACGTGTAATAATCCATAAGAATAAAGTATGTTTAAATAATATTTATTACTAGAAAATAACACTTCTCAATGTCGGACAAACAATAAAAACTGAACTTAGTAAGTAAGTAATAAGTACCACAAAAATAACAAATATTTTTCGAACCTAAAAGAACGACGAACTCTCCAGTCAATCGCTCCTAACATTTATTTTCAACTAGCTAGGGTGCCCGGCTTCGCTCCGGTAGTTTGTGCTAGTTTTAATAATAGAAAAACTTTAAAATTAAAGGAAATATTGAACAAAATTAGCACCTTCTTGAAACTTTCGTTTTAACTTGGTATCAATATTCTGTAGACTTGAGATCTGCAGAGTCCGCCCAAATAAGGAACCCTGTATGGTGTTCCTATTTGATCCAGAAGTATAGGAACTACCGAAGATTCATAGAAACTTTTTTTAAAGATTTTTCTTCCATTTCAACCTCCCTTAAGATATCCACCCGTAATTTGAACGGTTTCTGCATATCTCGAATCTTACTACTATTACAAAGTGAAAACCAAAATTTCTTGAAGGCACAATTTTTTCATCATATTTCTTTTTATCTTGAACTATGAGGGATGATAAAATCTTGAATGCTGTTATTGGAGTTAGTCGTTTTGTCACCTGGAATGCTCATCATATGTAGTAACCAAACTAACTTATTTTTCATAAATACAGTAAGAACACTTCAAACTTTTTATTTCAGATTTATATTTAGTCAATTCATCTCTTTTTTTATGTCTAATTTTATTCGCTCACTGTACTACTAAGAAATGTTCATATTGCATTAAATTTACTTAAGTATATATTATAAATAGATTAAATGTAATGTGCTGATCATATGAGAAAACTAATTTTTTAAGGAATCCAGTTGGTTTTCTAATTGATTGCTGAGATGTAAAGTACTTATTTTATTTTGAAACGCAAACTAATTATTTTCTCTTACTTTTTTAGTAATTTAAAAAGAACAGCTGAAAAAATATAGAAGGATTACATACTGAATGAATGGACAATAAACAATGAGTGAAACGCACCCTAGCGCTTCCTGGTAGCCTGGAGCTCGAACTAAGTTTTTCATTCATAAATTCGTATCTCAATCTCAGAGAGGCTAATTAAATGGTGTGAGAGGCTTAAAACTCCAGTCCTTTTCTCTTCAATTACAGACTCTTAACAGAAAAACGGAAACCTTCTTCTCCGTAAGGAGTCATTTGGCTAAACGAAGACATAACTTCCATAATCCATAATACTACGTTGTATTATGATGTGAGCCTTATGTAATATGATTTGAGCCTTTTCGGCACGCACATTGTACACTTTGCTTTATAATATATATTGATTAGAACATTCCAGATGGTTCCCGAAAAGCGTAGAGGGTTCCCAAACTTATATCGCGATCGTCAACTGACTTTTGACGATCAGCAATTTTTTTGGCTTGTATGCTCTGCCCTGACTTGTTCGTACAGTTATGTAGCAATTATGATGAAACCGTATTTAAATTATTATATTTATGTAACATAGTTATGAAAAATTGGCTGCAAATATTTCCGTTTATATTTACATGTATAATCCAATTGAAAATATGAGTGGATGAAAATGATGATGATACAAATTCAATTTTTATCTTACTGCATCAAGAATATGTGTTTTCAATACTCAGTTCGAGTACGTAAAGTACCTAGTACTTTTTGGGCCTAGGACTGAATAGTATATTTCGTACCAAGGGCCGAAAGTGGGCGTTTGTCGGCCCGAGATATTTTTTGACCGAGACGTAGTCGAGGTCATGAAAAGTTGGAGGGCCTGCAAAAGCACTTTGGCCCGAGGCACGAACGCTATTTTTCACCATACTACAATAAATATTAATACGATATAACATTAATCAAAAACAAGATTTTCTTTTGGTTAAGTGTACCTCTTTGTTAGAAGGTTATCTTGTGGTTACGGGGACATGATGAATGTTTAATGTATGGATTGTTTTACGTTTTGTTATTATGTAAGTTAATAAAGAGAGATGAACATATGTGTGTTTTATTTAATACAACTGATATATTTCAAAATGCTGAAAAAAGTTAGTTCGTTTATTTTTGATTTATAGAAATGTTAAAAGTACAATTTTGGTTGTATTTATAGATTCTGATATATTATTAGCCATAATCACTAAATAACTAAACAATAATACGAGCAAAACAAACTTATGTAATGTATATAATGAAATGAATGAATTAAAATAATAAACAGCTGATTTTGCGGCCCTAGGGCGAAATATTCATTTTCGGCCCTAGGGCGGCGAAGTGTAGCTTTCGGACCGCAAATTAGGTGTGTAAAACAGGTGATTACATCGTAGTATGGTGAAAAAATCTTTTCGGTGCGCTAACCTTACCTGCTACTAATGTATATTAATAAACATGTGTTTGAAGGAGGTTACTTTTAGATATACTGTGCTTCATTCTAGTATGTTTGAAGTGCAAAATAACATGGATATACCAGAAGATGTTTTAGAGAAAACCCAAGAAGCTTTAAACGAACTACTTCCAGCATTAAGTATTAATATAAATATAAAGTACTTTTCTTTTATTACAGGTTAATAAACAGATGTTTTATTTTTAAATAAAAAAAGGTGTCAATATTTTTTTTTACTGCATACTTTTATTAGCACCTGTCGCAAATAATAAGCGACAATCAGCAAATGTGATGAAAATTGCTGTATGTTGGCATTTTAAGGCGTGAGGGAGGATAGTGTCCAGCAGCACATCATCCCGGTCTTGTTTTAGGAGAGGAGGTCTCTCATCCAACTCCTTTTTAGTCGCCTCATAAAAGGTATGTCAGTTGTGGCCATGTCATTAATAAGTCTATTGTTATGTCCGTGCAATTTGATGTGTAAGCCAGAATAGAGAGTCATTTGTTCGTCGATAGTCGGTAGTTGTAAGTCTGTATGTAGCGTTTTGTTTCTAACGTACAAAGGTGCGTTCGTTACTAGTCGTAAAAGTTTGGTTTGGAAGGTTTGTAGTTTTTGTAAGTGTGTCTTTTTTGCTGATCCATAAATTTTGTGAGGCGTATGTCCAAATGGGTTTCAGTAAGTATGTGTATGTATTGAGCTTCTGTCTGATTTTCAATTTTGATGATTTTGAAAATAGTGAGTACAGTATTTTCAGTCGTTTGTTTAAAGTCTGTCTTTTCATCTTGACATGAGGGCCCCAAGTCATTCTTCTGTCAAATATTAGTCCAAGGTACCGTGCGTTGTCTGTTTGAGGAATTTGGTGGTCGCCGATATAAACTGGAGGGCATGTATCTCGTCGGAGTGTGAATGTTATGTGTTGTGAATTGTCATGGTTTAATTTCATTTTCTAAAGTCAGATATATTTTTTTAAATGTATTAGGTGGTTTTGTAAGTTTAATGAAGTCAGTCTAGGGTCATGGTGTTTTGTTAAAATTGTTGTATCGTCTGCGTACGTTGCAGTTAATGTTTCGAGGTGTGTAGGAATGTCATGTGTATATATAATGTATAGTAAGGGAGCGAATATTGACCACTGCGGAACTCCTGCTAAGATTGGTCGGACTGAAGAAATCTCTGAGCCCTGCTAGAAAGAGACAAATCGGTCGGAGAGGAAAGATTGGAGTATGAGATAGTATGTGTGGGGTAGTACATTTTTGACTTTGAAGAGAAGCCCCTGGTGCCAGACTTTATCATATGCTTGGGCGACATCCAAAAATACACCAGTAGCGTATGTTTTCTCCTCTAGTGCTCTAGCAATGTAGTCTGTAACTCGATGCAATTGTGTCAATTTAACTAAGGTGTCAATTTAATTTCTTATATTTTATCTGTAACTAATTAGTGAAATATAATAGTGTTCTAATGTACTAAAGTATGAGCAGTATGAAAAGTATTGTTCATAACACGTATAAAAGTGTGTTTTCGGTGCTTGGTCTAATTTCCAACTTGAGTTAAACTCGACCGCGCACCGAATACAACCACTTTCGGTACTAGTGATGAAAATAACTATTTTGAGATGTTGAAAAATAAAAATTTATAGTGAATGAATAGTGAGTAAAATAGGTGAATAGTCACACCTAATACCTAATACAATAAATCAACAAAGACATATTGTTTTTTTTTTCAATTATTATTATTATTATTGCTATTATTACTAACTGTTCAAATAACTTAGCTATAAGTTTACTCTAAAAAAGAAGAGTATAGGGGAATTTAAAAAAGTGGCTCGGGGAAGGGCCCAACTTTTAATAGAAGCCCTGGAAATAAAACAAAAAGCAACTAATTTGCATATCGCACCCCCTGAGAGCGGGTGAAATACAACACTGATACAATCCACCTCGTCTGCAATACAACAAGAATACATCCCGCAGCCTGTATAATACAACCAGTTTACATTCGAGGTCATATTGGGAGAGTCGTGTTGTGTCGGATTGGACTATGACAACTGGATGAGCTTCTACTGATACTGCCGAGGTCGGGCACAATGGATGAAACCTATACAATCAAGTTGTCATGGAAGAGCGTTTCTTTCTTACAAAGAAAAGAAGAAAACAATAGTGAAAAAAAGAATGGGGATTCAGAAAATAAAGTATCGAAACAAAATAAAGATAAAACATAAAAAAACAAAAAACAATTAACGATTTTTATAAAAATACAAATCAAGATAATCCAGAATATTATAAGGAGAAAATAAAAAAGGAAAAATAGAGAATAAAAACGAAAGAAAGAATGCATGCAAAAAACGAATACTATATATATAATTGAATGTGGGGAATGTGATGGCATTTATATAGGATTAAATATCAAAAAGTGAATAAGATACAAAGAAAAAATAATAAAAAAATTAATAAATAAATAAACTACAATAACAATTGGTTGGTTAAGGAACATTGATGTAAATAAGACAAAGTTCAGTCAGTAGTAGACAGTGTGACAAGAATAATTCAAGTAAATGTATGTGGCAGTCAAAATTGTAAAATTGTGACATGTGAACAATATTTTTTAAATAAAATTGACCAATTACAATGTGCTGGAATAAAGCTGTAATATAGAAAAAGATTGACCAAGCCACCAGAAATTGTTAGGTACTATTCAATATATATGTTAAAATTGATCAAATATGTAATGTTATTTAAAATGATTGACTTTTTGAATAAACACATTTTGTAATAAGTAAAGAAAACAAGATCTTACAGAAGAAATTTGCCATGAAGAGGTATGGATTTTCCGAACGTTGGCAAAGTAATGTACCTAATTGTTGTAATTTTTAAATAAAAGAATTTGGGAAGAAGATATTCACCATTCTATCATTTACATAAAAATACCTCATTTATAGCCTGATTTATTTATGAGTCTGCAACATTAGGTGAAGAATATTGTTATTGTAACATTTATAATTTTTTAAATATTTTTTTATTAGAAGAAAATTACAACAAAAACACTGAAATAATCAACAAGGCTAGTGTTAAACAAAATGTTTTGTTTTTCTATAGAGCCCCAAAAGACATAGGGTAGCTACTCTTAATCTAACGACAAATTATAATTTCTTTATTTGGACATTGAATGTAAGACATATTTCGGGGTCTGAAGTTTTAAAGCTTTATAGTACTAAAACATAGAGGATCGATTATTTGGTTGAAAATAGAAGTCTGTATATATCAGCGGGGGAAAATTAATTGGTTAAACGCTTATTGAAGATCACATGAGAAATGCCAAATACAGACCAACATTTGCTGACCGTTGATGGCAACGGTTCATACATTTCAACACTGCCCTTTATGTGCTCATAAATCAAACCTATATGGGATATCAGCTACACTGCAATAACTCTCCGGAGCGATAGTGTACAGCAGATATGGTTATATTATTTCGTACCAAGGTAAATCTAATGTCAGGGATGTGTTGACCATATATAAACCCACACTTCAAAAAGAAATATCTTATTCAAATTTAGAATTAAAAAAATAGGAAAAAAATAATAATAAAATAATAAGAAATACCTCAGGTTAAAAAAAAAAAACTTTTAACACTACAAGCCATGAAGGGTCTAGGGTTCAGTACTATGTAAGGAAGCACTGTTTCTTTGTTGATTTCGTGCAAGGAGGTGATTTGACCGATATCACGCTCAACCGCCAGGTTTAATTTTTCAATTATGGATACCTGTTTTATAGGGGCGGGGCACACCCAGGGAGGGTCTCTCGGCCACCGAGAAGAATGTGACTGAATATTAAATATATCTTCCCAAGCGAGATTCGAACTGGGGACCTTGATCACAACAACTCGACACCTTACCAATGAGCTACCCCGCTCACAAATACAGAGAGAAAAACAATTGAACGTTGTGCTGACCTCGTTTATTTCGAATTTTCCAAATTATTGAAAATTAAATTCATAACGACGCAGTGAATTTGCGTTTAAGCTTATACCTCAATACTTTTTTTTTTTTTTTTTTTACTGCCACTTACCTATATAGTAAGGGGAAGTATTGCGATCGTAAAAATTCCGACTCCCGGTTTTCAACGGAAATAGACGTTTCGGGGTCCCCTGAGACGAAATAACCAAGTCTCGCGTAATGGTCTGTGTGTGTGTGTGTGAACAGACTAGCTCAAAAACTATAAACCGTGCGAACCTGAGATTGGGTATTTAGAGTATGTATAAGCCCGCGATGTGACAGCAAAAATTTCATCAAATTTGCTCAAAGGGAGGGGGTACTTTACTGAATAACTTTTTACGTTTTTTCCGATTTACTCAAAAACGGTTTTAACGATTTTGATCAAACTTGGTATTTGATGTATTTATATGCCAAAGATGTGATAACCAACATTTCATCACAATTGATCTACCGGAGGGGGGACTTTACTTAATAAATTTTGTATCATTTTCACGGGTTTTTTTTTATTTACTCAAAAACGGCTTTAACGATTAACAAAAATAAGATATGAATGTAGAAAAATGTGTGACTTTGGGAAATGATATTTAGCAAAACACGTCAATTTCTAATCTAAGTAAGTTGGTAAGTGAAAGTTGTGTGTTGCGCGCACGCACCAGATTTTTTTTTTTTTACTGCCACTTACCTATATATGAAATATATAGTAAAGGGAAGTATTGCGATCGTAAAAATTCCGACTTCCGGTTTTCAACGGAAATAGACGTTTCGGGGTCCCCTGAGACGAAATAACCAAGTCTCGCGTAATGGTCTGTGTGTGTGTTTGTGTGTGTGTGTGTGTGAACAGTCTAGCTCAAAAACTATAAACCGTGCGAACCTGAAATTGGGTATTTAGTGTATGTATATGCCCGCGATGTGACAGCAAAAATTTCATAAAAATTGGTCAAAGGGAGGGCGTACTTTATTTAATAACTTTTTACGTTTTTTTCGATTTTCTCAAAAACGGCTTCTACGATTTTCATTAAACTGAGTATTTGATATGCCCGAGATATGACTGTAAAAATTTCATCAAAATTGATCAACCGAAGGGGGGACTTTACTTAATAAATTTTATATAATTTTCGCGTGTTTTTTTTATTTATTCAAAAACGGCTTTAATCATTTTGATCAAACTGGTTATTTGATGTATGTATATGCCAAAGATGTGATACCCAACATTACATCAAAATTGGTCAAACGGAGAGGGCACTTTATTTATAACCTTTTTACCAATATTTACCCTTTTTTCGATTATCTCAAAAACGGATTTAATGATTTTCATCAAATTCGTCGTGCTTAATGAAAATTAGGTGTTCTTTAATGTCAGGTAAGCTTTATTATTATTAAAATGTTCTGAGGGGGCTTTAATGGGTAAGGGGCCTTTTTTGTTAACAATCAATTTCTAATTTAAGTTAATTGGTAAGTGAATGTTGTGTGTTGCGCGCACGCACCACATTTTTTCGTTATTTCGGTCTGCACTTATCTATAGTTCAACTTACTAATAATATTTTTGTCTATCATACATTGAATAAATCACAAATAAATAATAATACTATCCCATATATATATATATATTATATATACAATATCTTAAAAGACTTAACATTATACAAACAGACGTATGTGACGAAGACGGACAAATCCAAAATTTCCAACACATACTTTACGACTGTAAATTATTTTATAAACATCGATTCGCACTAATAAAAAATGTAATATTTAAAAATGTAAGTTGGCACGAGACCGAACATAACTGATTATTCAAATTTAAGAGACTTCCGAAAATTTATACCAAGTATTGACTTTCATTCACTGACTAACCAGCGACGGGCAGCGTAGGTAACTTCTTGTTGACTTTATTTCATTTTATTTATTTTTATTATTAATTTTTTATTTTCTTATATTTTTATATTTATATTTTCTTTTGTTTAATGCTTTAGAAATTTTCTTATCTAATATTACCATACTTTTGTTGAAATATTTTGTTAAACATAAGAACATGTAATACAAAAAAATATATAAACACATAATCTTGTGTATGTATATTAATGTATATAATGTAATGTATATAATACAATGTAATAATTTAATGTCATGTTGTAGGCCATTAAGACATGGAGCAGGACATAATTTCAAATAAACGCTTCTTATGTAGGGTTACTACGTAAGGAAAATAATAATAAAAAAAAAAAAATATATATATAAATTAAATAAATAATAATAATGTTGTATATATTAAATAAATAATAATATTATGCCTATTGCACCTTCTGTCAATTTAGACTGTCATAAATCGTTAATTTAATAACTTTAACTTGTAACAACTTCACAGCACTCATAAAACTAATAGGTGTCGTTTGCTATCACAGTCATGAAATGAAACAATTATCATAAAGTACAACTGGTTAAAACCCTCTTTATATTCTCTTTATACTACACGAGCACAAACGACAACAAAGGAGAACTATGCCGTTTTGTCTAAAAGTTGGCCCTTTCCACAACTTATCAAAAGCCACGGAACAAGATGAATATTCCTTTAAAAGGTGTCCTATGAATCTTTCTCTTTTAATTCCTAAAAAATTAATAATACTGTTTTTATTACAATGTTTTATTACAAAATGCATGGACCGAAAAATAAAAAATTAATTTAAAAATTCAAACTATAATTTTTTTAAAACACATTTTGGGACTTTAGAAAATCCGAAGATGTGTCATAAAAGATATTTATTATATGTTACTTAAAAATAACACATTAAAAACATTGAAGAAAATTACGTATATTTTTTGGTATTTATTAATTATACCGCAGGAATTAACTGTATAGACCAACCATCTTCTGTATAGCCGGAAAAACACTTCTTACGACGAATAATTTTTTATCTTTCTTTTTCCAACTTAAGAAAATAGTTATTTATTATACAAGTGACGAAAGTAGATCATTTTCATCAGGAGCGAAGCGAGTGTGGTAATTTCACGAGAGTTGTAAATTCTACTTTTTTCACGAGTGTAATATTAAATTTTTTCTGTAATCGTGTGATACATGATCAGATCTAACCAGAATATGAACAAAATTAGGATGATGTGATGATTATGGTATGTTGTTGGTAGGTTATAAGCATGGTTGTGAAAGGTTATAAGCATAGTTATAAAACAACTATTATTAATTTATTTTAACATTTTATTATCAAACATGTTAAACAACATATCATCACATATCACATATCATCACATTTAACATCACATATCAAAGATGTCTGTTTAAATTAAAATGATTGTGAAGTAGTGCAGTTATAAAGAAGTGCAGGTTATAAACAAGGAAGGTAATTATAATTATATTTAAATTTTCAAAATATATTGATTATTTCCACCAATAATTCATTCACATTTCAATTTATTTTGTTAAAATAAATTCTTACAATGTTAAGAAACATTTAAAAGCATTTAATTTCCAACTTCAAATTATTTTTTAATTTATACTTATTACTAATTAAGAAGGCAATTCACTTTCTTCACTTGTGAAGAAAGTAATCGCTTTCTTCACTCTATTGCAAAATGTTTCACTTTCTTCACTCATTTCAGTTTAGTAATGTTACCATTATTCAACGATTACAGAAAAAATATATTTTCTGTATCTATTTAGTCAATAGAATGAGATAATATAATATTATAATATGATATGTAAAACATTGTTGGGGCTGGGATGGCCGAGTGGACAAAGGCGCTTGCAATAGGTAATCAAAGTTAAGCAACGTCGAGCGTAGTTAGTACTTGGATGGGTGACCGCTCCATTTGGGTGATCACCCGCCAATGAACGCAACGCAGTCCAAGCCTACCCCCATCCCCGGGTACTTGAGCCCCGTCAGCCTAATGGAGGCGACTCACACCTACCGGGCGTAGGAGTGATGTACCTTCCCCGTGTATCTCGATTCTCGAATCGTGGTGTGGTTTTCCAGGATATCAGTAACCGCCCGGAGGTTTGGTACAAGAACGGTATGCTTCAGGGAAAGAAATATAGGTCTTCGGGGCCTGCTGACTTTGGGCTGCCATAATCCTTGGACCTAGACCAATTTGTCACTGTCCTTGAACCCGAGAGAGCTCACGCTATCGGTGGGAATGCCAAATTGGCCCCAATGGGATTGGTTATGGAGCTACGGGCAGTCCGCCGCTGCACCATGGTGATCATGGCTAGCAGCAACATGAGGTTGGGCTACCCCCTCCAGGCTGTCTGTGCTCCCACAAGCAACACAAATATCTGTAAGAGGACCACACTGCGTAACCAAAGGTCTCATTAGGCCTAATGCGCCAACCGAAAAAAAAAAAATCTGGTGCGTGCTCGCAACACACAACTTTCACTTACCAACTTACTTAAATTAGAAATTAATGCGTTTTGTTAATTGCCACTTCTCAAATGAACAGAACGGCTTTAATTATGAACAATGGTCTGCCATTAAAGGCGTACTCCGCATGCGTGGGCTCAACGAGTTTTATGAGTTGACTGAATATTTTTCTTTTTTTCTCCTCTTTATTTTTATCATATCTCATATTTAGCCATTCCTTATTTTTAGGCGTAACGAGAGACAGTTAATTTCTCCATGTAAACAAAAACAAAGGTACTTGATAAGAAAGAAACAAACAAACAAAAAAGGCCCCCCCCCCCCAAAAAAAAAAAACCCTCAGAACATTTTAATAATGATAAAGCTCACCTGATATTAAAGAAAACCCAATTTTCATTAAACATGACGAATTTGATAAAAATCGTTAAAGCCGGTTTTGAGATAATCGATAAAAAGGTAAAAATTGGAAAAAAAGTCATGAAATAAAGTGCCCCCTCAGTTTGACCAATTTTGATGAAATGTTGGCTTTTACATATTTGGTATATATATACATCAAATACCCAGTTTGATCAAAATCGTTAAAGCCGTTTTTGAGTAAATAAAAAATATATACACGTGAAATTGGTACAAAATTTATTAAGTAAAGTCCCCCCTCCGGTTGATCAATTTTGATGAAATTTTTACAGTCGTATCTCGGGCTTATACATACATCATATACCCAGTTTGATCAAAATCGTTAAAGCCGTTTTTGAGTAAATAAAAAAAACACGTGAAAATGATACAAAATTTATTAAATAAAGTCCCCCCTCCGGTTGATCAATTTTGATGAAGTTTTTACAGTCGTATCTCGGCCTTCTAAATAGATCAAATACTCAGTTTGATCAAAATCGTTAAAGCCGTTTTTGAGAAAATCGAAAAAAACGTAAAAAGTTATTAAATAAAGTACCCCCTCCCTTTGAGCAATTTTGATGAAATTTTTGCTGTCACATCGCGGGCATATACCTACACTAAATACCCAATTTCAGGTTCCCACGGTTTATAGTTTTTGAGCCAGTCTGTTCACACACACACACACACACACAGACACACAGACACACACACACACACACACACACAGACCATTTTGCGGGACTTGGTTATTTCGACTCAGGGGGTCCCAAAACGTGTATTTCCGTTGAAAACCGGAAGTCGAAATTTTTCACGATCGCAATACTTCCACTTACTATATATTTCATATATAGGTAAGTGAAAGTAAAAAAATGTAAGACATTACACAATTTGTATTATTCAGATGTTTTTTAAGTTAAATCTTACGATTCCATGGGAAAAATGTTAAGTATGGTTAAAAATTAAATTATTGATTTTTACTATTTTTTTTTTTAAATTTACCCATTTTATTTGTTTGTATTGTCTTTCAGTTTGATTCACTTGTGCTTCTCATGCATCCACGAACTTTATCAATGGACATAACCTCAAATCGGTTTAAAAGCTGGTCCTAGCTTTGACATGAAATCAATAATTTAAACATTGCCTCATTTTATTTATTTATCATTTTTTTTTTTCACGCAGACTAAAAAGTTTTTACAAAAACAAATTTCTCGAAATACTAGAATGATCTTTTTTCTCTTAGATGTTCAATATGGCCATAATAATCTTACAATCTTTGGATAGGTTTGATACCTATATCGAACTAATCATATATTCTTGATCTACTTTTATTTTATTTTTTTAATAATGTTATGATTTTTTCCATATTTTTAGTTGAGCTCTTGAAAATCTCATTTCGGTTATTTGTAATTCCACTAAATTTTATCAGATTAGGTATATTTAGAATATTCTAGAACGGTCTTTCTTGATAGCAGACCCACTAAAACACTTTATTTTTACCTTCTTGTGTTAAAAATATTAGTTTTCGTGATGAAGGAAAGATATGACAGTAATCAATTGAAAAAAAAAATAATTGAACAATGAATTTTTCGTAAAATGTTTTAACCTAATCAATCAGCTTATTTTAATTTTTTTGTACTTTTTGTTTCAGGTGAGTGACATTATATTCATTAGTTGGCCATTTGTATGTAAGTATACATCATGGTGCTAACTCTATCCCTGCATGTATTAAGAAAAACATAAAGAAAGGCAATTAAGTTTTAATTTTATTTCTGCTTTTCAATAATAAAATAAATTCTGTATGAATATTTAAGCATTAAAATAAATATGCTTATATGAGTATGTATGGAACAACTGTGGTTATTATTGAATGTAATCACTAACGAACATCATATAAATAAAGAACATTAGAATCTAATAAGGGCATTTAACAAAGCCGTCTGCCCTTTGGCCAAACCCTTGCAACAAAAACCACAACCGCAGGCAGTTGCGGCAACCTAGGAATTATAAAGTCAAATCCGAGGCCGGAAATATCTGCATGGGCCACACCTATTTGTGTTGGAACCCATGAATATACTGCCAGTCACGTTTCCACTTTCCTCCCTCAATCTTCCTTTTTCCCACCATTTTCTCGTTTTTTTTTTTTTTATTCCTTTTTTCTCCATCTACTGAACCTTAAAGCTATCTCTAAAACTTCGTAAGTTCTTAGAGGACTTTGAAAAAGGTGTTTCCCATCTCGGAATATTATGGTCAAAATTTTTACTACCCCCCCCCCCCCACCAGGTTTGGTTGTGTAAGAATAGGCAGAACTTTTGGAGCAATGCTTACGGATGAAATACGATTTTCCTTACTTTATTCTATCTTATTACTTCGTCGAAAACCTAAGACTTCCTGCCCTACAGAATCCTTCATCATTACTCCACTTGTCCTAGTCGAACAGTAGGGGAGACCGAGAGGAGTTGAAACAATTTTCACATTTTGTTTCATACCCCAAATCCTGTTGATAGAAATCGTATGATATAAGCACCAATCGATAGGGCATTCTTTACAATTGCGAATGGCAAACATAAAGAAATTGTAAGCGTGAAATATTGTGGTCGAAAACCCACTTAACCGTAAGAAGTCAACTTGTTTCAACTGCCCTCATACCGAGGTGAGATGAAACAGGGGTCGAGGAGAGTTGAAACATGTGATTTTTGATAAGTATTAAGGTCTGTAAAATAAAAATGATGATATAATTTAAAGGTATTTATTAAAATTAAACTTTTGAAGTACAAAACAAACTTTTTTTAATATTTTGTGCAGATATATCAGTTAAGTAGGTACCTACAGGTCTAATACAAATAATCAACTCCTAAAGTAGTCAAAAGAACCATAACGTCCAATTCTTAACATTAATAAAAATAACACTGAGATAAACAAATGGTTTTAAATTATAAATCTTTGAAATAAAATAATTATTTTATAATTATTAACTTTTGGCCGTTTTTTAAGTATTAAAATAAATTTTGATCAATATTACTTCAAATATTGATTAAATTTATTGAATTTATTGAATTCTAAGACCATTTATGTTACAATAATATCACAAATGTCAAAAATAATAAAGGGTCAATCTGACAAGCAGTAGTGGCAAACATAAAGTTCCCCACTAGTGCAAGTTTCATGAGCCCCGTTGTTGTATTCCAGACATTGCACCCATTTTTATCTGGCTCCGCTATTTGGAAATGGCTTAAAACAAAGGCAAAAGGATTCTTCTTCTTCTACAGAAAAGGTGCTATAGTAACCGATGTTCCCCTCACTGCGGAAGTCATGCTACTGACTTGTTTTTGTCCTCGTCGGGAAAAATGAGGTGAGTTGAAACAGCCTGTTTCAAATCTCCTCAGTACGAAAAAACCTCCCAATTTTTAATCAATCCAGAATCAAGAAGCAACTACACAGAAATCAATTGTACCAAACATACATAATAAATCTTTAGTTAATGAGCTTTCGAAACATATATAACTTAAGCCAAAATACAAAACCCTTATGAAAATATAGGCATCATAAAAAAACGTTATTAACCTACTTTTCACGATTTTTGTCACCTGGCATGCAGAACTCTTAAACCGCGCGACTTACGCCACTGACGCGTACTGATATTTCAGCGGGCGGAGGAAAGTGATTTATAAGCGAAGCTGCCGAATCGCTAGCGATATTAAGTTCTGAGAAATCGCTACTGTTTCAACTCCTCTCAGTCTCCCCTATATAGGATGGCTTTCACCCAAAAACCTTTGCAGCTATATAAAATTGAATTTTTGGAAAACCAACACAAAAAAACATCTTCAAAATGAAATAAGTTTAATGCTTATTGCTTCATCATAAGGCGTGGATAGATTTTACAAAACCTAAATCAAAAGTAAAAAAGATTGTGATCTAACATGAAGAGATTTTCGGAAATTGATTTAACATTTTGTGTATTAATGCATTCAAACCAACAAACACAAACGCTTTATATATAGACACACACAGACACACTCACATTTATAATGCCCTAATATATCTTCGGCTTTATTTATCTTCTTTTCTTACTTTATTTTACTCTAATGAACGTTGAAGAATGTGCTGCAATGTATCCTCATAAAGCATTTCTTCGCCTCGTTTAAACGTATCTGTCTGTCCGTTTAAACTTAAATGTCTCAAATTATTTAAAGGAATACATTTTAACAATGTATCAAATTTTAATAAGGTTTAATCTTGTTTATTTTAATATAATATATAATATTTATATATATCCCATATATATATATATATATATATATATATATATATATATATATATAGTCCCGGTGTTTGTCAGGGATAAAATCAGAAACTACTCACCCGATTTTTCTAACATTTTGCTTATTGTCTGTAGTTTTGTTCAACTTAAAACATAGGATATTTTTTTATCTCGATTATTGGCTTCAATATTTCTTTCAATGAAAATTAAATGCTTATTTTACTAAAATTGAGTGTGATTATTTCTAAATTCTATCAATTTCCAACAGATGGGGGTGTAAATTAATTTATTGATACAACATTTTCTTTCGATATTTGGGAGGGTACGCATCCAGTTGACGAATCTTTTTTTTCCGGCTTGGACTAGGAAAATGTTTTTCCCATGGGCAATTATGTGTCGCCTTTTCACGTGTGCGTAAAACATCGAATCTATATGTTTTAGCAAAAGACAGGTTAACCTACACTAAATAGAAATTGTGAATTCTAATAATAATAAAAAAAATTTAAATTATTATGATAAAAAGTTATATATTAACGTTATATATCTCATTCATAGAATTAAATTTTTATGTTTTGATAAGTAGTACTCTAAGACCATGCGGCATGGTTTGAAGTTCCTCTCGCTCCGTGCTCGCTTTTCATAACCTGTTTCAGGATGAACCTACAGATAAGATATCTCATATCATCATGTTTCATCTCATACGTTAGACAAAAAATATTTATTTTCACAAGAAGGTTTTTGTCTCAGGAAACAGTGTAATATTTTAATACAATTAATAATAAATAATAAAAGACAATAAAATTTTATTACAAAATATTATCAAGATAAAGGTCTGGCCACACATGTCCGCACCGGATCCGCACCGTAGCAATAATACAGTTTATGTTCAGAATATTTTTAATTTAACTTACATATTACCTTTAGTTATGCCTAAAGTTCAAGCCACACATGTCAGACACAGGCCACTTTAGGCATAACTAAAGGTAATACGTAAGTTAAATTAAAAATATTCTGAACATATCCTATATTATTGCTACGGTGCGGATCCGGTGCGGACATGTGTGGCCAGACCCTAATTAACATAAAAAATATACGACTTCTTTGAAGTAGTCATTATGAAGAGTAGGTACCTAGTTGACGAGATTAGTATCACTAGATATAATTCTTTTTTGTTTTTTAATTTAGTGACCAATATTTATAACCGAAATTTGAGATTAATGTTACCAAATCACGTATTATAGTAGTAATTTGATAAGACTAGGTGATGTCATTTGCTACGTTCCTGGTCTCCCGCTTTTCTAAGGCGGGTGGGGGTTACCAGAAACGGCATATATCTAATTAATATTGTAATTAATGTACTTAATTCGCCTTAACGTATATTGGATACTTTTCCAAAGGTGACGTGTTTACCAATTCTAATTTATTTTAATAAACCTGTGGCATAGGGTAAATGATAACAAATAAACAAATCTAAATTGAACTAGATCTTTAATTTTATTGACCAATAATATAAATCATTAATACCCCCTTTAATATATCATATAAAGATATTTTACTGACACTAATTAGTTAATGGATGCTGACTGGCAATTTAACATTATTCTAACAAATACTAACCACACAATATTACAACTGGTACTGTATATGCATTAACCTTATTTGGTGGGTACTCTCTGGTGTTGTCTCTGGCCTATCTGCTGGATCAGTCTCTGCCATCTCTGACGCTCTCTCAGTCTCAGCACAGCATCCCATCTCAGCCTGTCTCGGAAATCTGGACTCTGCCGCTCCCACCTATCTGGTCCTCTGCCCTTCTCGTTCCACTCACGCCCTCTTGGCACACTCGCCCCTCTGTCCACCTCCGAACTCTCCACTCCTCTCTCACTTCTCCACCCGAACTCCTCGAGCCTCCTTCTTCACCGTATAAGTCCTCTTTCCCCCACTCTCTTCAGACTTCTTCTGATTGGCTGGCTGGTTGGTTCCAGACTTCGTCTGATTGGCTGGCTGCCTAAAATTTCCCTTCCTTTCCATATTCAACGTGTTTCCCAGCGGCCTCTTTGCCGGGGAAAAACCAGGGTTTATGGCCACAAATTTCTCTAACAATCTTCTTAGGTATTTCCCTGGATGTTTGTCGGCAGTATTGCCGGTCCTAAGCTTTGCTTATTTTGAATCTCTAACAGAAGGTTTATGGCCCCAATAACTTACAAGGTGGTATTTCCAAGACCTAGCCGCCTTCAGGTAAAACTGACCACCGGGTTGACCATATACAGTACTTTATATATTTTGATATTAAATTATTAATTCAATTTACTTTTCTTATAATGGCAGCATCCACAATACATAGCACATTATATGATATATGAAAAAAAATTATATATTATATTTTAATGAAAATAACTACTGTTGATGGCCCTTTTCAATAAGATATTCCTCCTTTCTTGGGATTAGACAATATAATTTTTATTTCCTTTATTACAAAGTAAAAGTGCCTTCGTAGGCTGTCTCATTGTTCCCGCCTTACTCATCCCTATAGTGCTTTTCTTTAAGAATTTCTGTTTCCGAAGTGAACAATCATTGGCCGTTTAAAGGTTAATACAAAGAGTTTTAGTCGGTGAATAAGAAGCATTAATAGAAATTCGGTCAAATGAACAATACTACCCACACTGTCAACGATAAAGCAAGTCACAAAAAAATAAAAATTACCTTGAAAACAAAATGAGACAAAAAAGGTATGATAATGTTGGTTTCTTTCCTCGAAAAGCTTATTCGACTAATATTCTACACTACAACAAATCCTACACTAACTGGGTCCTTGCAATTGGTTTATGAGCTAACTGTTTCACAGTTAACTGCGTCCCACTGTTCCCCACTCTCACCTATATATGTATATATATATATATGTAAATATATTGGAATAATGGTGATGGAATACTATCCGTTTATAGTCGCAACCAGGCCCATTGATCCTACTGGACATTTGCATATACATAATACACAATATATATTTATATACACATTCAAAATTTCATACACACATGTATGAAAAAACATTATTTTATGTCTATGCAAATGTCCGGTAGGAGAAATAGGCCTGGGTCCGACAATAAACGGAGAGTATTCCATCACGGGTCGGTAGTAGGGACGGATTCTAACCACCTGTGGCTGGCGGTAAGTGTTCCAATTATCGGATCCTTACATAAAACATTCGCCTTATTGACAGCTTTTCTTAAGGCATACTTTTTATTGGCTTCTCGCCTCCTCTTCAACCCTTTTTTTTAATCTCCAGTTGATAGTTGATGGCCAAGGAAACGTGTAAATGGAAAAGTGTGTAAGTGCCAAATTACTGATTTTGAAAGAAAAAAAAAATAGTATCTGAGGCCTAATTTTGCATTGAAAATAGTAAAAATATTAGGGACATGCCTAGTTATGAGATAAATAGGTTTCTGCTAAATCATTTTAAGATTTGTTCTATTAGGACCCATCACCACTTTCATCTCCGTCAACTAACATCTCATTTTTTTCTTCAAGAATCGGAATCGACATTCATCTATACTTTGTCAAATAATATCGAGTATCGATACATGGAAATTTTCAAATAAAATTGGTAAACCGGGTAAGGTTATCTCCGCAGCACTGGATGCTTTATGTGGACTAATCATTAATATATCATAACTAATGTTTGTTTGTTTAACGTCTCTTCAGGCCACTAAGGCTAATCGGACGATGCTACAGTGGGAGTCTTGAATTTTGCCTACCCAGGTTTAATTAGGATAGGGATCTT
This sequence comes from Aelia acuminata, assembly GCA_911387785.2. Taxonomy (NCBI): domain Eukaryota; kingdom Metazoa; phylum Arthropoda; class Insecta; order Hemiptera; family Pentatomidae; genus Aelia; species Aelia acuminata. The sequence continues at coordinate 171,412,602 of OU426979.1, forward strand.
TATAGAATACCTGACATCTTACAGGATTGAGAACTCCATTTTACATCCTATCCGAGGGACGGCATTGCCAAGGATATTTCACACCCTTTAAAAAAATTTTAGGGCCACGGCGGGGCGCAAACCCGCGACCTTTAGTAATGTAGTTTGCAATGGTAACCACAATATCACAGGTGACACCCCATAGCTAATCTTATCACTCGGTCACAGGTAGTTCACATTCGCCTATAGTCTATATGAGTATGACATGTCCTTCGAAGGTTGTTAAATAAATGATGATGATGTTAAAAAAATGATGAAATTGGGGTCACCTGTGATGTGGTGTCATCATTTATGGCAAACTATTATACAAAAGATTTTTTAATCCTTAGCTATGCCTACCCTCGGATAGAATGTAAAATGGAGGTCCCAAGCCTGTACGATGTCACGTACTCGTAAAAAGATCCCTATCCTAATTATACCTGGATAGGCAAAATTTAGGACTCCCACTGTGGCATCGTCAGATTAGCCTTAGTGGCATAAAGTGACGTTAAACAAACAAAAATTGCCAACTCATCTTTCCCGGCAGAGTGTTAACGGCAAGTGTGCAGGCTACCAAGGCATTAAAATCAATCCAATATATTGTTTTTCAAGAATAAAAAAAAAAAAAAAAAACTAGGAAAAATCAATGTGATTGATCGGCAACTAACTATATACAAACACGTGGCTAATATATCCAATCTTTATCTTCTTGCTTATATTGTTTAAACCTAGGGTTACCAAGGGGTATTTGACTTCTTCTATTTGCCAAAGGAGGATTGGAACCCAAAGTTTTTTTGTATTTTTAATCAACTATAAAAAAAAAAAAAAGAAATATATATTTCATTGGATTACAATATTTACATATTTATAAAAACTTTCGATGTAAAAAACAAAAAAACCTATAGAGGAAGGTTTACATTTTTATAAATCTTTGGATGAAAACCAAAAATGTATAGAGGAAAACAAAAGTAATTTTTCTAGATAATAAAAAATGACAATTCCTTGTTTGCTAATAGTTAATGACATTTACCTAAAGCACTCTTTAAAAATGTTAATTTCAGAAAAAAAAACATTATTTAATTGCTTGAAATTTTTTATGAATGCCTTAATAAAATTATAGTTTAAAAATTTTAAATTATATCCACTAGCCCAAAATCGGTTTTTTTTTTCACTTAACTATTTCTTCAGGATACAAAATAATCCAGAAAAAATTTTATTCACGTCTAAATTAATCTTGAATTGTTTTCCTGACAACTATAATTTTTTTCAGATTTTTTGTTCAGTAATTTAGGTGCAAAATGGGGTGACGAAATAAATAATAGGCACCAACAGTTCCCTCCCCCCCCCCCAATGGTAATACTACAGTTAATCCTTAAGGAAATTATAAAATTTTCTCCGCAGGTCTTATTCGTGGTAATTGTCTTGAACCTATTGTTTGAATAAACCTCAAATTAGTGGCATAAATGGACCTTAAACAATGATGAAATTTAAATAATATAATGGAAACAATATTATCTTATCTATTGGCGCTTGGGTACAAGAAGGGATTATTAAACTAACAAAGAAAAGAGGAAAACGTTTTAGCTCTATACTACTTCAGATTCCTCTTGTTGTCTTTCGCACTCACTTTTATTTTTCTTGTTTACCGTTGTTGTTTTGTTATTGTCATATATAGAGGTAAGAAATAGAAAAAAAAAAATGACAACGAAAAACATTTACTCTTGCACCGAACGCCTTTAATGACCGACCAATGTTCAAATGTAACAGCATTCTGCTTATGGGGAAGAGTTGTCAACGTGTTTTGGAAGTTATTTGTTTCCTTGATGACTATATAAAGATTCAAGAACTAAATGGAGAATTATAAAATCTGACGCAGTATTATTCTTGCATTCCCGTATTATCAGAAATAAAAACTTTTATTTAGCAATAAAAATATTTTGTGCAATTTAGAGAGCAATGCTCAAATTTTTTACGGTTAGCAGTTTTCGGTGTGAAATAATATGGTACGAGATAATATTTAAAGGCATATCTATATAAATAAAGATGAAATTCTGTTTGTTTATTTGTTCTTTATAGAAATCCATACCTTTTGTCCTAAATCCTCCAAATTTCGCTCAGTGGTTCTTTGATACCAGGTGCGAACACCTGTCCATATTAAAATTGCTTAACTTTAGCCAATCTCTGGGAATATTCTTTATTCTCCAATTTCGCTCAGTGGTTCATTCAGACCAGGTGCGAACACCTGTCCATATTAAACTTGCATAACTTCAGCCGATCTTCAGCTGATATTCTTTATTGTTATAATAATCTCATAATGATCTCGCTTTACAATGTTTTTTTTTACGAAATCGACCGTATCATTAGAAAAATGAAATTCCCCGAGTGAAACCGGGATACACGGCTACAATCTATGAATATAAAGATGAAATTCTGTTTGTTCTATATAGGAATCCATACTGTTTGTCCTAAATTCTCCAAATTTCGCTCAGTGGTTCTTTCAGACCAGGTGCGAACACCTGTCGATACTAAAATTGCATAACTTCAGCCGATCTCTGGGTATATTCTTTATTGTTATAATAATCGTTTTGATCTCACTTTACATCGGTTTATCCGAGATCGACTGTTTGAGTCGATAAAAGTCTTAGTTTATAGATTTTATAGATTTAAAAAATGAAATTCTCCGGGTGAAACCGGAATATACAGCTAGTTTAAGATAATCTTTAATTATATTTTAGTTTACAAAGTTTAGTTCCATAATTTCTGAATGCTATTATAAATGGCTTTAGAGAAACAGTGATCGTTCTTGGATTCCGGAAAGGCATAAGAGACAAACTTTTTAAAATCAAGTTCACCTTTCCGGTATAATCACAAAAAGTAAGCAGTGAAAAAAAATCGACTGTAGACGAAATTATGATTTTCAGCCCCTAAAAAAGAAAAAAGAAATAAACAATAATAAATCGAAAATTACAGAAAACTTTCAAGTTTCAACTCGACAAATTATAATTCTCTTATGGAGACAAACAAGTACACAAATGTGGAAATATTGAGTTTACATATTTATCAAAACACATCGATTTCCAATCTATTAGGTAAGTAAATGTTGTGTGTTGCGCACATGGTAACAGATTTTTTTATATACAAATCTATATATAAGAGGTATTGCGTCTATTTGTGTGTAAGCCCTTATAAAATAAAGAATCGAACAATGACTCCCTCCCTAGAGGTTATCGATACCCAAGCACCAGAGACACAGATGTTTAGAAACTCTGTTACAAAGCAAGGCCCCGTACCGGTACCTTAATCCTGGTGCAGATGTCTCAAGAAATTCTATAAAAGTCTATTGTCAGGGCGAGGCAGAGCTGTGCGACCATTGCAGGGGAGGGCGCCATTGTCTAGATAAAAACTCCTGCTCCTTTATTAAATCTTCTAGGTCCTTCCCCTACCCGATTGTTTTCTATAAAGGATCCTGTCCCTTTCAAAAAATAATCCTGTCTCTAAAGAGACAAAATGGGAAAACATGATTAAGCAAAATAATGTCAAGATAATTCCGACCCGCGTAGTATGCCTTTTGTGTTATCGAATCTTTTTTTAAGATTCTAAAACCATTTCATTCTGTAAGTGTTTTCACTTTTTCTCGGAATAACTTTTAAGCTCTCAAATTTAAAATTAACTTTATGTAAATTAATCAATTAATTAATTTAAAAAACAAAACAATTCGAGCCTTAAAGTTTCTTCGAAATCATTTTGATGAAATCGCAGATTGGGCCACAAGGAATGGAAGGAATAAGGAATATAAAAATGGATGAAAAAAAAAAAATTTATGTAACTTTCACACTTAATAGAGGACAAAAAATACAATTTCATTTCATTAAATTTAGCATCGTCCGATTTTCCATAGCAGCATTGATTGATGTTAAATAAATAAACGAACAATAATCATTCAAATGTTATATATCATACTAGCTGTATATCCCGGTTTCACCCGGAGAATTTCATTTATTAAATCTATAAACTAAGACTTTTATCGAGTCAAGTAGATTGAGTGTTTAAACTTAAAATGAAAGGATTATAATGTTAGCCATTATACTTTAATTCAATCCTTTTTTGGGGGAATCCAGCCTCGCATTCTCACATTAGTGGTGTAATTGGTTCAAAGAACAATTGCAAAACGATGTAAACTTAAGTTCGAAAGTCATCTGGACGGACGAAGCGACTTATACACATGCGGGCATATTCAATCAAAGAAAGTACCAGCTTTGGGCACATGAAAATCCCCGCGCTGTTTCAGAATTTCACTACCAGCATAAGTAAAAGCGTCGGTTAGTTTTTTGTGATTTTCTCGAAAACGAAGCGAAAATGGCGCATATACCAGAGGACTTTTTTTCTTAGTTTTTCGATCCTCTATCGATCCCTGAAGTTTGGCCGTTTGGTTTGGGGATTGTATATTATTTCTAAGAGCCTTTTTTTTGTCGGTACGCTATAACTTACTTAATACTTCATAAATTTCAGGGATGAGGCATCATTTTAAAGCTATGCTTAACCCCTCTACCGGAAAAATATAAAAATCTCTCATTTCTCCTTCGATTGCATGTTATAAGCGCAAAACCTCGGTTCGAGAAAATCAAAATGGTCCTAGAGGTTTCTAAACGGCATCAATCTTTTAAGGCTTTCAAGGAGAACATTTTTAGTAATAAATATTTTTTAGATTAACTCCTTCGTTTGCGTGTTGTAAGCGAAAAACTCCAATTCTCAGTGAAAATGGTCGCATGGCTTTTTCAAAGATGTAATTTTTTTCAGTTTGTCGAGACGAACATTTCTGGTTACATACAATTTTCCGATTGTCGTCGTTTGCGAGTTACAAGAAAAACATGCGATTTCAGTCGATAGAATCAGCGCACTCGCTCTCAGCGAAACCGATATGTGTATATTGTTATAAGTGTATATATGTATAAGTATGTGGCGTTTTCGAGCGTTCGCTCTTTCAGTGACATCCATCTCTGTATAAAACAAACCCTCCAACAAACGCAGATGACGATATCGTAACTTCAAACATTCAGAGGTCTTGTAAACACGTTAATACTATGTAAATATGTAAATACCTATAATTTATGTTTCAAAAAATAAATAATCTACTATTTAAACACATCTATTCTTTACTTCAACCCTCACCTATGCCCATGACGAACTAAAACGCTCTAAACAATAATAAATATACGGTGTGTACATTAATTAAGTGAGATTTAAGTAGGTTAGAGTGCAAATAATTTGGTGAGCTAGTTATAAACTTAATGAAAACTAATTTTTACCATAGTAACCTATTGCACCTATCTAAAAACTAGATTTTAAAATTTTTTTGAATTACAAATATAAGAAAAAAAATCTGGTGCGTGCGCGCAACACAAAACTTTCACTTACCAACTTACTTAGATAAGAAATTGACGTGTTTTGTTAAATATCATTTCCCAAAGTCACACATTTTTCTACATTCATATCTTATTTTTATTAATCGTTAAAGCCGTTTTTGAGTAAATAAAAAACCCCGTGAAAATGATACAAAATTTATTAAGTAAAGTCCCCCCTTCGGTTGATCAATTTTGATGAAATGTTGGCTATCTCATATTTGGCATATACATACATCAAATACCCAGTTTGGTCACAATCGTGAAAGCCGTTTTTGAGTAAATAAAAAAAACAGGTAAAAATGATACACAATTTATTAAGTAAAGTGCCCCCTGCGGTTGATCAATTTTGATGAAAATTTTACAGACATATCTCGGGCATATAAATAGATCAAATACTAAGTTTAATCAAAATAGTTAGAGCCGTTTTTGAGAAAATCAAAAAAACACGTGAAAATGTTACAAAATTTATTATGTAAAGTCCCCCCTCCGGTTAATCAATTTTGATGAAATTTTTACAGTCATATCTCGGGCATATAAATACATCAAATACCCAGTTTGATCAAAATCGTTAAAGCCGATTTAGAGTAAATCAAAAAAACACGTGAAAATGTTACAAAATTTATTAAGTAAAGTCCCCTCTCCGGTTAATCAATTTTGATGAAATTTTTACAGTCATATATCGGGCATATAAATACATCGAATACCCAGTTTGATCAAAATCGTTAAAGCCGATTTAGAGTAAATAAAAAAAACACGTGAAAATGTTACAAAATTTATTAAGTAAAGTCCCCCCTCCGGTTAATCAATTTTGATGAAATTTTTACAGTCATATCTCGGGCAGATAAATAGATGAAATACTGAGTTTCATCAAAATCGTTAGAGCCGTTTTTGAGAAAATCGAAAAAAACCTAAAAAGTTATTAAGTAAAGTACCCCCTCCCTTTAAGTAATTTTGATGAAATTTATGCTGTCACATCGCGGGCATATACCTACACTAAGTACCCAATTTCAGGATCGCACGGTTTATAGTTTTTGAGCTAGTCTGTTCACATACACACACACAAACACACACACACACACAGACACACACACACAGACCATTTCGCGGGACTTGGTCATTTCGACTCAGGGGACCCCAAAACGTGTATTTCCGTTGAAAACCGGAAGTAGAATTTTTTCACGATCGCAATACTTCCACTTACTATATATTTCATATATAGGTAAGTGAAAGTAAAAAATCTGGTGCGTGCGCGCATCACACAACTTTCACTTACCAACTTACTTAGATTAGAAATTAATGTGTTTTTTTAATTGCCACTAATCAAAGTTGCCAATTTTTCCACATTCATTTCTTATATTTGTTTTCATTTGCTCAAAAAAAAAAAAAAAAAAAAAAAAACACTAATTTCTTTTATTATAAAATAAAAGTATTTAATTGTGATGATTCGGCAATGCAAGCATACTACTCCAAGTCGTCTGATTTTATAATTCTCTAAGTACTTGTTGAATACTTCATTTACCATAGTTACTCTGAAACAAATAGTTTCCATTAAATGAACAGATCGGCTCTAATTATGAACTATAGTCTGTCATCAAAGGCTTCTCCGCATGCGTGGGCTCAACGTGTTTTATGAGTCGACTGAATATTTTTCTCCTCTATATGTTTGATTGATTTTTATCATATCTCACATTTAGCCATTTCTTATTTTTAGGCGAAACGAGAGACAGATAATTTCTCCATATAAAAGAATAGAAAGGTACTTTACAGGAAAACAGAAAAGGCCCCTTCCCTATTTAAGCCCCCTCAGAACATTTTAATGATAATAAAGCTTACCTCATATTAAAGAACACATAATTTTCATTAAACACCACGAATTTGATGAAAATTGTTAAAGCCGCTTTTGAGATAATCGAAAAAAAGTTGAAAATTGGTAAAAAGGTTAAGAAATAAAGTGCCCCCTCCGTTAAACCAATTTAGATGAAATGTTGGCTATCACATATTTGGCATATACATACATCAAATACCCAGTATGATCAAAATCTTTAATGCCGATTTTGAGTAAATAAAAAAACACGTGAAAAGGATACAAAATTTATTAAGTAAAGTCACCCCTCCGGTTGATCAATTTTGATGAAATTTTTACAGTCATATTTTGAGCATATTAATACATCAAATACTCAGTTTAATCAATATCGTTAGAGCCGTTTTTGAGAAAATCGAAAAAAACGTAAAAAGTTATTGAATAAAGTACCCCTTCCCTTTGAGCAATTTTGATGAAATTTTTGTTGTCACATCGCGGGAATTTACGTACACTAAATACCCAATTTCAGGTTCGCACGGTTTATAGTTTTTGAGCTAATCTGTTCACACACACACACACACACACACACACACACACACACACACACACAGACCATTTCGCAGGACTTGGTTATTTCGACTCAGGGGACCCCAAAACGTGTATTTCCGTTGATAACCGGAAGTCGAAATTTTTCACGATCGCAATACTTCCACTTAATATATATTTCATACATAGGTAAGTGAAAGTAAAAAACCTTTGAAATCATAAATACATCATTGTACGTTTGAGATCGAACACTAGTGCACGTGCTGTTAAAAATGTTTACCTATGGGAAAAAAATTGAATCTGTTGAACCTTCAATAAATATTGTCTACAGCTACTGACTCTACAAATTAAGAATTAAGTAATATTTAGTTTATTAAAGCGATCGCTTGTTTAAATACCAAGCTAAAGTCAAACAATGGAAGCGCACAAAAAATATTAATCTTCAAAAATAATTAAAATTGAACGAAAATATAACTTTTTTTTTTTTTTTGTTTTGAGGCAAACGAAACTTTGGTGACAATAGCTTTGGTACTAGCGGCGCGTGTATCAATTTAATTTAGAATTTTCCTGATGGAGAAAATAATAAATTAATTCATGATTTCATCAATACAAATCCATTAAGAATTAATAAATCTAATTTCGATCAGTAAGGACATTAAACAAAAAGATACCAAAGATCCTGAAGAAGATCGAAGAAGAAGGAATATTGGAGATGAAAATACGAAGGAATATGGACCTCTCCCCCCCCCTTCCCCCCCCCCCCTGCGCTACGACTGTAAGCAAACATTTATGTTGCTTTATTTAACGTTTGTATTTGCTTTTCTTTCACTTAGTTACGTCTGTTCCTCTTTTAATCTAGTATAAGGCACAGTTTTAGTCTGGTTTATTTTTCATTCGTAATACCGGTAGTAAAGAATTTATCGAGGTCATGTTTACATGAAATTATTATCTCGAAAACGATAAAACATTAAACCAAACGAAGAGCACTATATAAGCAAACAATTATATTATACCAATAAACAATGCCAAAAGGGGCCGGGATGGCCGAGTAAACGCTTGCTCTTGATAATTGAAGTTAAGCAATGTCGAGCTTGGTTAGTACTTGGATGGGTGACTGCCCGCCCATGAAATCGACGCAGTCCAAGCCATTATCTACCCCTGGGAGATTTTCGGTCCTTTAGGGAGGTGGGAGATAAAGGGCGGAATCACACTATCGGTTCACTCCCGCTCCAGACTCGCTCCAACCAGATCGGTCTAGATGAAATTTTATTTGAGAGAGATTGAAATCGTTGCAGCAATTCTGATAGAGTGCTATTTTTTTTTCTGATTCATATATTAATTATTTTTTGCTTTAATGTATTTTTTTAAATTATCTGACATTTTTCATAATATACTGCATTTTTACCGTTATTTTATAATAGCAATGAGTATATATTCAATAAATTGGTGACTGGTTTTTACATAAATTCATTGATATGAATTGTCATATGAATCATTCATATGATATTTCAAACATAAAATGAATTTTTATCGTGGACAAACGGCTTCGTGACAAGATTTCGTGTTTTTATTTACTTTTTAGTGATATCTTTTTAAAACCATTTCAAGCGTATTCCAATAGGTTTAGAATACAATTCAAAATTATTTCTTCGCCATTAATTTATAATTATTATTGTTAATTATCATAGTATTGAAATATATTCTTCCTGTTTTGATAATATTATATTCTTTATAATTATATTCTTTATAAGTCTCATGATTATTATCGAAGTGGCGTTGGACACAATTTTTTCTCCGATAATCTGCTTTTATTGCTGCCTGGAATTGATCGCCTTAATTACCTATTAAGAATGACCCAGTCTCTCGTAGTCTATTAAAAGTTAACGAAAAGACTCGTCGATTAGGCACTCTTCTATTTGGAAATCGGCGCGCATACTCCCGCACCGCTTCTAAAGCATTACCGTTACAGAAACCATACACAAAAATCATACCAGCGTATTGAACATTAGAATATGTACGCGGCATTGTGGCTGATGCTATTCACACAAAAATATCTGAGTAACTGACTGAAGACTGATTTAGGAATTATAATCCTAGAAGGAAGCCAAAATGTAAACAAATAAAAGAATGTAAAGGATAACATTAAGTGTTTATATATCTCACTGCCTAGGCTGACGAACTTTGAAAGGTGATAATCGCTATCTATAACATTTTTGTTTTGTTTCTTTTTTTTTTGCGATTTTGTCCAAAACTAAGCAAAAACGAGCAAATCTCTAAAGTACTTTTGTCTTAGTTTTTCGATCCCCAATAAGTTCCTGAAGTTTTGCCATTTAAATTCGGGACACCCTATTTGAGGCTCCACTATTTTTTCCAACCTAGTGAAAGTCTTCTCTGGGTTTCCTTATGCATACTGTCTCTGAAGGATATAACCTGGCCTAGGTATGCGTAGTCGCCGACATAGCTTAGATTATGATTGTTGATCGTTATTATTTCTTGCATGGAATCGGTCATAAGTTTTGTCTTTGAGAAAGTAGTAATGAACCGGCCGTAATCTACGCTGTGTGGACGGAATACTCAAAAGGAGTAACGGATTTAATTTGGATCCAAGTGGATGGAATGAACTCACTTTTGATATTAACGTCATGATAAGCCGATATGTTAAGACAGTGTTTAAAAAACTAATAAATGGATCTATAAATACATCTACAGGTAGCTAGCTATAGACACTCGAGGAGCAAACACCCACGCGGCAAAGATGACGGGACCCCTGCGGAGTAGACAAAGGAAGACCTGACAGGGAGAGAGAGCTATTCGCTGACTATTGTTCCTCAGTCAACACGCTTTATCTTTGTCGTCTTCACGGCACTTCCCCATTTGTTCAAGTCTCTATCTCCAGCAGTTACAGTCCAACGTTGCCTCTTTCTTCTCTCCATGTCTCATCACCTATTTTTACTTTCACTTACCTATATATGAAATATATAGTAAGTGGAAGTATTGCGATCGTGAAAAAATTCGACTTCCGGTTTTCAACGGAAATACACGTTTTGGGGTCCCCTGAGTCGAAATGACCAAGTCCCGCGAAATGGTCTGTGTGTGTGTGTGTGTCTGTGTGTGTGTGTGTGTGTGAACAGACTAGCTCAAAAACTATAACCCGTACGATCCTGAAATTGGGTATTTAGTGTAGGTATATGCCCGCGATGTGACAGCATAAATTTCATCAAAATTACTTAAAGAGAGGGGGTACTTTACTTAATAACTTTTTAGGTTTTTTTCGATTTTCTCAAAAACGGCTCTAACGATTTTGATTAAACTGAGTATTTGATCTATTTATATGCCTGAAATATGACTTTAAAAATTTCATCAAAATTGATCAACCGGAGGGGGGACTTTACTTAATAAATTTTGTATCATTTTCACATGTTTTTTTTATTTACTCAAAAACGGTTTTCACGATTTTGATTAAACTGGGTATTTGATATATGTATATGCCAAAGATGTTGATAGCCAATATTTCATCCAAATTGATCAACCCGAGGGGGGACTTTACTTAATAAATTTTGTATCATTTTCACGTGTTTTTTTTATTTACTCAAAAACGGTTTTAACGATTTTGATCAAACTTGGAATTTGATGTATTTATATGGCCGAGATATGTCTGTAAAAATTTCATCAAAATTGATCAACCGGAGGGGGGACTTTACTTGTATCATTTTCACGTGTTTTTTTTACTTTCACTTACCTATATATGAAATCTATAGTAAGTGGAAGTATTGCGATCGTGAAAAATTTCGACTTCCGGTTTTCAACGGAAATACACGTTTTGGGGTCCCCTGAGTCCAATTAACCAAGTCCCGCGAAATGGTCTGTGTGTGTGTGTGTGTGTCTGTGTGTCTGTGTGTGTGTGTGTGTGTGTGTGAACAGACTAGCTCAAAAACTATAAACCGTGCGAGTCTGAGATTGGGTATTTAGTGTATGTATATGCCCGCGATGTGACAGCAAAAATTTCATCAAAATTGCTCAAAGGGAGGGGGTACTTTATTTAATAACTTTTTAAGTTTATTTCGATTTTCTCAAAAACGGCTCTAACGATTTTGATTAAACTGAGTATTTGATCTATTTATATGCCCGAGATATGACTGTAAAAATTTCATCAAAATTGATCAACCGGAGGGGGGACTTTACTTAATAAATTTTGTATCTTTTTCACGTGCTTTTTTTTTATTTACTCAAAAACGCCTTTCACGATTTTGATCAAACTGGATATTTGATGTATGTATATGCCAAAGATGTGATAACCAACATTTCATCAAAATTGATCAACCGGAGGGGGGACATTACTTAATAAATTTTGTATCATTTTCACGTGTTTTTTTTATTTACTCAAAAACGGCTTTTACGATTTTGATCAAACTGGATATTTGATGTATGTATATGCCAAAGGTGTGATAGCCAACATTTCATCAAAATTGATCAACCGGAGGGGGGACTTTACTTAATAAATTTTGTATCATTTTCACGTGTTTTTTTTTATTTACTCAAAAACAGTTTACACGATTTTTATCAAACTGGGTATTTGATGTATGTATATGCCAAAGATGTGATAGCCAACATTTCATCTAAATTGATTAACCGGAGGGGGGACTTTACTTAATAAATTTTGTATCAATTTCACGTGTTTTTTTTATTTACTCAAAAACGGCTTTCACGAATTTGATCAAACTGTGTATTTGATGTATGTTTATGCCAAAGATGTTATAGCCAACACTTCATCCAAATTGTTCAAACGGAGGGGGCACTTTATATCATAACTTTTTTTCCAATTTTTACCTTTTTTTCGATTATCTCAAAAACGACTTTAACGATTTTCATCAAATTCGTCATGTTTAATGAAAATTAGGTGTTCTTTAATATCAGGTAAGAAATGAATGTGGAAAAATGTGTTACTTTGAGAAGTGGCATTAACACAACGCATTAATTTCTAATATAAGTAAGTGGGTAAGTGAAAGTTGTGTGTTGCGCGCACGCACCAGATTTTTATTTACTCAAAAACGGTTTTAACGATTTTGATCAAACTTGGTATTTGATGTATTTATATGCCCGAGATATGACTGTAACAATTTCATCAAAATTGATCAACGGGAGGGGGGACTTTACTTGATAAATTTTGTATCATTTTCACGGGGTTTTTTTGTTTACTCAAAAACGGTTTTAACGATTAACAAAAATAAGATATGAATGTAGAAAAATGTGTGACTTTGGGAAATGATATTTAGCAAAACACGTCAATTTCTAATCTAAGTAAGTTGGTAAGTGAAAGTTGTGTGTTGCGCGCACGCACCAGATTTTTTCGTTTTTAAAAAATAACTCTATCGGCGAATCCATGAATTTCTTCTGTTATTTGACCGACCCGTGGAAACTGAGTTTAGTACAATCCAGTTATTAGACAGTCATTGCACTCTGCATTTCATATCTAAGTAGGAAGCTCTACAAGTTGAAAGACTGTTTGCAAGTTGAGTTACTGGCTACCCTAAACCTAAATCACTAAAAACCAACAACTTTCCAATCCTAAAAAAAAAAAAAAATTGCTCGGGACTGTTTAATGCTGTTCGCTCTATCGGATGCTATTCCAGGGCATTATGCAGTATTGGCAATCCAACAATAATAAAATTAACTATAAAAATACTATCCTACTATTTATTTTTATAATACGATATTAATTATAATTGTTATTAGTAAATACATGTTTATACGTTTATATATAAAAATAAATTAATTTACGTTAAATTTTCATTATTTTAATTTTCAGCTATATAGAAATTATTTCTACTTTCTTAACACTTTGGCTGCCATGTCACCTGAAATCGAGTAACTGTTCTCTTGGCAGAGAATTAAATATTAAAATTGTGTAGAAACGAGAGCATGACTCACAGGTATTGTTTTTTTGGCAGTCAATGTGTTAAAGATCTAATTATTTGGCTGAGGTGGCATTCTAGCGTGAACCACCGGTGGTACATTCAAACACGGGGCCTTGAGCACAGCAGTTCAGTGATAGAGCATTGAGTTACCCCCCCCCCCCCTTTTAACCTTAAAATTATCTGGGGGCTCTTGGAGCCCATTAATATTTCCACCCTGTTCTGCTCCTGTCAGAAGAAAGGCTTTATATCTATTCTCAATTCATTTTATTACATGAATGAGCTTTAGATTCACTTCTCTGAAAAACCAAGTTTATTTTGATATGCCGTTGTTGAAAGGATTATTGTGAGCTTTGCAAATTGTTTTGTCAATGTTTATTCAAAATGTATTAAATAAAAGATAAAATCCATAATAATCATCCAGCATGTATAAAAAGCCCCTCTCCACTGCCGTGGATATGGACGTAATACAGCTCTATATTAATTCTTTGTACTAATTAGTCGATACACCCACGCTGCCCTCTATAGTGTAGAAACCCTGTTCAAAGCTAAGCCCCGTATATCCACCCTCTTGAGGCGATATCATATTCATCAAGAATCACCCCCCTTTCTCAGTAGCTCCATTTCTGTCTATCGATCAAAACTGTAATATACATTTCGAGCTCGAAAGATGGGCCGGCCAGGTTGATTTAGTAGCTTAGAGATAGGGTGAGCTGAGGGTTTAATAAATCGGAACAAAGGATTTATTATTGGACAATTAGGAGGCGAAGGCTGCCCCTGATAGCTCTTCACTTTCTCTTCCCCAGTCGTTACTTTTATTGCGGGGATATTTCGACCAACTTTTAAATTTCGTCTTAGTCAGTTTAATGGCAACTTCTTGCCTCTTGGCGATTTTTCTTTTACTAATTACGAAGTTCTTAATAGCTTAGTTTGTCATAATTTTAATTTCTGTCAAAGTGAGTTATTTTTAGCCGTCAAATAAATTTTTCTTTCTCCTTAATATCTCCTCCGTTACGCTTTGTGGTTTAATAATAATATTAGCTGCATACTCTTTGAATAAAATTATTCAGGATACAGGAGGTATTTCCAATATTTAAAAAAAAAAAAAAAAAATCAGTGAGATTAATAGTAATCTATATGAATTTTTTTATTACGAGTTTTTCCGTTAATTGTTACCCCTATCTTAAAAAAGGGAAATTACTTCTACACCAACCCCAAACTCATTGTTATAATTATATTCGTCCTATAACTAACTTTTATGTTTGTCATGTTTCTATTTGGCCAAGAGAAAAAAAGAGTGTTAAATCCCGTTGCAATCAAATATACCAGTTAATAGTAAATAATAACTCACATTCCGAAATCGGACGGATAGTCGTCCAAAAGGTTCTCAATAAGATTGTGTCCTCCGGCAGCATAAAGGCTATAACTCAGAAAATAGAACAGAGGTCAAATCAGCATTGCCGGTAGAGTGTTAACGGCAAGTGTGCAGGCCACCAAGGCATCAATTTCAATACAATATATTGTTTTTCAAGAATGAAAAAACAAAAAAAATCAATGTGATTGACCAGGCAACTAACTGTAAGCAAACACATTTTTATCTATCCAATCTTTACCTTCTTGCTTTTATTGTTTTATTATTGTTGTATTATGGTTACCAAGGGGTATCTGACTTCTATGTTTTGCCACGGGACGATACGAACCCACAGCTTTCTTGTATTTTTAAATAACTCTAAAAAAAAATTTAAACCTTTGCACTCGGCACCGTTTCGGACGTTACATACCGGCAACTCGACGCAACTTATTCCCAAAAACGTACACCCTGAAAACTTAATATTATACTGTAAAATTTTAGAACCAAGTATGGAATCGTAATGAAATTTAGGTTATATGTATTTGTGAAGCTCAAAGAACCCATAGTTACAAAAACAAATTTGATATTCTTTTAAATTTGACTTGATAATGAATACTGATGAAAATAACAGGGTTAGGCATTAACCTAATCAGAGATCACAAAAGAGAAAATGCCGAAATCCTGGCTGCCTAATGAGTCTCATTAATCTCCTTGAAAAAAAAATCTTGTTACTAAATTAGTACCGCTGATTCATTTTAGGTAACTGTTGATTCAGATCGAAATGATAACAATAAGCGCATGTGAAAAAATGATATTTACAAATAAACAAGGGTAGATATTTCTTCTTTATTCCCTCTCGAATTATATAAAAATCTGGTGGGATGCGCGCAACACACAACTTTCATTTACCAACTTACTTTGATTAGAAATTGACGTGTTTTGTTTAAGTCCATTTCTCAAAGTCACATTCATTTACTGGTTTTTGTTTGTATTTGCTCTTTAAAGTACACTACTTTTTATTATTAAATACAAGTTTTTACTTGTGATAATTCGGCAATGCCTAACACTCCAAGTCGTCTGATTTTATAATTCTCTATGTAGTTATTGAAAGCTTCATATAGTTCCCATTAAACAAATAATTTCCCTGTACAGGAAATCTTTAATTATTAACAATGGTATGTCATTAAAGGCGTACGCATGCGCAATGCGTGGGTTCAACGTGTTTAATGATTGGACGGCATATTTTTCTTTTTTTCTCCGGTATATGTTTACTTGATATTTTTCATATTTGTCCATTTCTTACTTTTAGGCGAAAAGAGAGAGATAATTTCTCAATATAAACAAAAACAAATCTACAGGCCATTTTTCGTGACTTGGTTATCTGGACTCAGGGGACCCCAAAACGTGTATTTCCGTTGAAAACCGGAAAGTCGAAATTTTTCATGATCGCAATACTTTCCCTTACTATATAGGTATTTTATATATAGTTAAGTAAAAGCAAAAAAAATAGAAGCTGATTATATCAAGATAAATCGAAAGCAGGAATATAGTGGAAGATAGGGAGAGTACTAGAGTAGAGATGAAGAGGTGAACCCAATTTACTAATGCAGTAGACATTAGGGTCCACTCAGGCAGGCCACTCGGCAATGCACAGCTCTCCAGTCTCCATCTTCGCATATTCCTGTCTCTATTATGTATTACCCTCAGAGATCCTAATGACATTTTCTTTTTCGGATGGCACTAATTCGGCTTGAAAAATTATTGATGTACTGCACTTGAGTGGGCTAGTGATGTGACATCGATGTCCATGTTTCTGAAACATCGATGTTATGCAGCCGATGTTTTCTGAACATCGATGGTTGTGTGTCGATGTTATAAGTAATTGATTTTTTTTTAGGGAAAGTATTGAGATCCTGAAAAATTTCTAGTTCCTGTTTTCAACGGAATTACACATTTTGGGGTCCACTGAGTACAAATAACCAAGTCCCGCGAAATGGTCTGTGTGTGTATGTGAACAGACTAGCTTAAAAACTATAAACCGTGCGAACCTGAAATTGGGTATTTAGTGTATGTATATACCCGCGATGAGACAGCGAAAATTTCTTTAAAATTAGTCTAACGGAGGGGGTACTTTACTTAAAAAATTTTGTCTCATTTTCACGTGTTTTTTTTTTTTTTTATTCACTCAAAAAGGGCTGTAACGATTTTGATTAAACTGGGTATTTGATATTTATGTATGCCAAAGATGTGAAAGACAAAATTTCATTAAAATTTATCAAACTGTATTTCATAATTTTTTTTCCAATTTTTATCTTTTTTTCGATTATATAAAAAATGGCTTTAATGATTTTGATCCAATTTGTCATGTTTTATGAAAATTGGCTGTTCTTTAATATTAGGTAAGCTTAATCATTATTAAAATCTTCTGATGGCGCTTTACTTATAAAGTACCTTTGTTTTTGTTTACATGGAAAAATTATCTCTCTCTCGTTACGCCTAAAAATAAGAAATGGCTAAATATGAAATATGAAAAAAATCAAGTGAACGTTTAGAGGAGAAAAAAAGAAAAATATTCTGTCAACTCATAAAACACGTTTAGCCAACGCATACGTCTTTAATGACAGACCATTGTTTATAATTAAAGCCGTTCTGTTCATTTAATGGAAATTATTTGTTTCCTGGTAACTAAATGAAGTTTTCAATAACTACATAGAGAATTATAAGATCACCCGACTTGGAGTATTATGCTTGTATTACCGAATTATCACAAGTAAAAACTTTTACTCAATAATAAAAAAAAATAAGTATTTTTTATAGAGCAAATAAAAACAAAAATAAGAAATGAATGTGGAAAATGTGTGACTTTTAGAAGTGGCAATTAACAAGACACATCAATTTCAAATTTAAGTAAGTCGGAAGTGAAAGTTGTGCGTTGCGCTCATCGCATTTGATTTTTTTTTATTCGCAGATTCCTGTAAAAAAAAAATAAAACAATTAACAACTAACCCCATAATACAGTGTTGACACTCAATAAATCCAAGCTTGAAGAGGATATACATGTACAAAAGATAGCCAATGGCGATGAAGAACATCCAAAAAGAGCGCTTAGAATCTTGTAAATAAATATTAAAAATTTTTGACGTGGTCAATAATAAATATAACAAGGACATCATTGGATTCTGGCAAATATACTCAGCCTACAGGACAACAAAGCAAGGACCAAGTAACAAGTAACATAATACCCTACAAAACATGAAGTTATTGTGACTTAAGGCCTGTTCAAGTAAAATTTCATGAAAGGGACGGAGTTCACTTTCTTAGTTACACATAAGAAAAAAATAGAGCGGCTGAAATCAAAAGAGAATTATGGCTGCCAATCGATCGTTTCAGCTTCAGCAAGCAGTTTTTTAGTCACCTCTTATCTACAAAAACCCTGGTCCAACTGTACGAAACCTTATTCTGGCCTGTTATACTTTATGATTGCATAACATGGACATCACTCAAAATGACAAGCGTGATCTCTAAATATAGTAAACCCTCATTATTACGAACTCGGATATAACGAACACCTCGATATAGCGAACTGAAATACTATCCCCCCAAAATTACCATTATATTTCTGCTGAACCCCTCGTTATAGCGAAATCCCTCGGTTATTGCGAACTACGAACTAAATTTGATGCCTGAGAACTATTATATTCTGTTATAACGAACTGCTAGAATTTTTATTATTTTTTTTTTTTACTGTATTACGTAGAATGAGCGCGGGAAGACGAAGTAGCACCAGTTTCTAGAATTGAGGTGTTTTTTTACTCCTAACTAATCCGATTTCCTTTTGCTCTCTCTCTGATTCCATTGACTTTTTTCTCAAAACTAGCTCAGTTCTGTTTGGAGTTCTGTATTATTCGAATCAGTGTTCTGTAGTCGTTTATACTGTTTTTTTTTTTTTTTAATTCACAATGAGTTCGTTGGTAGACGTGTGTCACAAACGTCAATCCTTATCAATCGAAGAAAAATTAAAAATTCTCCTGGATATTGAATCGGGAATTCTAAGTAAGAAAACCATCGCAGAAAAATATGGAATTCACAAATCAACATTGTCAACCATTATAAAAAACAAAGGTAAAATAGATTCAACCGCAGCCCAAGGATTAACTTCAGCATCAAATAAACGACTGCGCTCAGTGGCTCATGAATATTTGGAGAAAAAATTGATAAATTGTTTTAAACAAATGAGATCTCAAACACCAATCTCAGACCCTCTTATTAACCATTCTGTATTATTCGAATAATAAGCTAACGCTAAAGAACTCTCAAGTGAACTTGTCAGGTAAATTAGTGAATCTCGTTGTTTATTTAATACATATGTAGTTTAACTAAAAATAAATTATATACATGCGTTTTAATTTAACTAGTTCTAATGAATGAATTTCCTTCTAAATATGATCAAATTAGTGCGGCCATTGGCTAAAAAAAAGATAAAAAAAAAAATAGAATCCTCGGTTATAACGAACCTCGATATAGCGAACTATGAATATCAAACCCCCTACTACTTCGCTATATCGAGGGTTTACTGTATTCAGAAGGAAGATTATACGAAGGATGTATGGAGGAGTCCAAGCAACTGGCCAATGGCGGAGACGCTTCAACCAGAAATTAGAAGATATAAATAACGTCGTCAGAAATACTAAATTAAGCAGGTTAATGTGAGAAGGGCATGTTTCAACGATTGGAGAGGAGGGAATATTAAGGGAACTCATTATGCAACCTCTGTACGGGCCAAAATGAAAAAGAAGACCTAGACTGAGAGGATCTGTTATAGTGGCTGGGGATACTAAAAATATTCTGGGTGTAAGGAGCTGGGTGGGATCCCCCAAGAACAGTGACGAATGACGAAAGTTGTTGGAGGAGGCCAGGGCTCCAAACTGGGTTGTAAAGCCTCCGTGAAAAATATTTTAAGGATTTTCAGGTTTCTTCATATCACCTGTGGTATAATGGTTAGCATGGCAACCTACAATACTAAAGGTCGCAGGTTCGCCCCCAGCGGTGGCCCTAGGATTTTTAATGGGAGTAAAAATTCCTTAGCCATACCCTTACGTAAAATGGAGGTCCCGAGCCTGTACGATGTCAGGTGCTCGTTAAAGATCCCTATCCTAATCATACTTGGATAGGCAAAATTTAGGACTCCCACTGTAGCATCGTCCGATTAGCCTTAGTGGCATAAAGTGACGTTAAACAAACAACCAATCACACGCATGTAGAGATAACTAACAAACTGATACTAAAATAGAATACAACTTAAATTACAATAGAACATATAGAAAGCCGATTTATCATTTACCTACATCTCGTTTTTAGGTTATGACGACAGAGAAAGATTAACTGTCAATTGTAATTGGGCTCTGTAGTCACGCGAACGTTAGAGGAATAATAAAACTTGTATTATTACTTTTACTGTAAAAGTTACGATACTTTGATAGAAGCCATTTCCGAAGTGGATTCAACTAATAAAACTCTTTATTAGCTGTTTAAAACCATTGAAAATGGAGGTAGTCAATAGTCGAGTTTTAATGGTACAATAAATACTTGGATAACAAAAAATGAAGATTAATAAAAAACTTCATGATTTGGTTATCATTAAATAATATTACGTCATTTATATATGTTAGGGAGAATCAGAAACTAGATAGATAAATACGTTTATTTACAAAAATATTTACAATCTACTTATTAGTGTCCGACCGAAACCAAAATTTTAGCCGAAACCGAAACCGAAACTTATTTACTTGTGTATTTATAATACATGTAAACGTGTAATATGTCTAGTTTAGCAATAATATCAATGAAAGCTTAGAAAATGACAGTAATTTAACTTAATTATTCATACAATGGGTGGGGTTGATATAGAAGAGTGGTAAGATAGGTGTACTTATTAAGTTATAGGATCGAATCGCCCCCACTTCCTAGTACGGCTGATTTCCGCGGTATGTTAGACCATACTCCCTTAACTACGTAGTAAAGCCCTAAAAGTTGAAATATACTTATTATTATTTAGATATTATAATAATTGATATTATAATATCTAAATAATAAATAATGTAGTAAATCTTTGCCATAATTAAGCCGATGGAATACAAAATGACCGATTGAATACGTAGAGCTGTGTCTCAGAAACTATTTAGTCGACTGAGTCAGTTTTGATCTTAAATGTTAGCGGATATAATTTAGTTTAAGAATGTATAGGATAGTTTTGTCGAAAACGTGCTTCTTAATGGTCAAAACAGAAAAAAGTTTTTGGGGTGTTATTGGTGATCCGGGAAAGGGGAAGGGATTAGCCAAAGTCGAAAAAGTGGTTCTTGCATCGGAGCCTCGTTCCATAGAAGAAAAAAGAACAAAACCTACTACCACCATTTGATGCAACTTGAGCACCCCTTTTTATAACAAGATTACTTACTAAAATATTTTTTTCTCTTTTGATTTAAATCTGTGGACATGCCGGGTTTCTCCGACGACTAATTTAAGTTTACGTATTTAGGATACATATTCTTATTTAGTTTTCCTCTATTTTTTTATAAATCAAATTCATTATTAATAGGGAGATAATAAAAAGCACAAAAAGGTTCCTAACGCGGAAGGTAAAGAATACTATCCTTTACACCCAACATTAAGAATTCTTCATGGAAAGAAAGCCTTCATTACATGTTTAGACTTGAAGACGTGGCACATCCCTGTTTGTCACTCTCATATTTTTGTCACCACACCTAACTTAAATTTTCGATCAATTAAAGATACTAAAAGCCTAAGAGAAATCCATCTTTCATCGAATGACAGCTCAAGAGTAATTAAATAAAATAACAGATACAACACACTATTAAATTCAAGGGTTTTTTTAAAGTTCATAAAACAGATCGAGCTAAGAAGCTGAAATCGTGTAGTCCTACTTCCTTCTCAGAGATATCAGACACAAAAGCTAGTTTTGGCTTGGCCGAGGATTCGGCCGATTTTTTGGCCGAAACCGAAACTGGGGCCGAAACCAGGTTTTTCGGCCGAAACTGGCCGAAACCGAAACCGAAACTTCGGTCGGTCACTACTACTTATCATTAAACAGACAATGATTAAGTATAGACAATGAACTAGAGGAGTTCGTCTGTCGAGGTTATTTGTTATTCAATAATACAATTAATAAAATACAACATTACTATACATAGATAAAGTTATACATAGTACACTTAATAATTAAATTTTTTAACTGATTCGTTTCTGTATTCAATTGCTTTTTTTAGATATAAATATAATTTTCCATAATCAGGACCATTTAATAATTTCAGTGTTTCATCTAGATTTAGTGTCTTTTTTTTTTCTAAGAAAATTAATCTAAATTGCGTCAGTACCGGGCAAATTGAAATAAAGTGCATCGTATCCTCAGCAACATTTAAATTGAATAATGACAAATTATTTCTTTTATTGATCCACGGTTGGTAATTAAGATTAAGTAGCTCTCCCCTGGCTTTAAAAATAAGTCGGATATAATGTATATCCTCTGCCTCGAAATATGTTAATTCATAATTTAATTTTTGTAAAACGAATTGTGTTCGGCATTTCTGGCTCTTTCGGTAAACCTATCCCTCGCTAGTTGACTCAATTTAGATAATGGCCAGTTTTATGCCTTTCCAGCTGATCTAGTAACCCTTCGGCTAAAAAATCTATGCCAACACTTCTGCCTAGTCTTTTTAAGGCACTCATCCTACTTAATTTTTTTTCTATTATTTCGAGGGCAATTACTTTCGGTAAACGATTGGTTCCCATCCTTAATACCTTTATAATGTAGTTCAGATGAATGGATAATGTGTAAATATGTAGCGGATCTAGTTTGGTTTCCAAATATAGCAGGTAGTTCGGTGTATTGATAGGTAGCCCAATAATTCTTTTTACAAAATACCTTTGAAGTTTTTCTACTAAGTCTGAGTCTTCATATCCACAGATCTGCGCTCCATAGCACAAAACCGTCCTCATCGTAGAATTTAACACATTAAATTTTTGTTTCAGTGGGGCTTGTTTGTTTGACATCAATCCAGACCAAACCACATTCAAAATATTTTTTCAGGCTGTCAGTTTAAGATTGATGTGTGTTTTTAAGGATACATTATGGGTTATATTGATACCTAAATATTTGTAAACATTCACAGTTTCTATTGGTTTTTCTTTAAAGTACCACTTTTTCCTTGACCTTTTATGTTTTTTACAACATAGATTATTTTAGACTTATCTAGATTTATTTCGAAATTCCACGTTCTACAATAATCAATAAGCAAAATAAGGCCGTGGTCTGCAATTAATACAACGTAATAAAATACGATGAGTATTCCGCCCTCGACACATTCTACCAAATCGTTAATAAAAAGCGAAAAAAATAGAGGACTCAATAATCATCCCTGCCTTAAGCCGATTTAAGAATCGATGTTTTCAGACAACCCTTCTTTTGTCCACACTCTAAGTTCGTCACGTCATATAGATTTTTGAGAATATTCAGAATTTTTGTTGATAATTTCATGGTGCTTAATTTGTAGAATAGTGCTCTCCTATCAACTCGGTCAAATGAGGATTTAAAATCTATAAAAAACAGAAATATTTCTTGATTGTAGTTAAATTTTAGATTTATGAGACCATTCAGAGTGAATAAGTTGTCATATGTGGAGTACCCGGGCCTGAATCCTGCTTGATTTTCATGTAATAAGCCTGTAGACCATTTTACGAGCCGTTATAAGAGGACCCCTGTGAATATTTTTGATAGACTATTAAGAAGTGATATTCCTCTATAATTGCTGACATTGTTTAAACCTCCTTTTTTAAAAATAGGAAATATAGTTGCTTCTTTAAAATTCTTCGGAAGTTTCTCCTTTTCCGAAATATTTTTAAAAAATGTATATAACACAGGCCAACAAAAAAAACCTTTTTGAAAACTTTTTTAATTTTAATAGCTGATCTTGATAGATTTTTATGTGCTGAATCCAAATCTGCTCGTAATTTTTATGTATCACCCTTAGTTTCCAAGCAAAATGTATTTTATTATATAGTCTAATACCCATTTACAGTATATAGGGAAATCAATGAAACACTGTAGAATCGTAAAAATGGTTTGTATTTACAGTAAAATACTTGGAATAGTAATTTTATGTGATGATACAAGGTTCACTTGTCAACTGGAATTGCTTTATATTTTCTTTCCCTTTTTTCCTTGAAGCTTCTTGTGTAGCTTTTCCTGCGATGAATAGCTTGCTGAACTTCCCGGTGAAGTGACCAACAGTAATCCCCCATCATGTTGGTATTCCAGCGGCCCTGGTAACGTTTTTCCACCACTTTAACGTCCTGGTGAAAACGCTCACCTTGCTCCTCACTAACATCTTCTAAATTTTCTGGGAAGTAATCGAGGTGGCTGCTCAAGAAGTGAACTTTCAGACTCATCAAACATCCTAACTGTTCAAATTTTTTTAACATGTTAGCAACAATAGCCTTATATTCTGGGTCTTTTTTATTTCCCAAAAACTTGGTGACAACTTGCTTGAATGAAACCCATGCTTCTTTTTCATTTGAGGTCATTGTGGATTCAAAGTTAACGTCAAACATCATTTTTCTAATATCAGGCCCGGTAAAGACGCCTTCTTTCAGTTTAGCTTCTGAAAGGTGTGGAAACTTCTGACAGAGATATTTGAAACAAAGCCCATCTTTAGGCAAAGCCTTTACAAACTGTTTCATGAGACCTAACTTAATATGTAGTGGTGGTAGAAGCACGTTTTTTGGATCTACAAGGTTTTTGCGTAAAATGTTCTTCTCGCCAGGCTTTAAAGACTCCCTAGCAGGCCAGTTCTTTCTGCACCAATGTTGATTCCGAGCTCTACTGTCCCATTCACACAAGAAACATGGAAATTTGGTAAAACCCCCTTGCTGACCAAGGAGCATGCACGTAACTTTCAAATCACCACATATCAACCAACCGTGTGCAGAATAACCTATTTTATTTAACACTATTTCTAGATTTTCGTAACTCTCTTTCATATGTACAGAATGACCGACAGGTACAGAGGCATACATGTTACCGTTGTGTAGTAAAACTGCCTTCAAACTATTTTTGGATGAATCAATAAACAACCTCCAATCTTCTGTTTTGTATTCAATTCCAAACTCATTCATTAAACCATGAATGTCTGAGCAGTACACCAAATCACCCTCTTGTTCAAAATACTTCGAAAATTGTTGTTCTCTCTTCCTATACACATGAAAGCTGGTTCCAGCCGCCAGCAAGTTCTTTTCTTTTAGCCTAGAGCCAAGCAGTTCAGCTTTTTCTTTTGTTAAGCCCAGATCCCTAACTAAGTCATTAAGCTCGACCTGAGTGAACAATTTAGGCTCTACATTTTCTGTAACACATTGGAATTCTTCATCGTGTTCATCTAACTCCGACTGTACATCAGAAAATACTTCTGTTTCAATAGAATTTAAGTCCTCTGGTGGTTCCGGGATTGGCAAATCTACACCGTGCCCTACTGGTCGGATGGCGGACGGAAGGTTAGGGTAGCTTATTACCTTCTTGTTCTTAGAGTTATGACCAGTAATATCTACACTGCAAAAGTAACAGTCATCGGAATGATTTTTTGGTTCCCTCCATATCATGGGAACAGCAAATTTAAAGTGTTTTTTCTCTTTTTTTGACCATTTCCTGAGGTCTTCAGCACATACATAACATACCTTATGCGGTGCCCAAGGTTTATCCTGGTCTCCAAGTTTGGTTCCAAAGTATGCTAGATAAACCTTTTTCACAAAGTCTGTAATGTTTCTTTGGTGCTTTTTAATAACAAACTCACCACAAATATAACAAAAACTGTCAGCAGAGTTTTTACAGCCGCGATGAGACATTGCACTGAGCACATGTACAGGAAACGTAAAAGTGAGGTTATGTTGAAAATAAACAAAACATCAGCTGTTTAGCATGTGTTTCAGCAGTGCTGCCAACATCATCTTTGTTCATTAGACCTATTTTTTCATGTTATCTTAACTATGAAAAAGCTGTTAAATTCTAAAAATGTTTCTTTATTTCATGAATTTAACTATAAAATGTGAATAAATGGTGGGTGATACAACTTTTTAAGCATCATATTTGGATTCAGCAACCTAAACAACATAAGAATAAGGTATTTTCATTAAAAAAGTTTTTTCATCGTTGGCCTGTGTAATTTATCATAAAAATTTCGAGGTGCTTTTTTATAAAATTCACATGATACCCGATCTAACCCTGGTTGTTTGCCGTATTTACATTTGTCGAGAACTGTTTTTATTTCATTTATTGTTATTACTTTGTCCAATTCAACGCCTTCTATATACGGTTCAGCGAAGAGGATCGGTCCACAGGTGTGGGAAATATTGATACTAAAAACCGCAGTGAAAAGTAATAAAGTCGAGTATAAAAGATTTTTTTATTGATGCTGTATGTTTATTTACCCTCAATATTTTGGTTTGGAAGATTAATTCCCAAACCGGTTACATGTATTCATTTTTAATATATATCTATAAATATGTGAGTGTTTGTTTAATTATTTAAGACTGATTTATGTTTGTGATAAATAATGATTTATATGCCACATAATTAAAAAAAAAAAAATGAATGCATGAAAAAAATGAAAAAACTAAGCGAGTCAGAAGCTGGAAGTACTTACGAATAATAATGTTTTCCTTTCCCTCTGAAGTTCGCGGTAGAGGCCACAATATCCTGAGACAAAGCCAGCCAGACTTTCCCCCTTCTCTTGAGGACCGCCAAATACCTCAACCATTGTCAAACGGCAGAGGTTCCAACTTCTCGCTTCAAAGATCTCACTAACTGTCTGTTGCGGATATTGTTTTCCAGTCAAGTTTATCAACTTTAGTTATGAATCGTTTTATGGTTTTCATTGTAGGAACTGAGCGCTGATACTGATAAATGTTTTATATTGTATATCGTATGTAAATATTGTACCTACATTAAGCCGCATGGGTCATAAGTTTACTAAGAAAGGAATGGTATCTGGATCTGAATCATACCAAATCGGCGACACATAGATCATTTAAATTTAAAAGCAAGAAAGACGAGTTATGACGCATGAATGATTTTTTACGAAGTATTTTGAATCGAAAAATTGGAGTTGAGAGTAATTTGAACGTCGCACACAGGGGTATTTGGCCCTAAAAGCTGGCCAAAACCCATTTTTTGAAGTTTGAAATTTCTGGTAAATAATGACTCGAAGGTGAAGTAGAGGACTTGTGGGATCATGCAACATGATTCTTATCTCTTCCAGGCCTTTAATCCGGCGGCTATTCTAATTCAAATCTGACCTTATCCTTTAACTCGTCTGTGCTCATAAGTATTGTTCTACAAAATATATTAATTTTCTTTGTTCTTACTGAAGTATCGGCGTTATCATATGATGGATAGTTCGAGGCAAGGTTTGTACTTGTTATTCACATAGTTATAATTTTTTTGTATTCAATACTAGTATCAATATCTTTTTGTTTTTTTGGTAGGTATATTTTAGAGCTAAAAATTAAATTTGAAGGTTAAAAAGTTATACTTCTGGGCATTTCTGGGCAACGAAATATTTTTTATGATAATGTATAATTATCGTTGAATATGTTTCTTGAAAAAAATTCTGCGGATATCTGCGATTCGGAGACTTATAATTTTTTATTACTAAAATGTCAATTTCATTAAATAATAAAAAAAATTCAATTTTGTTATATTTTCATTTATTTATATTTTAGGATCTTCTGGAATAATAATAACTAGAAGGGAATTATTTGACATATTTTTAAAGTCGAAAGCATTAGCTTTAAAAAAAAAATAAGGAATTTTCGTAGTCTTTTCTCATTGGGAAATATTGCCTAGCTAATAGCCTAGAGCAGGTGAAACAGCTAAAACATAAATGATTAATTTTGAGGCATGATTTCTAAGTAAGATGGAATGCTTCTTCAAGGAAAAGAAATGTTTTTGAAACAGCAACAAGAAATGGCTAAGTGGGACGATATCAATTAAAAGCTCAAGATCTGGTGGACGCTCTGAAAAATCATTTGTTACTTTAAAATTTACAACGGATTTATCAATGGTATGCTATGACACCATCTGTTCACAAAATTTTAAGAGATGGTTTTGAAGTGATAAAAAGCCCTCTACTTCATATTGGTCTTTTATCTGAGGAAGCAGCAGAAACTCGAAATAACCATTACCGGGTTTATAGAGAAAATAAGACCAGAAAATTTTACCGGATAGAGTGCAATCTGGATGTAATTAATAGATTAATATTGACATCAGATCCAGTTATCACAGGTATGAGAAGTTCAAGAAAAAAGGTATCAGGTTTTGTAAGGAAACTTTAGAAATGTTGTCTCCCCCAACCAACTTAACCGATAGTGGTGATTCCGAAACTTCATTAAGTGACGAGGAAAGTGAATAATGAATAATTAAATTTAATATGCATTTTTAAGAAAGGTTGGTGCGTTTCTTCCTGGGATATAAGTTGTGTTTCGAAGAGGTATTAAACAACTCTTAATGAATTAGGAAAACACATTGTTTTTCTTTATCACCATAACTTTTTATATTCACCTATTTTACACTATTTTCATTTTTTTAAAATAATAGTTATAGATAAATGATAATAAATCTTTAATTAGTTTCAAGCATATTTCATGGGTGCAATGCATAAAGAGAAAATAATATGAACATAAATTGTAAACCCATGGATGCCTATTTCACAGTCAGTGGATTTATGTAAAAATTAATTTTATGAAAATTTTCTCCTTAGAGTATTTTTTTTAACTGCTAAAAAAGCATTTTTAATGTCTATTACAAATATAGAAGCCATTTTGAGGACTTTTGAATTAATAAAATGGAAGGAAATAGTTTTGGCCAGCTTTTCGGGTCAAATACCCCTGTGTGCGTCGTGAAGTTTTTTGTCGTTTTACTGTTGTATGAGGAAACAATTACACTTCAACAAATGACAACAATTCAAATCACGATTTGGAAGAAACGGACGAAGAAAATCCGTCAACTATAGAAAGATTATGGTTCATCCTAATGATTAAAATATGTGATTTCATTATAGCTAACTTCTAATATCTTATCTCAAATTGTAAGCATTTCTTCTTCAGGGTATGAGCATGTAACAGGTTTTTCAACTGCCAAGATTTCACCCATCTTGCTGTGGGCTTCTTCAAGGCCAATACAAGAATTAGAGTGGAAAAGGGGATCAGTAACTTACAGGATTGTATAAAATTTAAATAATACTGCTAGGTTCTTTTTCTTAACTTAGTGAGGAAGAGTGCTTTGATATATAGGGGTTTTTTAAATGAAGGAGTCTCTTCCGCGTTTGAAGTTTATTTTTTTCCCCAACGTTTCGAGCAATTGGCTCATCCTGTGGGGTTATCTTATCCTAAGTAACTTCTTTTTTCACGTTAGCCATTTGTCTTATATTTTTTTAAACAGTATATGAATACTTATGTCTCCTTATTACTTATTACATTTTATGGCATTTTTCACATTTTATAGCCTTTTTATTTTACTGTCACATTTTTACTGGTGCTAATATTCTCCTAGAAGAAGTACCAAAGTCCATATTAGCACCAGTAAAAATGTGACAGTGAAATAAAAAGACTATAAAATGTGAAAAATGCCATAAAATGTAATAAGTAATAAGGAGACATAAGTATTCATATACTGTTTAAAAAATATAAGACAAATGGCTAACGTGAAAAAAGAAATTACTTAGGATAAGATTAACCCACAGGATGAGCCAATAGCTCGAAACGTTGGGGAAAAAAATAAACTTCAAACGCGGAAGAGACTCCTTCATTTAATAAAACCCTTAGATAATACTATTATTTATATTAATTATTATATTTATTAATATAACGGCGGAACTGTATTCAGCTGGACAGTGCAGCTTCTTGCTTATGCTGATGATATCGACATCGTTGGACGCTCTTTCCAGGCAGTCTCTGATGGATTCTTGAGAGTAGCGGACGCAGCAAGAAAAATGGGCCTTAAAGTCAACGCCGCAAAAACCAAATATCTGGTCACTGAGGAAAACCCCAGACCTGGCGAAACCATTACCATCGGAGAATTCAGGATTGAGAAAGTGTCTGAATTCATTTACCTCGGATCCCTCATAACTCAAGATAATGCTGTGGATTCGGAAATTAAGCGAAGAGTCCTATGTGCCAATCGTTGTTATTATATCCTCGGCCAACATTTTAGGAGCCGTGCTTTGTCAAGAGAAACAAAGATATTATTATATAAAACAATCATCCGGCCGATACTCCTTTATGGCTCAGAAACGTGGACTATACCCAAGACTTAGGAGTAGAATCTAATGGTCTTTGAGAGGAAGATTCTTCGTAAAATCTTTGGAGCCGTTAAAGTTGAACAGGTATGGAGACGCCGGACAAACCAGGAGCTCAGAGATTTATTTAAGGAACCAGACGTGGTTCAATTCATGAAACTCAATAGATTGAGATGGGCTGGGCACGTTGCTCGAATGGCTGAGAGTGGCATTCCGAATAAAATTATTTCTGAGGTAATACACGGAACAAGGCGTAGAGGAAGACCTCGGCTACGTTGGAGCGACGACAAGTGTGGCTGGTGATGCTAGGTCCATGCTGGGAGTGAGGAGCTGGATGACGGCAGCACAGGATAGGAACAACTGGTGGAGGCTGCTGCAGGAGGCCAAGACTCGGCATCGAGTTGTCGCGCCAAATGAATAGAATAGAATTATATTTATTATCTTCAGAGAGAAAAACCAGTTCTATATAAAGCGATCCGTTGTGTAGTCAATATCTAAATTGGAGACAATATCTATTTTCAATATTTTTCTTCAATATATACGAGCCATGCTGCACACATGGCTCGTACAAACAGTCCACCAATTTTCCAAACGTTCATCAACATGAAAAACGAAGATTGGTGCAAATCCATGATGTGCAAAATACGATGCAAATGGCAGGGTAGTTGGAGAGTATCACGTTCAAAACGTATCAGAGACCAAAGAAGGACCAGTCAAATGGAAAACGAGCTCACGGGCACTATGAATTTTGGCACGGTTACCTGAGGCCCCAACCTGTGAACACTGCCATCCAACAATTCTGACAGTAAAGGACATCCTCCTGGAATGTCCAAGATTCACCAGGATTCGATGTGAATTGAAAATGTAAAATGACCTCAAGAAGTTGTTGGGAGACTTGGAGGACTCGGTGAAGGTAGTGATGCCTTTTTTAATCCGGCGCTGGTCGCGCCCCTCCGTGAGACACCGTTGGTCGCGCGTGAGCAAATTGCTCACACCTCAGTTTTTGGCTATTCTATTATTTTTCAGCAGCATTCTTCGCCATATTTTTGTTTCTTTTAATTTAGAATAAGTATATAATTAAATGATTAATCTATTTAAGGTGTTTTCATCAGTTTAATGCATTTATTATAATTTATTTATAGGAGGGGAATGAATAAAAGAGAGTATACAAGTATAAAATGCTTTATTAACACGATTTTTAATTAAAAAAAGAAGTATTTATTGTGAGAAAAGTGCAGTAGCATACATTAACCAAAATTAGAATAAGAAAAATAGGAAGTTTTTAGTTGAAAAAAAAAACTTTAAAAATTCGCATAAAGTTGGTACCGTGGAATAGGAAGAATATAATGTAAACAATAACGAATAACAATCTAAAAACGAAATACCCCATTTTACTCAAAACATAAAAACTAATCTAAGCTTTTACTAAATAAACCAAAGAGAAGAGACGAAAATACTTAAGTCATTTTTTTCTTCCGGACGATCCTTCAAAATCCGTAATATCTTCGCTCTTCTTCTTCTTGTTCCACTCATTTTCCGAACTAAACTAACAAAAAAAAACAGTTACAATATTTTATCTAAGAAATACAAACTTGTACTGACAAGATATGGGCTCATTACAGCTGAGATGAGCAAGTCCGTGCAAGTTTCGGAGCGGCCCGCACGGTGGCTCAGTTCTGTGTCACGGATGGTCGCGCTGTGAGCATTTTGCTCACGCTCCCGTTTTTTCGAACTAAACGATTTAATGGGGCTTAGCGCTGCAATTTTTTTTTTCAAAAACAACTTCCTAAAGTGAGTTAATGTATAAATGACAAATAGAAAAAATATCAGAATTAAAGAAAAAGAAATAAGCTAAATTCTCAAGATTTTCGGCAAGTGTGAGCAAAATGCTCACAACGCGACCAACGCTGGGTTAAAGAAGATAAAACTGTACAACCAAGTTTGAATTGAAAGCGTTTTTGCCAATGACCCTACTGGGTAGAGGCAATAATAAATAAAATATTTTCAATAGATTTGATAGTGCTGTTTCCTTTAAATCATTAAATCCATTCTCCTGAAAAATCATGTTTTTTTTTTGGATATAACGTTGTTGTGATGAACAACCAATATACACCCTAGGCAATTTTCATGTGGTAGTTAATATAGTATTATAAAAGGATGGGGAATTTCGGTTGATAAATTCCTAGACATCGCCAATTTGACAGACAATAATGTTGTGCTAGACAGTTCTAGAACAGTAGGATATTACAGGGCTCCCCAGTAGACCCGTGCATACATCAACCCCCTGGATTTATGTCCCTCCTGCTCCGTATCGTTTGTTCTCTTGAGAGATCACGGCGTCAAGTGATGGACTGCACAGCGCTCTGCACTAATGTCGGGACCAAGCGGGAGAGATGAGCAGAGCTCTCTTGTTTCAGAATTATGGTGATCAAAAAATATTATCTTACAAATTAGTATCAATTAATCTAGTGCAAATACTATTATAATAAATATGAAAATATATTTTCACTTATTTCAGTAACTAATTTAGAGGGAAAATAATTGCCTTCATACGCCAATACACGCAGGAATAGTATTTCATTCGACACTTTTCGATGCCCCGGCAAATAAATATTTTAATGCCTTACATTAACTACAAGATTTTAGTTTTCTTTTTTAATATTATATTTCTAGAACATGGTCATGTAGTATATGAGAAAAAAAGAAAAAGCCCGGAAACTATTTCTAAAACGCACCTATTATACCTCAATATATTCATCATGAGAACCCATTGTTTTTTCACTTTCCTAAAAAATGCTACAATGAGATAGAAATAATTTTTTTTACTTATATCAAAAGAGGTGTTTTTCAAAATTAAAAAAAAAATATTGATGAAGGGGAGGGCGGGGTTGTTACTTTTTTTGATTGTTGAGTCATTCCTGTTAATATAATCCCAATATGGCTGATACTACTGTAAACCCCAAGTATTACAGTACTTCAAGTATTTTTTTCAACACATAATATTAAACACTACTATCATAGGGAAATTAATAATTCGTCAAGCCAGAGTATGCCAATTGACCCGCATGTGGGGCAGGTTGGCCTAAAAGGTAGTGTTGTCTGGCCATCTCATTCAAGTACTGCCTGACACATATTATTGTTATTAAAAGCTGCACTATAGTGATATAATAATTTTGATCTGTTTTTAACAGCTATTAAGGGAAAATAGAATGACAAATGGCTGCATTTTACCACATTTATTTAAATTAAACAAAATTATATAACATTTCAAACAGCAGAAATTAGAAAAATGTAATGGCTTAGAAGCATCATTTCGTTAGAACAATGTAAACAAAATTTTCATAAAACAAAAAATATTTTCATAAAAGGTGAATTTAACTCACCTTCAAAAACTTTAGGTAGGATAAATATTCTCTGACCCTTCATCGTATGATGAGAAAGTGTCTGCTGTGCACTAGTTTCATTTTCATGGTAGCCAGGTGTGGCTGGTTCATCAATAAGCTTCGATTGCGGCTGAAGGTTATCTTTTATGTCATTATCTTTTTCGTTGTTCCTAAAAATTCTGATTAAGTTTGGACTGTCGTCTCTTTTTGTATAGGAAATATTGCTCTCCTTCTCCTCGCTAGAACTAATGACAAGTTGTCGTTTCACCATTGTTTACGTTTACCTTACTTTTGTGACTTGCTACTGCGCCAAGAAACCCCAGTTGAAGATAGCCAACTGACCCCACAGGAGAAATCATATGAAAGATGGCTGCCAGGTCAGGGGAGAACAACCAAACAAGGAACTGATTAGTTGAAGGTTAGGTTTTTCAAAGGAGTTAGGGGCTATGTGAACAGAATCGGTGTCAAATATTTTGCCATGCCTTAAAACCAAATTTACTGAAAATATGAAAATTTACTTAAATGATGTAAAATCAATCAATGGAGCACACACTTCTCTACACTGTTAGCATCAGACTGAAACCTCAGGACAAGAATCCCGAGGTCGAGCGGGTCACATGGTACGATTGTGGTGCCTTCACAACAGGCGTGACGGAAATTATAAGCCAAAGGCCGATCTACCCCCTATGCCTACCGACCCCGCTCTCCCCTATATTTTTTAATATAATATTTTTAAGCTCTAATAGATTTTGAGACTGAATACAAAAACTGGTCAAAAAATCCACCGTTTTTGCTTGTTTTACAGCATTATATTTTTAATTACTTAAACATTTTTATCCAACAACTGTGTCTGAAATGTCGTTTTTCTTTTTTTTTTGCATTGATGCAAGTAGCTTAAAAA
This sequence comes from Aelia acuminata, assembly GCA_911387785.2. Classification (NCBI taxonomy): domain Eukaryota; kingdom Metazoa; phylum Arthropoda; class Insecta; order Hemiptera; family Pentatomidae; genus Aelia; species Aelia acuminata. Next base: position 171,447,272 of record OU426979.1, read on the forward strand.
CCAAAAAAATATAAAAATCCAAGGCTTTGACCCTTAGTCAAAAACCTGTCATTGTCCCTTATGTGAAACAGCAGAATTAAAATTAGCAGAGCGAATTCCTAGAATTTTTCTACAAGTCATTATTTTCACCAATCTATAATAAGCAATTAAATCAATTTTCATGTAAATTTCATTTTCCTCAAAATAAAAGAGAAGGTTTTATAATTATAATGACCTCTCGACAGTCAAAAATCGGTAATTTTTTTTTCTCGACAAAATTTTTATTCTAGAACTAAAATTGATAAAATCATTAATTGAAAAATCTGAAGAAAAAAAATTATTTGAATATTTATTTTGATGGAGAGAAATTTCTTTACAAATATATAATGGGTGAAGAGGGAAAAAACTTTTAAAACTTGTTCCACAATGACGTTTATAATGTTAAGGACGCTTATATGGAATGTCCAGTAACTGATAACGAAAAATAAACGGTAGGATGATAAATTATAAGTTTATTCAGACAAAAGTTTTTTATGTGGAATATGCTTGAATAATTAGAGCGAATAATTACAGATAGTGACAATTAGAAGTAACAAAATCCAGCTGATGGTATATTTACATGACATGGGTACTTATGAAATCTAATAATTATCTAAATTATTTAAATCTATATCTAAGTTATACTTAGATCAAAACTTAGGCTCTCCGAATAAAACAATTTTTACTGAAAATCCTTATAATTTATTCTACTACCTTAAAGAAAACAGCTGATCATTACAAACCTCTAAAAAATAAAATATTAACCCTATGCACTCGGCACCGTTTCGGACGTTACCTACTGGCAACTCGACACAACTTATTCCCGAAAACGTACACCCTGAAAACGTAATATTAAACAGTAAAATTTTAGAACCAAGTAAGGAATTGTAATTATATACATATAGGTTATATGTATTTGTGAAGCTTCCAGAACACATTTTTCCAAAAAAAAAATCTTAAATTTTATATTATTTTCAAATTTTTTTTTTAATTTTATATATTTTTTTTTATTTTAAAATTTTTGATGATTAGGAGAACCGGAGCGGATAACGATGGAAATCCCTTAGATTTCACAAAGGTTTCGCCGTTACTTATAAATAAAAGCATAAAAAATCTAATTGGAGAAGTAAAAACAGTTAAAATAATACGAGATGGGACCCTTTTAGTTGAAGTTTTCTCAAATATCTAATCAGAAAAGCTCCTAAAATGTGAAAATCTACTTGATAACTTTCCGGTTAAAGTAGGAGCACATGGGAAACTGAATCAAAGTAAAGGGATTATTTGGTGCCCCGAACTAAATTGTGGTACAATTGAGGAAATAAAAGATTAATTAAAACCACAAAATACATTCGATAATAAAAGATTAACGTACTATAAATATAACGAAAAACACCGCGAGCAGTGACCGACATTTATCACCAAAAGCGAAATATCCTATACCTAAATAGTTTTTACGATTTGTTTATGACCTTATAAGCTAAAAACTGAAAATTATTTGCATTGTCTCCGTAGCGGAGCCCTCGAGTTTGAAGACAAATTTTAAATAGCTCCGCTCCGGAGACCTCGCATGCAAAGGGTTAAATAATAATTGGTAAAAATAGCTATTCCCATAGGTTTCCTCTCGAATTCACTTTTTAAGCATAGTTGAGCTAACGTTGTATTGGGCGATAGAGATAGGAGTAGAGAGTGCGGGAGAGTTGAGGTAGGCGGTAATAAAGCCAGGGCTCAGGAATGCAATATCCAACGGCTCTCAAAAATTCCCAGCCTCTATCTAAGGATGGAGTGGCCTCTATGTGTCCAAAGCCAGCCAGAAGTATATAAGTATGTATATATATATATATATATATATATATTGATGCGTGAAACAAATATGGCCTAATTAAAATTTATTAATAGCTAAATTAGGAGATATTTTTAATAATTCAGGATCTGATGAATCAAGATTCAGGCAAAGGGAATTTATAAAAATCCGGTATGGACACCTGCCAGGAAGTAAACATCCGAGGTTCCAGCGGATATGACGAAGAGAGAGGGAATTATATTGAAGGGAGGAAAGGGATATAATTGCAAGGTTCGCCACAAGAAGGAGGAAAAAGTCGAGGGTGGAAGAAACAAAGGGCATTCGATCAAGCACAGCCGACCAGTCAACATTGCACTTTCTCCATCCTTCTTAGTTCACAGTCTTGACTATGATCTTCAGATCAGAAGAACAAGAGGAGTCAAGGGTATTTAGTACATTATCCATACATTCAGCATCAGCAATAGCAAGTATCCTGAATATTATGAAGAATAAATTATTTTATTTTATTTAATGAGCTCAGTTAATTAATTAAATTATAAATTCAATTCAAGTAATTTAAAAGCGCTTATTATTATTATTAAATGTATTTAACTAGAATTGTGTTAAGGGTTATTTTGTCTTATTAATTTACATAGTTTTCGTTGTCAATAGTAAAAATCAATATCCATAATTCAATGCCATCATGTTAGTCATATATCAATATTTTAATGAATAAATTATTTTATATTGAATTAAATTTTATTTCTATTCCATGGTTCATTCATGTTATTGAATGATTATTTTATTTTATATCAATATTCATATTAATACGAGCATTACCTCTCATATTTTAGAATTCTAATTTAAAATGAAAATAAGTGTATTCCAAGAGGGACTATTACCTAGACAAGCAGCCAAGCTATAAAAGATTGCCATATATAAGGTAAGATATTTTAGGGAGAGGAAAGGAAATCGTAATAATATACATAAATATATATATAATTACATATATATATATTAATAAGCTCTATGACCTGAGCCAGGTCAACGGTTAAACGCCATTCTCGGTCGATCAGTTCTAAAATGAAGGAGCCGTCGCTAAATATATCCCAACTACTCCATACAAATCAGTCAAATATTTTTATCAACACGAAGGGTTGGAATGTAATATAAAATTTAATAACGAAAATAAAGTCCTTGTTCGTAAACCTTTTCATTATTTTTATATGTTATTAGCAGAGCCCGGATTTTTATGCTGTGAAAAGCGTCAAAATATGCCATATATTATGCAGTAAAAAGCTATAAAATATGTAGCATAAAAACTAGAAATATGCTTAGGATTTTTTAATGAAGGAGCTCTTCCGTGTTTGTAGTTTATTATTATTTTATTTTTTCCCCAACGTTTCGAGCTTTTGGCTCATCCTCTGGGGTTATCCACACTTATCCTAAGTTTCTTCCTTTTTCACATTAGCCATTTGTCTATATATTTTTTTAAACCGGTATATGAATACTTTTGTCTACTTATAACATTTTATGGCCTATTTCACTTTTTATAGTATTTTTATTTCACTTTCACAAAAAAAGAACGTAGCAGATAAAAATATGCTATTATACAACTTTAATATTCAAAGATACCAATGTATATAAGATATGTCATAGGAAAGGGAGTGGAGGAATCTATTTAGAAATGATACCGAAATGATTTTAATTTTTTTATATCTTAATCAAACATATCAGTATTACCTACGATAAAATTAAACGCATTTAAAACTAAAATGTAAAAATAATTCAAATTTATTAGATAACAAGAAGAATAAACGAATAACATGAATAAAGATAACTAAATTAACAATCAATTAAAAAAATATATAAAACACATAAAATAATCAATCAAATTAATTATTGAATGCATATCTTAATTTTGGTACTCTTATCCTAAATTGGTGTATTATTATACTAAATTTTTAAATGCATTTCTAAATTTGGGCTTTCTACTCTGCATTTCTAAATATAATCTTAATTGAAAATTAAGGGGTAAAACCTGGCGGTTGAGCGTGATCGTGACCGTGATCACCTCCTTGCACGACCGCTGACCAAGGTACAGTACTTCCTTACACATTACTGCACCCAAGACCCTTTAAATGATTGTGTGGTACAGGTTCTTTTTTGTTTCTAAATTTATTTCTCTGGATCCTAATATTCTATCGTTTGAAATAATTTTATAATTCGAAAATGATCTTTCGACAAGAGCTGATGTAATTGGAGCAAATATATAAGGGCCTAAAATTATTGGGTCGTTGTCCAAGTCGATGAAAACAATTGAATTATCCCCATCTGAAATTTTATTTATATTTTCCAGGATGTTAATCCCTGAATTCTTCATAAAACGTCTTCCTTTTTTTTTCTTTTCTTTTTTCAAACCTTTTCAAACATGGCCTGGGATACGATTTATATTTTATTTACCAAAACGGAGGTGGAAGGTCGGGAATACCAGTAATCAATAATTCGAAGAAGAAGACTTATTTACGGTGAATAAATTTCGATCGAAATTGGGAATCTTAGCTCCCACGTTGGATATTACTTTTATATTTCTTAACGTATTGTTTACTTTAGTAGATGACCAAGGTGGTCGATAAGTCCGAAAATTTCACATAAATAAATTAATACTTTATTATTTTTAAATAATTTATTTTTTGAAGAGAAAAGGTTTGGCTCCGTCGGGAGTCGAACCCGGGTCTCCCGCGTTACATGAGCGGATGCTAACCACTGCACCACAGAGCACGGCTCAAGGCAGAGCAAATCCTTCCTCTTCACTGATACCTACTCCCCCTACCTCACAAATTTTGGGAGTAGTAGCGGGAGTTGGACAAATTTTGTCCAATTTTTTTTTTTTTTTTTTTATTTTAAATTTACGTATGTCAATAAATATCATAAATCGGACAAAATTTGTCCACCTCCCGCTACTACTCGCAAAATTTGTGAGATAGGGGGAGTAGGTATCAGTGAAGAGGAAGGATTTGCTCTGCCTTGAGCCGAGCTCTGTGGTGCAGTGGTTAGCATCCGCGCATGTAACGCGGGAGACCCGGGTTCGACTCCCGGCGGAGCCAAATTTTATGGTGGTCACCCACAAATTAAGATTAGATTAATATAAAATAATACTTTATTAGATCATTAAAATATGCAAAATATGCAATTGCAAAAAAATTTAACTGGAAGTTTTTTAAAACAAGGTGGATGAAATATCTTCTCTCCTGAATTAGTGTCAAGCCTGGAATGAGGTGCTGTTGGTCAGTTACCTTGCTCATGTATAAAATGCCATTACTTCACCAAATTCGCTGTTTTGACAGGTGTAAACGGAAAAATGATGATATTTTTTTTCATTCAATTTTTTTATGCAGTGATTTTTTTATGCGCCTGTCAACAGTTTGTCGTTAATTGATGGATTTTACTAGAATTACAATGGCATGTCAGGCATGGGGAAGTACAGCACCAAGCAGTACCGTCCCTGACTTGTTGCAGTTGATCTGTAAGAGAAGGAAATCTCTCATCTAACGCCTTTCTAGTCTCCTCCTCACATTTATGGGCATTCCGTCTGTAGCCATACATCGTAGTTTTATGTGTCCAAACTTAACAAATTTTTATATATAATAATAATAATAATAATAATAATAATAACAATGCCTTTTTATTGATCATACAAATTACAAATTACATTCTCGACATGTACTCTTGGTCAACGACCATCAGAGGTTGAGAAAGCGGCACATATCATATTAACTAATTTAGATCTAGCGATAATATAATAACAGTAACAGTGAATGTGTCATAGAAATTATTAACTCGAGTACAATATTCTTTACATGATAATCACACGATATCAACAATCAAAGAGGCAAACAAAAGACAAACAAATAAATACAGAATAAATACAGTAATAAATACTTCTAATTCTAATTCCAATACTTTTAATATTATGATTCATTTTTTAAATTTGATACTCAAAATATATTAATTAATCATAAAAATAAGTAAATCAAATGGTCCTAACAATACATTAGCTAAAAACAAAACACGAAAGCAACAACAATAGTTAATAAACAATGAACCCATATATATAATACTCATATACAAACATACACATATACACAACACGAATATATATTCTATTTACCCATTATATTCCCTAATTAATCCATATCTATATTTCCAAGCCTCTTTAGTATATCTTAATAGTTTAGGCCAACACTTTCCATTTAAGTATTCTATTAACTCGTCCCTACTCAAGACCGAATTGGAGAACCATTTTATCCTAAACTCCCTCAAAACAGGACATGTTGCTACAAAATGTACAATATCCTCCCTCTCCTTCATATTGCACAACGTACAAATACCTTCTCCGTGCTGATAGTGCCTCCTATGGTTAAGATATAAGAGCTCTCCTCTTAGCTTGATTATCCAACTTATGTCAGATGTGGAATAAGAATCATTCACATAAGAAACCGCTTCACTTAAATGGTGGTTCAAATCCTTATAAATTACCGATTCTTCGGAGGCTATACTTAACATAATTTGTTCTTGTAAAATTTCATTTTCAATGCTATTAGTTAAATTATGAAAAATGGTTGGCCACATACTAATATTGTTTGAATGTATTCGGGTATTTACTTGATATTTCTGCAGTAATAAATTTCAGGTGTAAACGGAAGAATGATGATATTTTTTTTCATTCAATTTTTTTATGGAGTGATTTTTTTATGCGCCTGTCAACAGTTTGTCGTTAATTGATGGATTTTACTAGAATTACAATGGCATGTCAGGCATGGGGAAGTACAGCACCAAGCAGTACCGTCCCTGACTTGTTGCAGTTGATCTGTAAGAGAAGGAGATCTCTCATCTAACGCCTTTCTAGTCTCCTCCTCACATTTATGGGCATTTCGTCTGTAGCCATACGTCGTAGTTTTATGTGTCCAAACTTCGTCGTCGACAAACCGATGTTTGTCGGGGGTAAAATCAGAAACTACTCAACCAATCTTTATAAAGTTTAGCTCGTTGTGTGTAGTTTTGTCCAACTTAAGTGATAGGATAGTTTTTATTTCGATTATTGGCCTCAATATTTCTTTATTTGCAAATTGAATGCTTCATATACTACAAATGAGTGTGATTATTTGTAAGTTCTATAAATTTCCAACTGATGGTGGTGGAAATTGATTTATTGATACAAAATTTTCTTTCGATATTTAGGGTGGGTAAGCGTCCAGAAGTCAAATGGCTTGGACTAGGAAAATCTGTGTTTTCCCCTTGGGCAATTATTTGTGGCCTTTTCACTTGTGGGGAAGCATCGAATCTATTTGTTTTAGACATTTTGTTAACAAGTTTTCATTGTGAATGTTAACATTTTGTCCTCAGATTAATTCCATACAACTGCCAGAGTGTTTCATCTCTCCAAAAATTCCAAGATATCTGTGCAGTTTAGGCATACGTGCTGGTTTTTTACAAAAAATAACCCATATTTTCTATTGAAAAAATAGAATGGATCAGTAACTAACTCTGACACATTTTGAAAACGATTTTACATTCGAAAACAGTCCACTCGAAGAAGGGTAATTTACATTTCCGTCCAAATGGGCTTCGTGAAATGGGGAATCGTAAAAAAAAGAACCGTACAGCTAAACGAATTGATTTGCAATTTAAATCCGAAGCTGGAAATAATTTTTCTGGCATGGTCTAATGCTGGGGAAGCTCTAGACTCAGTTTTATTGGTTTGTTCTGGCGGGAGGGAGGAGCCAATCGGTTGTTCAAATAGCCCGCCAAATTGTATCTCCGCGCTTCATCTCTTCGTTTTGTATATAGCGTTTTGAATATTCTATGCACTTTCACTTCCTATAAGAGGATTATACAGTCGAACCTGGTTAAATGGGACCTGCTTAAGTCGTACAAAACTTTTGTCCCATTTTTTTCCTTAAATAAACTCTTTAACTGGAATGTTTTCCCCTGTATGAGTGGAATCAATTTTTGTGCAAGTTACCTCTGTAAGTGGGACGATTTTTGTATTCACTTCTATATGTGCAATCCACATTTCTAAGAAAACGTGAAGGTTTATCCTGCTATCACATAAGATTGGGAAAAAGTGAAAGGAGACACCAATGGGAAACATCCAACTTTTGAGCAGTACGTCCGATGGATGTCGGAATTATCACAGCAGGAGAGCTGAATGATGAAGAAATCCTTGAAAAATCTAAAACGCCAGACGAAAATGAAAACTTTGACAATCCGTACTAAGAAGAGAAGAAGAAGACCATGAAAATTCAGTAGAGCCAGAGAGGCTACCAGTCTCGAAAAAGGATGCACTAAATTGTATTGAGAAGTTGCAGAATATTTTTTAAATGAATAAAAGAGCTGAAGATGAAATTGTTGATAAATTATATGACATGGTAAACAACAGTAAAAACAGTTTTAAGTGCCAAAGTGAAGTGCAGAAAAGATAATTTGATATTGGCTCATAATTTTGTTGTAATCTGCATTATTTTATTTTCATATGTAGGAATATATAATTGTTCAGGCAAGTTTGGTTTTAATAATAATAACCTTTTGCTTCCTTGATGAAGAAAGTATCAGGGTGATCAATGCTCCTAGTTTTGTTGATTAATGTAATAAACAGGTATAAATAATAAAAGAATAACATAAAAGGTATGTTACATGAAGTTTACCTTTGACGTTAATAAAAATATTAGCAAAATCAACCGAATGAAAAAAAAAAAAATAATGAATGAAAGGAAATAAAAAAAAATTCTGTGATATTTTCGAATTGTACAAACAATTTATTAAATAAAACTATAATACAGCATTAATATTACCTACTAATTATGCTTGAATCAAATGGCCATTGGCTTAGAATTAAATTGAACAAAGATTAAAGAGTTATTAAACTATCCGTAAAAATATTTTATGTTTGAAGAGAAAAGACTTGGCTCCGCCGGGAATCAAACCAGGGTCTTCCGCGTGACATGCGCAGTATGTTAACCATTACACTACAGAGCTCGCTTCCAAGCGGAGCCAATCCTTCCTCTTCACTGATACCTCTCCCCCGATCTCACAATTTTTGCCAGTAACGGGAGGTGGACAATTTTTGTCCAATTTTAAGTATCTTTTGACGAACGTCAATTTTCAATTATCATTGACGAGGAAGGATTGGCTCCGCTTGGAAGCGAGCTCTGTGGGGTAGTGGTTAACATACCGCGCATGTCACGAGGGGACCGGGTTCGACTCCCGGCGGAGCCCAGTCTTTTCTCTTGAAAAGTAAAATATTTAAAAATTAATTTAAAAAAGTTGGTTACCCACAATAAAGATTGAATTAATATGCATAAAAATGATAAATAAACGGTTAATAGATATGTACTCACTTAATAACTATAATAACCAATTAACTTTAAAGTTTGAAGCTATAGTCCAATTTCAATAGAATATTATTTAATTGTAAATGTTCAACAAAATTCATAGTTCAGGTATTATTAAATAATAGGTAATATGAAAATTGGGTTACTTCCAACTGTACTGACAATGAATCATATCGTCAAACGAGAATTCCTCTTGGGTCCATCTTCTAATCCACATTATATTGTAACACTGCACAAATGAACACCCTGGGTGAACAAGAATGCTGCAAATGGTTTCACAGAATGTTGGAGAGTGAGAGAGTAATGTGTACTCGGCTGGCGAGGTTCAACAGCTGACTGCTCCATGAAGCGTCTTTTGTTTTTCTCAGAGCTTAGGCTCCAGGCGTCTTTGACCAATCACAAACGCCCCCTGTTAATTAACAACAACCAATTTACAATTAAGTTTATCCAATTTACAATAAACTAATGTTAATTGGATGCTTAATATCGGTTGGTATGATATTCAATTTTAATAAACCTGATAAATTAATTATACATTAACGAAAATAAATAATTTACATTTACAATTGGTTTTAAAAATTATGACCTAAAATTAAACTAAACAATTATATAAAATAACAAATGGGTTCCCTGAACACTATCCTACCCACCGAAGAATGAATGGTTGTACATTCTTTCTTGTACCAAGAAGAAGTGTGTTAACTGGATTTAACTATTTATCTTTGATGGCACCTTACCAAAATCTCTAGAAATGTCAAGAAAGGGTGTATTAAAAAATAAATGCCTTATATCAAGCAGAGCAATTTGGACCAGCGCTCAAAAATGTTATTTAATTATCTTAAAACTCCTCCATACAATAGCTGAAGCTATCTAATGAATATAGAAGAATAATGAATAAAGAACTTATTATAAAAACAGGAAAGTTCATATTTAATAAAAAAGACATTAAAATGCTCTTTGCTGTTCAACCCAAGACGTAGCTCCGTAGCAGTTCATTAGAGTTCATAAGCAATATAAACCCAGAGATTAGCTGAAGTTACGCAATTTTAATATGTACAGGTGGTCACACTTGGTATCAAAGAACCACTGAGCGACTTTTGGACAAACGGTATGGATTTCTATAAAGAACAAACAAACAAACAGAATCTCATATTTATTTAAATAGATTTTTTGAAATTGATTTTGTTGTGTCTGAGCACTCAAAAATGCTTTTACTGTATGTTTTTAAGTACGCAACAGTGTACTTAGACTTTCACCAATGTATTTATGGGCCATTTTTTCTGTTAAGAGGTTCTGCTTTTACTATCAAATTTTTATTTTAGCTGTTCTATTATTAAACATCTGGACCAGCGGTATTAGAAACCGTGAAGTGAAGTATGATTGATTTCTAAATAATTTATTTATTTTTTTTTTTTTATTTTTTTTTTTTATTTTTTTTTTTTTTGAAGAGAAAAGATTTGGCTCCACCGGGAGTCGAACCCGGGTCTCCTACGTTACATGCGAGGATGCTAACCACTACACCACAGAGCTCGGCTCAAGGCAGAGCAAATCCTTCCTCTTCACTGATACCTCCTCCCCCTATCTCACAAGTTTTGCGAGTAGTAGCGGGAGGTGGACAAATTTTGTCCAATTTATGATATTTATTGACATAAGTCAATTTTTTTAAATTATTTTAATTAATCTAATCTTAATTTGTGGCTGACCAAAAAAAAAAAAAAATATTATTTAAAAATAATTTAAAATGGTGGTCAACCACAAATTAAGATTAGATGTATGATTGATTTCGGTTTTTAAGTTTATATTCACAAAAACCAATCTTTTATCGAAAAAAATAATAATTATTATTGTTAAGCATTTCATTTTTTTCTCTCTTATTTTAGCTTTAATATAATACTAATCCCGATCCATGGATTGAAGAGGGTCATTGAGAGTTCCAGGACCTTCCGAAAAGCAATCCATTAAAGGCAGAATCTCTCCACCAAACTCGAGGCAAAAAGTTCCTTCCTCTGTTAACGATGTTTTTGCCTGAGTACATTCCCTTAATTGCTTTGTAGCAAGCCCAGCCCGCTAGTCCAAATAGGACAACTCCAAATACCGCTTTTCGGATTGTTTTCTCAACGCTGGAAACATAACTGGAGAATCCCAACAGGATATCGCTTCCTAAGGGATTATATCGTAGGATAATATTAAACAGGGGGATAAAATAGGATTTAGCATTATAATTTCTCAATTAAGAACATAACTTAGGACAAAAATTTATTATAGGATGGTTAATTGTCAGGATTTAGAGGCAAAGCATTTTTTATTAAGAAAGGCAACGTTTCGATCCGTCCATATGGATCCTCGTCGGGGCTGAAATAAATACAGATATATGAGCAACATGTAAAGTATCTATGCTAAATGATGATAATTAATTATTTCTTGCATTTATTAATTATACACAGTAATAATGAGAGGTAACAAAATAATGGAAACCAAATCTAACTGATATATGTTTATTGTTAGGTGCTTCAGAAATCTGATAATTTTATAAAATATAGTAAAACTAGCTGTATGTCCCGGTTTCACCCGGGAAATTTTATTTTTCTTATGAAACGGTCGATTTCGTAAAAAAACGATTGTAAAGCGAGATCATTACGATTTTTATTAGGATAAAGAATATCAGCTAAAGATCGGCTAAAGTTACGCAATATTAATATGGATAGGTGTTCGCACCTGGTATGAAAGAACCACTGAGCGAAATTTGGAGAATTTATGATAAACGGTATGGATTTCTATAAAGAACAAACAAACAAACAGAAATATTGCCCTGCAGTTTCAGCTTCTCACAAATCGGCTTGCCCAAGCCTCTGTGGCGCAAGGCGGGCGTCGTATTCCTGGGCAGACTCAGTTTCCCGCGATTCTGCCTGCCTAAGCCTCCGTTGTTCAATCCTATATTGATGTTCGTCAAGAGTATCAGCTGCTCGAATTTGACGTTGTTTTTTAGCTTTTGAGCTCACTTCTCCTATTGAAGCTCTCTCTTAGGAGGCACTTTAAAAAAAAAAAAACTCACCATACATGTAAATAAACATGTAAATAAACGTATTGTAATGTTTAAAAAAAAAACATATGGTTTAAAAATACCAGAACTCGACGGCCGCCCAGGGACGGTCCTACCGGGCCTTGTTGGCCTCTTCAAAATCTATAAAATGATTTTTCAGGCCGTTTTTTCGACTCAAACGATCGATTTAGTAAAAAAAAACATTGTAAAGCGAGATCACGAAGAATTCTATAACAATAAAGAATATACCCAGAGATTGGCTGAATTTATGCAATTTTAATATGGACGAGTGTTCGCACGTGGTATCAAAGAACCACTGAGCGTAATTTGGAGAATTTAGGACAAACGGTGTGGATTTCTATAAAGAACAAATAAACAAACAAACAAACAGAATTTCATCTTTATTTATATAGATTATACATGAGTATTTCATTAAGTAGCTGATTAGTACGATAAAATAAAATCTGATATTCATCTCAGCTTCCTGACTTCAAAAGGTTTATTTTGTGAAAATTTTATTATGCTAATCAGCTACTTACCCTCTTACCTTGGTCAAAGCAAGTTCCACGGGAGAAATGTGGGCCTTGAAAACTTTAGGGCTCTTATCTAAGCAAGGAAACCTGAACAGGGGGTCAACCAATGTTACAGGCCCTGGGAAGACAACCCCCAGGATTTTATGGGTAGGGTAAAGTCGGGGTGAGGAAGGAGAAAATAAATAACTCAAGATACCAATTCAAACACCCCAGAGACACCAGGAGCTATCGGACAGGGATAAGAGTTTATAAGACCGCCAATGTCAAAGACCAGATGAAGACTAATTAATGTTGGGCAAAACTACCCTATTTATACCTCAAGGGACAAACAATTGACCAATCACAACTAAGTAATAAAAACTATGGAAGAAGTAGGTTATGTTATTGATAGAAATGTTATATCTAACATTTAAATGAAAACAACAATTAGTTACTTTCTTTTGCTATTAAATATTATTAAATGACATTACCTTATCTTAATTAAACATTTAAAAAAATAAATAAAAGTAATAATATTCTAAAATAAACAAATACTAACATTATTATAATAAAAAATAGGTTAACCTAACTGAATTAATATTCAAATTAAACAAGATATTTATTATATTATCACTTATAAGAACTATGAAATTTAAAAAAAAAACTTCTTTGTTAGAATCAAACCTATACAAGGGCAGTTTATAGTTTTATTTTAAAAATACTCTCAGGGTCTCTCTGAATATATTACAATATATATATATATATATATATATATATATAAGAAATCTTCGTTTGGTTTAAAGAAGCTATATTCAGTACTAACAAAATGCACATTTAGTAAAGAAATAAATCAAAGCTGTTTAATTGTTATCCTAAGTGTTTCCACTTGGCAGAACTTAAATGAGCTGCTTAGGGTCTATCATAATTGTCGCCAGCAATGGAATTGAGGACGAAACAGTTGGTAGAACTTCGAGGGGGACTTTTAAGCTTAGTCCAACAAAGAGAAGTGGGGATTTACGTTGGTCACCTAAGGACCAATTTAACTTAAATGCCTCCTTCCACGTTAGGTTACCATTATGTTTATAACAGTAGGTTATCTTTATTTTACTTATTTTATTGATTTTTATTTTTATTTTTAAGTAAAATGAATGATTTTATATACTTATAACAACATACAGACTGTGACATTCAATAATTCGATGTCGAATCGAGAAAAGATTCTCTTCAAAAATAAATTATTTAAAATAATTTAAAAAAGAGGTGGTCATCCACAATGATGGTTAAATTAATATAAAATAATTTAAAAAAAAAATTGACGAACGTCAATAAAATGCCTAAAATTGTCCATCTCCCGTAAATACTCGCAAAACTTGCGAGATCGTGGGAGAGGTGTCAGTGAAGAGGAGGGATTTGGCACCGTTTGGAAGCGGCTCCGTGGTATAATGGATGGTATACCGCGCATGTCACGCGGAGGACCCGGGTTCGATTCCCGGAGGAGCCAAATCTTTTCTCTTCAAAAATAAATTATTTAAAATAATTATAATAATAATAATAATGGTTTGATATGTCTAGATTTACCAACAGAAAAGAAGAAAAAATCAAACATCCTACGGGAAAAAAGAATTTATGATTCGAGGTTTTCTTAAAGAAATGTGCTTATGAAAATAGATATAAAAACTTTATCTAAATAAGTATAAGATTTTAAACATAAATGCCATATACTTATAACCTGAATAATAATATTTAATGTTAATAAGAAATAATAATAATTTGTTCATCGTTCCCCTTAATACCTTAGGATAGGAAAGGGACGATTATCAAAAGAAAATATAGATCAATATAAATAGTCCATCGTAGAAACATATATAAGAGTGTAATTGTTAAGTTCCGATTTTAATTGTATTTTATGTTATTTTAATTATGTTATAATTATTTTATTACAATTTTAATACTATAAATACCATAAATTGGGGTGAAAATGACCCAAGTGGTCGAAAAGCCCGAAAAATGTACATAAATAAAAAAATCTGGTGCGTGCGCGCAACACACAACTTTCACTTACCATCTTACATAGATTAGAAATTGACGTGTTTTGCTAATTATCATTTCCTAAAGTCACACATTATTCTACATTCATATCTTATTTTTGTTAATCGTTAAAGCCGTTTTTGAGTAAATAAAAAAAAACCGTGAAAATGATATAAAATTTATTAAGTAAAGTCCCTCCTCACGTAGATCAATTTTGATGAAATTTTTACAGTCATATCTCGGGCATATAAATACATCAAATACCAAGTTTGATCGAAATCGTTAAAACAGTTTTTGAGTAAATAAAAAAACATGTGAAAATGATACAAAATTTATTAAGTAAAGTCCCTCTCCGGTTAATCAATTTTGATGAAATTTTTACAGTCATATTTCGGGCATATAAATAGACCAAATACTCAGTTTAATTAAAATCGTTAGAGCCGTTTTTGAGAAAATTAAGTTATTAAATAAAGTACCCCCTCCCTTTGAGCAATTTTGATGAAATTTTTGCTGTCACATTGCGGGCATATACCTACACTAAATGCCTAATATCAGGATCGCACGGTTTATAGTTTTTGAGCTAGTCTGTTCACACACACACACAGACCATTTCGCGGGACTTGGTCATTTCGACTCAGGGGACCCCAAAATGTGTATTTCCGTTGAAAACCGGAAGTCGAAATTTTTCACGATCGCAATACTTCCACTTACTATATTTTCATATATAGGTAAGTGAAAGTAAAAAAATCCTACAAATGAGTTTTAAAGGTTGATTAATTGATTGATTTATAAATATTGATAAAATAAAAACAATATAAATGGAGTAAATAATTAAAAAAATCTTCAATTAATTTGTAAAATACACCTCAAGGGTATATTTTTCCTATTTATCCAGCTTTAGAGCTACTTAAAAACGATCAAAGAGAATTAAAAGAAACAAATACTATATCAAAACAAGCCGTAAAAAAACAAAAACATATGTAACCAATACCTACATGATAAAATGGAATTTCCTCCACACAAGAAACTATTTTCATTTTCAAAAAAAAAAAAAAAAAAAAATGCTATCGGTCTTGTTCGTTATTTTTTTCATACTAAATACTGATCTACTACCCTTTGTTGTTATTTACACTCAACAGATATATACACACATAGGCATTATATATAAAAAGTTATAAGAAATCGAAAATAAATAATGTACAGACAATTTTGGGATGATTATTCTCTTTGATCTTTATAATGATGAGAATAATGGTATATTTCCAATGGAATTTCCAACCAAAGAGGGCACACGGGATTCGGGATATGGGTTATCGATGAAAGTGAAGGCCTCATTAAAACGGATATCCCCGAGGCCCTCCTTAGGGATAATTTAGGCTCGCGTAATGATGTGAAAAATGGATTATTTTATGTAATTTATACATCTCGTATTTCTCCATATTTCGGGAGGTATCGAGAGTGAGGAAAAAAATTTATCAATGAAATTTGCCGCGTTTTGGTATTGTTATCTAATCAATATTGAAGTCATTTATTTGATGAAAATCTTTTTCCCGGTTGTTTGTTTTTCCAATACCGATGTCAAAAGAGTGAGTAATCAATCCTGTGGTAAATAATTTATTTAATTATTAAGTTAGTAACAGAAATTTTTTTCATGGGGTAAATAATTTGAAGAGTCCACGGAAGAAAGGGGGGATGTCATTTGGGCTTTCCGAGAAAATCCGAGTTTTTAGATTTGGATCTTTAATTACTTACGTATCTTTTATCATTTTTCATCATTTTTTTTATATGTCCTTTTCCTTTTTGTTTTGCGTGTCAAAATAATAAATTTGCCCGAAACAGACATATCACGCTCTAAAAAAAAAATGTTTTAGTAAAAAAAACAATTTAAACATAAAAGAAAGGGGGATAGTCATGGACGCTCCCCCTTTCTTCCCTGTTTTGTTGATGTAATGGTGATATTAATACACAATCCATATAACTTCTAACATGACTCTCCCCCATTCTAGGTTTTTCCGCGTGGACATTCCCCCTTTCTTCCGAGTACGTGGTTCTTTCCATCCCTTGTAACAAACCGACTGTCATTTTTTCTGACTATTTCTTTTCACCAACATATTCTACTCAACTAGACGAACAATTATATATATATAACTAAAGTTCGAAAAAAAATTTACTCTCCCCCTTTCTTCCGTGGACTCTTCATTTACAAAGTTTTAAAACTTGGGGAAAATATTCATAAGGGGTGTAATAGTCAAAATCAACAAAGTTCTCGTCCTAGGGGGGGGGGGCGCCACTCCCTATTCCCCTCTCTAAATTTCCATTTTTTTAACATCTTTTCACTTTTCAAACCAAACGATTTAATTTTCAAGAAATTTTTGATGAAAAAAACTAGTAAAATTCTGCTAAAATATGATTTTATGCATGATTTTACTACGACTTCTTTTATGTGACACTGAAAAAAAAATAAGGAACTTTTGTTTCTTCTTCTTTAATTAAGAAGAATTCTCTACTTTTCCAAAGTTTCAAAACTTATTAGAAATTATTTTCCCCTTTTCTTCCGTGCTTACTTAATTGTATAATAATTGAACATTGAAAATTGAACATTCGACGTTCAAAACCGATATAAGGCCGTCCGTAAATTCATTTAAAATTATTTTATAACTCTTAAATTAGTGAAAGATAAGAAACGTTTTTGAATATTGTCCCTAACAAACGCGATTTTAACAAAGTCTAGAGACGGAAAAAAAAAAAAAAAAAAAAAAAAAAAAATCAGTGATGGCTACAAGTGCATCTATCTATATTTTTGTCATTTCTTTTGTTTGGAGGTTTTTGTTTATTTTTTTCCTCTTGTGTTATATTATTTCAGGTAAATATTCTCAGAGCAAAGGTACTGCGACGAAGAGTGTACAAACGCTCACACCTTGTAACCTCGTTTCTTTTATTATGTAAAATACTTTGTATTATTTTTAAATAATTTATTTTTTGAAGAGAAAAGATTTGGCTCCGCCGGGAGTCGAACCCGGGTCTCCTGCGTTACATGCGAGGATGCTAACCGCTACACCACAGAGCTCGGCTCAAGGCAGAGCAAATCCTTCCTCTTCACTGATACCTACTCCCCCTATCTCACAAGTTTTGTGAGTAGTAGCGGGAGGTGGACAATTTTTGTCCAATTTATGATATTTTATTGACGTAAGTCAATTTTTTAAATTATTTTAATTAATCCAATCTTAAATTGTGGCTCACCCCCAATTTTAATATATACTTTGTATTATATACTTTGTATGATATACTTTGTATTATATTATAAATTAATTTTAAAAAATAAATAAATAAAAATAAGTTTGCTAAGAGAGTTGCAAAGGGTTTGAAGGTGATCTGGGTTCGATTACCGGTCGTGGTCAATCTTTTTTTTTTTAATAAAATTATTTTATGAATAATAACTAATGCGGTTGAAAAAAGAAAATTTTCACTAAAAAAATCAGTGATGTGACCTTACTTAAATTAAATCCTCGGACACTCCTGGTATCCTAACTTAGCGCAGGGATTTCAAATTGTCCTGTCTTCCCCTTAGGGTGTAACATGATCAGAGAGTGCTACTGTCACCTTCACTAATTGACATAGGCCTTCCATGCCAATCACAGGACGGTAACAAGGTTAGCTCTAAGGGCGACAGCCCTTTCACACCTTTAGGGTTAGGGTGGCCATTACGATAACTAACATTGGAACAATGGAACTGTGCGGTGGAGCGAATGGAGTGCCTCAAGTGAAAATATTTTTGATTCACTATAGCCTTCAATTTTTCAACGACAAAGTATACGTTCGTTCTTTTGTACACCATTATATGAAAAATACTCTGAATTAAAATGTTTTATAACTTTTTTTAGGTTAACTATCTATCTTCCGAATTAGAATAATAAGAAATTATTACCGGTTGAGGGGATTCTGTAAAGAATCGGCCTGTGGAATTAAAATCACTTTACTATTTATATTGGGTTGTAAAAAAAGTTCGTAGCGTTTTTTAAGAATATATTTAATTAAAAATTTCAGATACATGTAAATATTTTTAATCAATGATATATGACCCATTTTGATCTATAACTTGTTTCCATCTTTCAGGTAATTTTGTAATTCCGTCACGCCAGAACTGTTCAGTTTTCTGCGCCATGAACTCGTCTATGTGCTTTTTACAGTCCTCGAGCGAGTTATATTGTTCCCCGTTGAGGGAGTTTTGGAGAGACGGGAATAAGTGGTAATCTGTTGGGGCAAGATCTGGTGAATAGGGTGGGTGGGTTATCACATCCCAGCCAAACTCCAACAATTTTTGCCGAGTCTGTAAAGACACGTGAGGACGGGCGTTGTCGAGGTGAAAAACTATGCCTTTGCGATTAGCCAATACTGGACGCTTTTGCTCAACCGCTGCCTTTAATCTTTCCAACTAGGAACAGTATACTGCCGAATCAATGGTCTGGTTGGGTGGGAGGAGCTCATAATAAAGCTCGCCTTTCCAATCCCACCAAATGCACAGCATAACTTTTTTGGATGCAATCCGGCTGTTGGAGTCGTTAACGGCGGGTCACTTCGTTTTCCCCAGGATTTGTTTCTCACAGCATTATTGTACAGGACCCATTCTTCATCCCCAGTAATCAACCTCTTTAAAAATGGATCATTAACATTGCGTTTAAGGAGGGAATCGCTGATGGAAATGTGGTCCAATAAATTCTTTTCCGTCAAAATGTGAGGAACCCATACATCGCTTCAAGAAACATATCCCGCAGCTCCCAAATGATTTGAAACACTTTTATGTGATATGCCAAGTGTTTTTGCGATATCCCGGGTCGTATAGTGAGTGTTATCGGTCACTAATTGTTGAATTTGTTCGTCATCAACAGTTGAAGGACGACCAGAGCGCTTGGCGTCTTCCAACTCAAAATTTCCGGTTCAGAACCGAGCAAACCACTTACGGACGGTGCTTTCCCCTACGGCGTCATCTCCATACACGCTGCAAATTTTGTTGACCGTCTGTGCAGCGGATTTTCCTTTTCGGAAATAAAACAGCATTATATTGCGAAAATGAATTTTTTCCTCCTGCATTTTGCAACACAATACACTTACTGTAGAATACACTTGAACAATAGAAGATCCCGGTTGAAACTGATGCATAAAAGAACGTAATCTAATCCCTTTTTAGGATATGTAAACATTATTGACCATGTAAACAGGATTAACAAACACAGAAAGGATTAAATTAAAATAATGAAAAACGCTACGAACTTTTCTTACAACCCAATATATTGTTTATTGGGATATATTGCAACCTAAGACAAGTTAGCATAGAAACCAACAATACTAAAGGTCGCGGGTTCGCGTCCCGAGTTGGCCCTAGGATTTTTTAATGGGAGTAAGAAATCCTTGTCTATACCTTCCCTCGAATAGGACGTAAAATGGAGGTCCTGAGCCTGCACTATGTTAGGTACTCGTTTAAGATCCCTATCCTAATTCTACCTGGCTAGGCAAAATTTAGGACTCCCGCTGTAGCATCGTCCGATTAGCCTTAGTCGCATAAAGTGACGTTAAAACAAACAAAACATATGGTTTAGAATAGTTCTCGATTTGTTCATGTTTGTGACTACAATGTTCGAACACTATCTACACTGGCCCAGAAGGTTCGAGGCTTTTCTTCTTATGACAAATATAAGAAGCGATGGACTGGAGAGTTAGTTTCGTTTCGTCGTTTCGTCGTGAAACACAAGTCATACGGTTATTTCTTTATTACAAAGTGATAATTCTTGTAACCTGTTTAAATATTCGTGTTTTCATAATTTATCTAGCATTGAAAATTTGTATTTTTATTTGAATGAAAATTGTTTAAACAACATAATTGTCACAATATTAATATAGTAATATATTATAATCGGAATGATAGAAACTGTGAAATAAAAATAAATTTTATTTTCTAGACAAAGCTTTTTATGTAGTGAGTAATTTCCACTAGATCAAGCGGATATAAAGTATTCTGAAGGAGTGAAGGTTTACGGCGATGCAATAAAACTTAAGTGGCGATAATTCAGATCGTGTTTAACGACTTGAACACGCCGCTCAAATGGAATGGCTAAGGAAAAAGTTGGAGTACCAGAGCTCCGCCGTGAAGTGTCAATGAGCTCGTATTTTTAAATTTGATATATTATTTTTATGAAACGTGTCGTAAATTATTTAACTACTGAATTGACACTTAAAAACCCATTGCCTTTATAGGTATGATTCGAAGTGTTTTAAACAATTGAAACCACTTGTAGGGTAACTGTACCAATAGTTGACAGTGCTCCAATAGTTGACATTTTGCACAAAAAGTGTGAATAATAAGATTCAGGATTGATTATTTTGGTTCAAAATTTGGCGGTAATTTGCCAAGTTATACTAGTTATCTGTGCTGCCATCGACATTAGTTTGATGAAAATACAAGCTTATTTATGAGAGGTTATAATGACGAATTTTCCAGTGGCCTGAAAACTTGGTTTCTGCTACCCTTTTTCATTAAGGTGGAAGTCAAGTTAAATAAGCTTTTTAGTTGGTTTATTTGTGTTCAATTATTTTTTAACTACTTTCATGATATCCATTAAGTTTATAGGAATCATTTGATATCTTTTTCGATTTATTTATACAATGTTTTAGGGCTTAAATGCGGGTGTCAACTATTAGAACAAAAATTAATCCTTAATTTCAATAGTTGACAACGATGTCAACTATTGGTGTTTTTTACTCTGATGAAACTGATGGTTTAAAATAATTTGCTTGATTTGATAAATATCTGGGTTTAATATCGGTGGTGGAATCACTGATCTAGCTCCATCCTAACCAATGTTTGACAGGGGTGTCAACTATCCGTTCAAACGTGTCAACTAGTGGAATATTCTGTTTGTAAAGTTGACATCCTCAACTTTATTTGTTATAATCTTGTTTTGTTTATTTTTTAAATTAATTAACCATTGTAACAGTCGGAAATTATAACACTTTTATTTTATTAGGGAATAAAATATATCATAAAGTTAAATAGTTGAATGGATTGAAGAATACAACTTATTATAAACTTATAATAATTATAGATGTTGTAAATAGTTGTTGTAAATAATGTTGAAAATAAACTTCAAAAAGAAACATAAGACAAATTCAGTTAATCAGGAGATACCTGAAAATGCTGCAGCACTGGAAGTAGACGAAACCATACTATCCCAACCAGAAATTTAGGACGAGAAAGAAAATCAGAAAAGCTTAGATTCCCAAGAGCAGGAGCAGAGAATTGTTGTTGATCAAGGAATATTTCTTCAAGAAGAGGAGAAAGGTAGTTTAAGTGTTGATGAAGGAAAATTTATAATAGTTGGGTTCTCAAATTAGAGATTTAAGCGTAAAAAATGTATGGCTCAAGTTACTAAAGTTGCCAGTAAATAAGAGATTCTGGTTTTACTTTTACAACCATGCAATCGGATGATACGAAGTTTTATTAACACCGATACATGTTGCACAGTCCCAACATGTGATATTATATCCATGATACATATGCCCAAAGTTTTTACCTTTAATGGACAGCAAAGGTATCATTTTAGTTTCCCACTTGAGGTAGATTAATTTAAAATGATTGTTGTTATATGCTATCTGTATTATTCTTAATTGGATGATCTCATTTTTCAGTTTAATATTTTTTCTTTTTAAGTTTTTGTGTATAAAGTAATTAAATTGTTTCGTTTCAATTTTGAATAGTTTATAAATAAAAAATTATTAACTTTTATTGCAGTCTTTATTACCTAATATTCTCCTTGGGAAATTAAAAAATAATGTAAGTGTCAACTATTGGCACAATAAATGTCAACATTCAAAACCTTTCTATTTTTATGTGTCAACTATTGGCACATTTTAGAAGGTTCAAAGAAATCATTTTTTATAAAAACCGTAAATGTAGACCAAAGGATATTGTATTCCCAGTTTTCTAGAGGGATTGGCCTAACTAAATTCATGACAAAGATTAACCTAACATCAATATTTTAGTAAACAGTGTCAATAATCTAATATTTTTTTCTTAACCTGTCAACTATTGGTACAGTTACCCTAAATAGCGAAATCTCGACCAATCATATTATATATGTTATTATAACCAATCTTAATATTTCGGTTCTGTAGTTATGGCATTAATCGAACAATCTAAGAAAAAGTTAGTCGTTTGAGAAACCCAACATGTTTACCATACATATTCAAATTATTAGCAAAATGAAAAAAATCTGGTGCGTGCGCGCAACACACAACTTTTACTTACCAACTTACTTAGATTAGAAATTGACGTGTTTTGTAAGTAAAGTCCCCCCTCCCGTAGATCAATTTTGATGAAATTTTTACAGTCATATCTCGGGCATATAAATACATCAAATACTAAGTTTGATCAAAATCGTTAAAACCGTTTTTGAGTAAATAAAAAAAACACGTGAAAATGATACAAAATTTATTAAGTAAAGTCCCCCCTCCCGTAAATCAATTTTGTAGAAATTTTTACAGTCATATCTCGGGCATATAAATACATCAAATACCAAGTTTGATCAAAATTGTTAAAACCGTTTTTGAGTAAATAAAAAAAAAACACGTGAAAATGATACAAAATTTATTAAGTAAAGTCCCCCCTCCGGTTAATCAATTTTGATGAAATTTTTACAGTCATATCTCGGGCATATAAATACATAAAATACCAAGTTTGATCAAAATCGTTAAAACCGTTTTTGAGTAAATAAAAAAAACACGTGAAAATAATACAAAATTTATTAAGTAAAGTCCCCCCTCCGGTTAATCAATTGTGATGAAATTTTTACAGTCATATTTGGGGCATATAAATAGATCAAATACTCAGTTTAATCAAAATCGTTAGAGCCGTTTTTGAGAAAATTGAAAAAAACGTAAAAAGTTATTAAATAAAGTACCCCCTCCCGTTGAGCAATTTTGATGAATTTTTTGCTGTCACATCGCGGGCATATACCTACACTAAATACCCAATTTCAGGTTCCCACGGTTTATAGTTTTTGAGCTAGTCTGTTCACATACACAAACACACACACACACACACACACACACACACACACACACACACACACACACACACACACACACACAGACACACACACACACAGACCATTTCGCGGGACTTGGTTATTTCGACTCAGGGGGTCCCAAAACGTGAATTTCCGTTGAAAACCGGAAGTAGAAAATTTTCACGATCGCAATACTTCCACTTACTATATATTTCATATATAGGTAAGTGAAAGTAAAAAAGTCGATGTTGTTTATATTTCATAATTGATTGCCTTTATTAACACGTTCGGTGCGAACGGCAAAGAGGTTCACAGATGCGGCATGGGGACAATTGAACCCGTAGTGCAACTATCCACAATTGCGTCACGGGGCTAATTGACCCCATACTTATGTCTCCCTTTAAAACGCTAAAACCTCTCGGGAAAATGAACTACTCTTTGGACATCAACAAATATATGACGGCCGCAGGCCGTGTTTTCATCCATATTTTGATACATTACGTAGAATTGAATATTTAACTTACATTTATTACCTTATTAGGAACTTTTTTCAGATTTGTGCGATAATATTGATGGTCAGCGAAGGATTTCAATTTTTGATAAGTATAAATAAAACTTATGAATTATCAGTAAGTTACGACACACAACAAGCAAAGAAAAACAAATCAGAACCGACAGCAAAAAGTAAACTGAAAAGGGAGGTAGGCGTTTTGTTATTTACAGAAGTTGGCCATATGTGATTCACAGATAAAAAATGGGAAATAACATGGGGCTTTATGACTTCGTGCCGGAGGGCAGGCCAAATGTCACTCTTCAGGCCTGCACGGGGTTCCAAAGCCCCGTGCGATTTTCAATGATAGGACGTTTTTATTGGCTTTGAAATATATAAACATACGTTTCTTTATCAATTATATGTAAAAGTATAAAGCAAAACAGTAGATGTGTTTTTTTGACAGTTTACTTCAAAACTCACCGGAAACGGAAGATAGTTACGCACCCGTGTCGCGTTGAACGTGTTAAGAGTGACCTTCACTAACAGGAATATTGTAACGTGAAACAAAACACAAATCATTTGGTTTAGAATAGTTCTAGACCTTTTTTGGACGAATTAACAGTTGGAACAAACTTATATAGTGCATGTTTTATTTTACGCTGGCCCGAGTCCACAATAAATGTAAATTTTTATTTTATAAAAAAGTATATATAACAAAAAGAAAAGCTGTAACAATGAAAATTACGAAATATTAAACATTAAAATTAGGACATGAGTACATGAAAAATCATAAAGAATAGTGATTGATTTCAATCATTTACTATATAAGGATCACTAAAAAATTATACAAAAGATAATTTAAAAAAAAAATTATACAAATCACAAGCACTATTACAGGCAGTCTTCACAGACATCCTTGGCACAATCGGTACATATTGGTGTACTGCAATGAGCACAGTAAACCTTTGATTTTCTAACCCTGCTCCTTGGAAACTTCCCACATCTTATTCTTTTACCAGGTACAGCTGATTCGGCTTCATATTCCTGATTGTCATCGGTCCCGAAATTTGATTCCGAATTCAAATCATGGTCTAAATCTGGTCTTTTTAAATCTGGATCAAAGTCCTGGTCACGTCCAGAATCGCTCAAACCATCTTCCAGCCATTGCATGAAATTGGCATAGTTAACATTCATCGACTGCCACTGTGAATATGTCATTTTTGACTGAATCAAAATCAATTATTTATAATAAAAAAGTATCACTAACGGTATGGTGGGGTCACACGGACCCAATGCTCTAATAATAGTTGAATAAAACTCATAAATCACTTAGCACAGAACGACCACTTCTGTCAACAGCTGAGAAGCTACCGCCTGAAAGGTACTGTGAACAACAGCTCCTCATAGCACCCCCAATGGGAATTATAGAATAAACAAAACTGGCTGGGGCTCCTAGAACCCCACCTTACTGGTTACGGGTTAAATATAGTTTCATTCAATATTTCAGCTAATTTTAAGGTCTCAGTTTGCATATTGCATCTGAAAATTTTTGCAAAAGTCGTGTTTTTGCATCGCGAGCAAAAGAACCATTTATACCGAAAGTTGTCAATTATTTTTGAAGGTCTGAAGCTTTTGTCTTTTCACTAAAGAATATTTTGCACTTATTGATTCTTTCGGCATTTTTCATTTATTCTTCAGCGTATCATCAATTTGAGATTTGCGCATTTAAATTTCGATACAATATCCCTGCAAATGATTTCTAAAGAGCTACTGATCTGATAAAACTAGAGAAAAACTAAAATATCTAAAAAATGGAAATAAGGAAAAGCAAAGGGAAAGAAAATATTTTGGGAAATCACCAGAAACCGTGAAAATAACAGTCAAGCTATGCACTAAAAACAACTGAGCATAATGATCCCCTTGCCGTACTGAACGTGTTAAAAAAGAAAACTGCATGAAAACTAAGACTACAATTAGTCCTGTAACGTAAAAATATCATATAATTTTATCTGTTACATTATTAACAGTTCTAGACTTTTTTTAATTTTGCATAATTGTTGCAGTTGATGAGCTCTCGACTTTTCGAGAATATTCTAAGCTTTTCTAGAATGTTCAATTTCGGACTAAATTTAAGAAGCAATGGACAAGGAGCTGAATTTGGCTTGAAGATAATGTTAGAAGGTAAAGTCCAAATTTTAAGAAAATGTTACTTCAATTATTTGAAGATCAAGCAAAATTTAATGTTCATACGTTATTTAAAAAAATAATATGGGAATTATTTTACTTTAACGTTTTACTTTAAACGTCTTAAATCTTCCTCTTCGATCCGTCTTCTAAAATAATGTCTGCAAATGTGCAGAATGAACACCCTGGGTGAACGAGAATGTCATAAAATGTTTTTAAAGAATGTTGAGAGAGTAATGTGTACTCGGCTGGCGAGGTTCAACAGCTGACTGCTCGATGAAGCGTCGTTTTTCTCTGAGCTTTGGCTCCAAGCGTCTTCGACCAATCACAAATGCCCACGCACATAACACTAAACTAATGTTGATAGGATATTTAATATTGATTGGCATGATATTCAATTTTAATAAACTTGATACACAATTAATACATTAACAATAATAATTAATTAAATTTAAAATTGCTTTTAAAAATAATGAATTAAACAAAAAATAAAATAAAAAACAATTTAAAATAACAAATAGGTTCCCTGTATAATTGTGAATATTATTTTTTCGTAAATAAAAATTATTTATACCCACAAAAAGTAGTCCTATTAAATATGTTTTGTAAACTGAATTAGAATTACTCCGTCTGCGGCGATGGAGGAATTAGTTTGTGAAGTAATGAGGCCGAGATAGGACCAGACCTTGCAGCAGGAGCAGTTCCATCCTTGTTGAGGACTACTGTGTGAGTTGGCTTAACTTGCGCAATTACCTACGTGGCCCCTTAAAGTCCCCCTGTGCTACTTAGCCAAGTCTTACCCCACCGATTTCATCAGTATAGTTTCGCTTAACAAAGTACTTACACCTCAGGAAATCAACCCTTGCACGACGATGATATACTTATGCTTCCAATAAAAAATAATTACATAAAAAATAAATAAAAATAATCCTTTAACTGAAAATATATACACAAAACTTAATATATAAATTGGGTTACGTATATTGAACAAAGTTGTCTAAACAGAGCTTAAAAATTACCAACTTCAACGATAATATATATATAAATCTCGTGTCCCAATGTTTGTTGAAGGTAAAATCAGAAATTACAGAATTTTGATGAAATTTTGCTCATTGTGTGTAGTTTTGTCCAACTTACAAGATAGGATATCAATATTTCTTTCATTGCAATTTAAATGCTTGTTATACTGCAATTGAGTGTGATTATTCGTAATTTCTATAAATTTCCAGCTGATAACAATTTATTTGGGCAGGCCAATTTGTGCAAATGGCTTTAGCGAGATTAAAAATATACATTATTTTTAAATATTTAATAGACTAACTTAAGGTTAATTTCAAAGTGATATTTTTCATAATAATCTTTAAAACTGTATATTTTCTAAAAGCTTATATACCATACTTACGAGATTATACCTCGTGCACGCGTTCGGTTCATTATTATACTTACACTCTTTAATTATAAAACAACAACATTGTTTCCAGCTTAATTTTAAAATAGTGCACCGATTTTTACAGTCACTTACCTATATAAGAAGTATATACTAAGAGAAGTATTGCGATCGTGAAAAATTTCGACTTCCGGTTTTCAACGGAAATACACGTTTTGGGGTCCCCTGAGTCCTAATAACCAAGTCCCGTGAAATGGTCTGTATGTGAACAGATTACCTAGAAAAAATATAAACCGTACCGGATATTTGATGTATACATATGCCCGCGATGTGATAGCAAAAATTTCATCAAAATTGGTCAAATGGATGGGGAACTTTATTTTATAACTTTTTAGGGTTTTTTTTTTTTTTTTTCTCAAAAACGGCTCTAACGATTTTGATAAAATTGGGTATTTGATGTATGCATATGCTCACGATATGACAGTAAAATTTTATCAAAATTTATTATACGGAGGGGGCACTTTATTTCTCAACTCTTTTTTCCCATTATTACGTTCTTTCGCTTTTCTCAAAAAGAGCTTTAACGATTTTGATTAAACACATCATGTTTAATGAGAATCAAGTCTTCTTTAATATCAGCTAAGATTTATTATTATAAAAATGTTTTGAGGAGGCTTGAATGGGTTAGAGGCCTCTTTTGTTTTCCTTTAAAGTACCTTTGATTTTGTTTATATGAAGAAATAATCTGTATCTCCTTTTGCTTAAAAATTAGAAATGGCTAAATATGTAATCTAAAAAAAATCAAGTAAAAATATACAGGAGAAAAAAGAAAAATATTCCGTCAAATCATAAAACATTGATCCCATGCGCATGGGAGATGTTCTGTTCATTTATTGGAAATATTTGTTTCTTGGTAATCATACGAAGTTTTCAACAACTACATAGAGAATTATAAATTTAGACGACTAGGAGAATTATACTTGCATTGCCAAATTATCTCTAATAAAAATGCTTATTTAATAATAAAAAAATAGTTAGTGTACTTTAAAATGCAAATAAAAATAAGTAAATAAATGTGGAAAAATGTGTAACTTTGAATGGCATTTAACAAAACTCGTCAATTTCTAATCAAGTTGGTAAGTGAAAGTTGTGTGTTGCGCGAATTGCACCTGATTTTTAGTTCCATTATCGGTCATTCATACATATTAAGGTCCATATATGGAATCTTATGATGGAGTCTTTTATTATTTTTTTTTGTTATATCTTGCTAAATTTTAACTCTATAAATATTTATCAAGTTATCATGAGAGTAATATAAAAGAAAATACAAGAGAGTAAAATAAAATAAAATCGATTGAAATCCTGTTTGAACTTCCTGTCTAAATCCTTGGAAGGTACAAGAAGCCGGAGTAGGGAGGGTTCCAGGCGAGTTATCTCAAGTCGCTGAAGTCTGTTTGTTCAGTGCCTCATTAAATGTCCAATCAGAGGCTCGGATTGTTTGAGGAGCGCTTGGAACCCCTATTGAAGATGTCTGCGGGCTTATATAAACCAATATTTACTGCCGTGTGCAGTGTTACTATTTACTCCAGTGGTTTTTTGACAGAATAAGAAACATTTTTTTTTAGATTTCAATAAAAATAAATTAACCCTTTAGCGTCTGAGCAGTGGGAGTGTATTACGGGCCTTGTGACCTGAATATTTTTTAATGCCAGAAAACAGACCAAAGAATTCGCCCTATTCGATTAAGGAATAAGGTGCAGGTAAAATTGATTTGGAAAAAAAAAAAAAAAACCGAAAAGAACCCCATGTCAATTAGTTTGCAAACCTCGGAAATTTTTTAGGAAACCATACACCTCGCCACAGGGAAATACCGGACGGGCAGGAAACAGGGATAGAAAAATACGAATGCCAATTATGTAAAAATAATTTTCATATGTCCTGCACTCGTCCTAAATATGAATAAGAAAATGATGAATATTTTTTCTGCTCGCCATGTTCCTCTAATATTCATGAAATTAAAAAATTACGTGTAGGAACGTACCTAAGTAGACATACTTACATATAACTTTTAGAAATTTTATATTAATTGTTTTATATATCTGTTTATGTTATAATATTTTTAAGTTATATACTATATTTTTTTTTACGAGTTGTTACCCTCGGTTTATGAATGTTGCATTCCTAAATAATGATACGATAAATCAGAATGCGAAGAGTAAAAATTCAATTTTGGTTTTAAAACAAACCAAAAAAATATCTCCTAAGGTTCTGACTACTGGGGGTTTTACCCTAGTGCAATAGTAAAATGGAAAGAGCTAAGAAAACAATTAAAATAAGGTCCGCAGTTTCAGTCTTCTAACGCCGAAGCTGGTGGACTGCAGCCTATCAGTCCACAGGCGTTAGGGGTAAAGTGTTGGTTCTGTGAAGCCTGTACGAACACACGAGTTCTCAATATATCTGCCACAGACGAGGGAAACAACGAACAACAAGATGGTGAGGTCGCTATTGTTGAAGAAGACGATAGCCTTAGGATCTAGTATTTTTGTGACCTTTTTGTAGTCAGATGTTTTATATCAGTACGCTGATATTTTTGAAAAATTCGGAAAAAAAAAGTCAGTGGGTGGTATTATTTTGTAAAATGGTACCGAATTTATTAAGACTTACTGATTAAGAAGATCAACTTACGCTGTGTGAATAAAAACTCGTTCGTACCAATGTGGTGAGCAGCAAAAGTCTTTCCTTTAAACATTTTGTTGCAAAACTTTCTCATTTTATATTTTGTAACTTTTGTTTGTTACATCTAAATCAGTAATTTACATCTAATCAGTAATTTTTTTATTCCAAGCTCACTTACATAGGGTAGCTTCACCTTTCGAAGGCAAAAAAAAATCATCTTTATCTGGCCACTCTACAAGACGTGGTATATTTTTTGAGCTTCCTGAAAAATGTGTTCAGGTGGAACGAAAGAATTTTGCATCTCACGTCTTCATATGATTTATAATATAGTAGGTCTAGAAGTGCAACCAACATATTTGAGCCATGGTGGGAAGGTCGAGATTTATTCCATGAGTCCGCCACGAAATAATAAGTCAAGGACGAATTCGAACCGCCACCGTTCGGTCTAAGAAGCAATTGGAAACAATTTGTTGGTATTAGAATCTTTATGTTATATCTAAGTGAGGCAAATATAAGGGGGTTTACTTATCTCTAACATGCGTTGCGTGCGAGAGTGTACAGCTGGGATCCATTAATTGATCTATCTATTGATCACTGGACTTTTAAAATGATAAAGATACCATGTAAGTTCGCTTATACTTAGGTCAATAAACCTTCCGAGATAAGTCACTCCAAGAATGGTTATAGCAAAAGTTTTACTAATGTTTTTTAGTGCTATTTTTTAAATCTAATTAAATTATTATTACCACCGCCCCCCCCAAACAAAAAGGTTCATTATGTATACTTTCTATTAAAGTAATTTATATATTTTATTATAATGTATGCATTTTATTAATTCAGATAAATAATTTAATCATAATATGTTAAAATATTTCATTGTAATTTTTATAACACATTGGCTTAGAATTAACAGTTCGAGGTTTATGATGGTTAGAATCAATAATTTTCCTTTGTTCCCTGACAGGACTCTAAGCCCTCACGAACTAAGAGGTAGGATGGTCTCTATTGGGCTCAGCACTGGAGAGGTTTCGGACTACAATAGACTTGATCAGATTAACATTTGCAATCGGCCCTTCCGTTGAATATTAGCAACAGGATCTACGAGGAATTGCCCCATAACTGTAGATTAATCGGATATTGTTTCTTTGAAAAGCCCATTTCAATAAATTGGATTCCGTCCTAGAACCATTCCACTTCCAATGAAGACGTTCCTCAATATACCTTAAACATGAAGGTTCGTAAATTGAACGGCGCTATAGTCAAATTAGTTCTTTTCCTACGAAATAAGACAATAATTTTTATAAAACAAATTGTAAATTAGATTACATATATACATCTTTATATAAATAAAAATCTCGTGTCATGATGTTTGTCGGAGGTAAAATCAGTAACTACTCAACCGATTTTAATGAAATTTGACTCAATGTTTATAATTCTGTCCAACTTAAAAGATAGGATAGTTTTGGTCTTGATTATTGACCACAATATTTCTTTTATAGCGAGTTATTGCAAATGAAGTAGGTCGCGCTTCGTATATCGCATTTATTTGTTCGTACATTATTATTTTCCACGGACAAATAGTATTACAAATCTTTGTATTTATTGTTAATTTTTATAAATAAAAAAAAAAATCAAGAAAAGGTAAAAATAAGTTTTTAAAGTTGTAGGTATTTTTGCTTTCTTTTCATTTTTTATTTGTATTTTATTATAGCTAATTATTAGCTAAATGCTAAAACTCTTTGCTTTGGCCCACTAACATCAACTTTTAAAAAAGTAATTTAATAATTTAAGATAGGCTATTATTTGGAATAATATTATTTATATGTAATGAATATGATGAATGTATGTACATGAAAGGGCATAAAATCAAAGGGAATGCCTGAAAAAGGCATTTTTATAAGCGGAATGCTCAATAGATGATAATAATGCCTCATTTCATCCTCTGAGTATGACCCTGTTCCTAATAAACTGTTTTATTTAAATTAAATAAATTAAGTCAAGAAAGGATTCATATAAAAATTAATTAATTAAATATTAATTAATTTTTTTTTACTTTAATTATTAATTCGCACCTGTCTGCAAAGTGCGGACAATCAGCGAATGTGATGGCGGTAAGATGAAATAATGACATGTCAGGCATGAGGAAGAAAAGCACCCAACAGCACCCCCTTCTTGGCTTGAGTCAATTACCTTGGCTGTCTAAGAGAGCAGATCCCTTATCCAGCGCCTTTTTAGTCTTCTCGTATCCATGCGAATGTCAACCATATTGCTTATTAAACTGTTGGGATGTCCGTACAAATTACTAAAAAATCGGTTGTAAAGTGTCGTTATGTGTTGGTCGACTGTCGGCAGACGGAGGTCAGTATGTAAAGTGTAGTTAGTCACGTACCAAGGTGCTTTTGTGATGAGTCGTAACAATTTTGATTGAAATGTTTGAAGTTTTTGTATGTGAGTCTTTTTTGCTATGCCGAATATCTGTGAGGAATATGTCCATATGGGTTTGAGTAAGTAAGTGTACGTATTTAATTTTTGTTTCAGTTTTAATTTTGAAGATTTAGAAAGTAAGGATACAGAAGTTTAAGTCTTTTGGTAAGCGTTCTTTTTTTCATTTTGACATGCGGGCCCCATGTCATCCTTCTGTCGAAAGTGAGTCCCAGATAGTGTACTGTGTCCGTCTGAGGAATTTGGTTATTGTCAATATAAACGGGTGGACAAGTATGTTTAATTAAATTTGTATTGGCCACTGAATTAATTCAAAATTTT
This sequence comes from Aelia acuminata, assembly GCA_911387785.2. NCBI lineage: Eukaryota > Metazoa > Arthropoda > Insecta > Hemiptera > Pentatomidae > Aelia > Aelia acuminata. The sequence continues at coordinate 171,480,606 of OU426979.1, forward strand.
CCCACTATGCGGCCGATTGTTACATGATACGATATAAAGTGGGATCACCTGTGTTGTAGTAGTTAGCATAGAAACCTACAATACTAAAGGTTTAATGGTAGCGATAAATCCTTGTCTATGCCGTCCTTCGAATAGGACCTAATTTAGAGGTCCCGAGCCTGTACGAAGTGCTACGTTAATAATTAATATATGAAATTTAGACTTAGCACCGCATTTCCTCTCGTCTGCCTGGGAATCTCGACTCTCCCTCTCCTCTCTCTCTGAACGTCTGCACTCCTCGCACTTCCTCCAACTTCTCCCTGTCAATATTCTTTTCCCCACTCTTTTTAGACTTCTGATTGGCTGGCTAAAAAAATCCATGTTATATTTCTCACGCTCTTCGTCGACTACTTTTGTCGGAGCAAAACCCGAAATTTCTCCAACAATCTTCTTAGGTATTTCCCTTAGTGAGTGTCGGCAGCATTGTCGGTCTTAGGTTTTACTTATTTTGAATTTATGGTACAGGTTTATGGCCCCCATAACTTCCAAGGCGGTAGCCAGGACCTTGCCGCCTTCAGGTAAAACTGACCTCCGGGTTTGAACACATACAGTACTTTTCATTATTATATCAAATTATGAATTCAATTTAATTGTCTAGTAGCACCCACAATACATAGCAGATGTCAGGTACTCGTTAAATATCACTATCCTAATCATACCTGGCTAGGCAAAATTTAGGACTCCCACTGTAGCATCGTCCGATTAGCCTTAGTGGCATAAAATGACGTTAACACAAACAAAAGATAAAAAGTAAAAAGAATAAGGATCATCTTATAAGGTACCTATATCCTTTCCAGTTAAAATAAAAGGAATGAGCATTTTATTTGTATTCGTGATAAGAGATAACAATGAATGATGATGAGATATTTTGTGGGAACAACAACGAACATTGATGAGAAGCTTTGTGGAGAGAACATTAGCCGAAGTAAGAAGAGAAAACACAAGGGGGTGAACTAGGTTAATCAGCGAGGATACTTTGTTCCGGGGTCCCTGTGGTTTAGCTAGCCCTAACCTCATCAGTCCTCAACACCTAATTCTTCGAAACCCAGTTACTCCGAATCAAAAGATAGGTCTTTGTTTTTGGGTTGTTAGGGTCCTAATCTCCGTGGTATTCCCGTATTAGATGAAATTGGTTTTCTTTGCTTTCAAATTTCAAATTCTTTACTTCAGAATAAAATATATCAGGGAAAGATTTTTTCATAAATTGTTTACACTAAAACAAAGTTTCCAATAAAATTTCTTTCGGTAATAATTTTAATGACCTAAAAAAAAGTGTTTTTTTTTTTAATTTTTTCTTATAACTCGAAAATTATGCAACACAGATAAGGTCGCATGCTCATTAAAAAATAAAGTTCATCATCATCATATTCAGATCCTCTTCTACCGCTTCTAGCAGTGTTGACGTTGTCCCCTGTAGAGTCTGGACCAGGTAGACCTCTCCTGCACCATCTCTCTTCTCCTGCTCCAGTCCAGTCCCCGCTTGCCTCTCTGACCCCCTGTTCACAAGTTATCCAGGGTCTTCCTCTGTCCCTTCTTCCCTCCACCAGAGTCTCGTAGGTCCTCCAAGCAATCCTATCTTCATCCATCCTGAGGAGGTGTCCAAACCATCTTAATTTGTGTTACTCCAGGATTGCTTCGGCTGGTTTGACATCGAGATTGGCTCGGATGTTAGAGTTTCTGATCTTGTCACTCCTTGTTTTATTTTCCACTTTGCGCAGGTACCTCATTTCCATAGCCTGGATATGGCTCCTGTGCTTTGATGTGAGGGTCCAGGATTCTGAAGAGTATGAAAGTATGGGGAGGAATGTTGATTTGTAAACTGAGTTCTTTGTCTTCTTGGAGACCTCTCTTCTATTGAGGAAACCCTTCTGAACCACCTGGCACATTGTCCCTGCTGCTCCCACTCGCTGCTCCAGTTCTTCCTCGATGTAGCCGCTTTCGTTGAGATGAGCCCCTAAGTATTTTAAACTCGTAACTTGCTCCAATCTCTTGCCGCTGACCCTCAACACTCTCATAACCCTGTGTGGCTTCCTTCCAATCCTCATGCACTTGGTTTTATCAGGTTTGATAACCATGTTGATTGTGGTTAGCTCTTCCTTGAGAATGTTGAGGTTTATCTGCAGATCGATGTCGTTAGCGGCTATCAGCACCATGTCATCCGCAAATGCGAGGAGAGAGTACAGTGATGGTTGCATCCTTCTGTAGCGAAGGCAGACATTTCTGAATCTTTCCTTTGCATTCTTCAATGCAAGGTCCAGTACCAGTATGAACAAAAGAGGGCTCAAGCTACACCCCTGGCGTATTCCCAGCGAGGTTTCGAATTCTCTGGAGGAGTGGTTCCTTGTTCTCACAAAACTTCTTGTTTTCTTATAGAGGCTTCCCACTGCTAGTCTCAACCCAGTCCCCACACCCTTCTCCGCCAGGGCCCTATCAATATCGGTCTTCTTAACCCTGTCAAATGCTTTATGGAGGGTCAAAAAATAAAGTTAAAAAATAAAAAAATGAATTTCCCATTGAAGATAAGTCAGCTAGAGTATTTTTATTAACCCTAGGATTACCAAGTGGTATCTGACTTCTTATTTTTACCAAGGGGGCGGCTTTAAGGGCCCATAGTTTTCCGTAATTGTTATTTAACACTAAATATTTTTTTTTTAAAATTTATTGCTTGATATTACAATATTTGCATATTTATTAAACTGTCGGTGTAAAAAAAAAGAAATTTATAGAAGGAAGTGAAAGTAATTTTTCTAGATAATTAGAAGTGTCATTTTCATGTTTATTTAAAATACATCAATCATTATATATAAGATATTTTAACTAAGTTACACTTTAAAAAAATGTATTTGCAAATACATTAAAGGAAAACAAAACATTCATTGCTTGAAGTTAATTGTTAATGCCTTTACGAAACTATACAATAATAATTTATTCGGGAACCCACAAGCGCTTTTTTTTTTTTTTTTTCTCTCTACTATTTCTTCTGGATATAAGATGTTAAAGACAATTTTCAATTTACTTTTACATTAATCTTGACTGTTTTTCTGACAACTAATAACTTTTTCAGATTTTTTGTTTTTTCATTTAGGTGCAAATTAGGGGTGGAGAGAGAAATATTAATGGCTTCCGAGAGGTCATCCCATTTTGAGAGGTCATCTTGGTAAACCTAGGGTTAATTTTTGTTCGTCAAATTAATAAAAATTAATTAAGATTTGACAATTATCACCATTTCAGCGAAAACACTAATTGCACTCGACATAGAATAATACAAACGAAATATTTTACAGATGAATGTTTTATAATACCAATTCTGCGTCATATGAACTCCTAAATATAAAGTTATCGGTAATCTTTGAGTTAAAAAGAATACATTTTTACACAATTACAAACAACGAAACTTTTCCGGAAGGAAATTTAGTAAGAATACTTGTTTGGAAGTTATAAAAGTAATGTTATAAAATAAAATATATTACCTTACCTTTCAACCAAGAAAATTGATTGCACTTCGAGTACTCCAAATGAATATCGCTAAAGATAAGAATTGTATAACTTCAAATTCTGCTATAAGAACTATAAGAAAAAAAATGTTGTGTTTTTATTTTTGACACAGAAAATTATCCCGAAGGAAATTTTGTAGATTTTTTTTCCATAGCGATACGCAAGCTATAATGTAAAATTTTTTTTATCCAATCTTTTGCATGTTCATGCAAAAGCTTGGTTTTGCAAAATCCTATGATAAAACATTTAGCTAGAATTCACTTTATAGATGGGTAGATACTTAGCCAAACTGGTTCTCGTTTTTATTAGTTTATCTGCGCATGAGTGATAGGCAAGTTTACAGCTGAGGATATCCTCTTAAGCAGGGTCAGTCTTCTCAATTTTCCATATAAAACATTTTTTCATTTGTATCATTAGCGGAATTCATTCCCTGGTAAAAATTGCTCATCTTTTGGTGAAGAAAAACCCTACTCATTTTGACGGAAGGTATGCCGTTCAACCAGAAATTTAATGTTCTCTATTTTTTCTTGCGAATTGTAATGCATGTTTCCGAGTTATTAAAAAAAAAAACTCAACAAAGAAGCCTCTTAGGAAGGACATTTTGCGGAAAACTCTGTTTTTTATCTGTAGAAAAATATTATATATAAAAAAATAAAATAAAACTGTAAAAAAAAAGAATATAAAATATGAATATAAAAAGTCTGTTTTTATCTGTTGTCTATAGCCCTGCTGGAATAGTCACATGAACAAAATTTAAATTTAATTTTAACCTGTACGGTATGATAAGACAGATCAAATTGTATGCATTTTTGCTCCTAATAATATTCTTTGAATGGGTAGTATGTTTATTTTTTTCTTCATTTATCCTGACACAGCTGAAGTCGAAACACCATTTTCGAGTTATAAAAATATTTTAAACGATAGAAGGATAGGATCCACATAAATAAATTTTGAAATGCAATTAATAATTATTTTTAATATAATTTATCTAATTATTCACTTGTTTTATATATTTTACTTGATTTTTAATTTAGATGTCTTTATTTCTGTTTATCTTGTATTTTTCTTGTTAAGTTTGAATTATTTTATAATGTTTAATGTTATTATCGAAAATATATGTTTGCTTATGATCATTGATAAGAACAACAAAATTTAAAATCATTGTCTCCTCCACTATATTACATGTGAAATATTATATACACATATTTTATTAGAATATTTTTAGAATTTAAACTGCATATTTTTCTACATATTTTAACGTTACATCGATAATCAAATAAAAAAACACATGGTCTAAAACCCCAAACCTTTTGTTGGGACAAAGTAGCGGTCGGAACAAACCGTTGGAGCACGTAGATGGGCCTAGATTATTTTGACGGAGACCTGGAAGCTTCCAAGAAGACCTCGAACCTTCTAGAAGGTTCCTTTTACGACTATATATAAGGAGCGAGTGACTGGGCCAATTAGTCTGTCTCTTGACTGTGAAGCTCAAGTCATATGATTCGTGTGCTATAAAGTTATAGTTTCTGTAACCTGCTCAAATATTTATGTTGTTATAATTCGTTTGGCTTTGGTATTGTTATATTTTCTTGGAATAAATAGTTGTTAACCCACAGAAGGGTTACAATATTTTATGTTTTTTTACTGCATATTATTTGACATATTTGAACGCTTTTTACTGTATAAAAATCCGGGCTGTGCTAATAAATAATCGATTCCCAAATATAGTATATGTAGTAAATATATATATATAGTAAATATATGTAGTAAGTATAATTGAGAATTATTAATAAAAAGAAAGAAAGTAGGTAATACAAAGTAGATTTTGTTCAAAAAAGCATGAATCCCATTTTTAGACATAGGATATGATTTAATTTCCTGTATATAAACAAATAATGGAACTTATTTCCTAAGGTGAATGATATACTGTTACAATATATCATTCGATCAGACAGGCAGAGAAGATGGAGAGCAGCAAACTGTCGCTTGATACTCGTATCTTAAGCCGGATCTTACTGATGTGAACGGATTTCGCCTTCCTTTTTCTTTTCCATTTTTGTTGCTCTTTCCATGGAATAGCTTGTCTGCCGTGAAGATTAGCTTACACCGCTTACCGCAAGCAGACACTTCTCATATCTCTCTGGTGTGAACGCTTCCTCGGAGATGAGTTATATGGAACGTAAATGCCATTTTGGGATTGGCATTTCCGCAGAATTTTTCGTTAATATGTTGTATATCGTTTACACATTATTGCTATACCAGGTGTGTAAATATGAAACCGGAATTCGCCAATGATAGGAGTTAGCAGTCAATATTATCTCCTAACTAATCCGTCAGTGGTGTTATCTGCTTTTGCCTACATGTAATAAAGAGATCCAATTGATACCAACACCAGTTTCATTCTATAACCGTGTTTTTAGTGGCGTTGAACATGTCGACTTTTGTGCCAACAAGTCAAGATTTGCGGACAGCATTTATTTTCCGTTTCCTTCTGAAAAAAATTTGAGCATTATCACATAGGATGCTTGTTGAAGCTTACGGAGGAGCATGCCCTAGGCAAATCTCAATGTTTCGATTGGTTCAAAAAATTTAAAGTTGGATTTCGATAAAAGAAACAAAGACCGTGGAAAAACACAAAAAAAAACTTTGAAAACGCTTATTCGGAAGCGTTTGTTGGACAATTATTACATGTGGCACCGTCTCCATTTGTTCGAAAGGCACGGAAAAGATCCAGAAGGTCAGAAAATGGGTACCTCACCAACTGAATGACAGGAAGCAGGAAGCTCGAAAAATCTCATGGCAAATGCTGCTCGCCAGGTACAGAAAAAAAGGCATTCCTTCATCAAATAGTGACTGGTGATGAAAAGTGAATTTACTTCGAGAATCCTAAGCTTAAAAAATCGCGGGTAACTCCTGGTGAACCATCGGCATCGCATGGCGAGGAAGAAAATGCTCTGTGTCTGGTGTGATCAGATGGGTGTTACCTACTATGAGCTGCTGAAACCTGGGGAAACTGTTAATACGGAACGCTACCTACAACAGATGATAAATTTGAATAAAGATATGCGCCAAAAAGTCACAATCACATTCGGCTAAACGGACCAAGAAAACGATCCAAGTGTTTGGTTGGTAAATTTTTCCGCATGCGGCTTATTCACCAGATTTGGCCCCATCCGATTACCACCTATTTGCATCGATGGGACACGCACAAGTTAACAAGTCAAGGTCAGGATAAATTAAGAAAAAAATATAGAGTAGAACCTCCATTATCCGGGGTAATGATGTGTATAGGGGTCCACAGATAATCGAAAACCCCGGATTATCGAATTAAAACATTATACTGACTAAATGTGATATAAAAAAACGTTAAAAAATCACTTGTAAGGTATAATCACTTTTATTAACAAACGAACGTTTTATATGTATTAAACTAGCTAGGGTGCCCGGCTTCGCTCCGATAGTTGTGTGGTAGTTTCAATAACAGTAAGACTTTACAATTAAAGGAAATATAGAATAAAATTAGCAGTTTCTTGAAACTTTTAACATATTATCAATATTAAAATTCGAGATCTGCAGAGTCCGCCCAAATAAGGAACCCTATATACTTTAAAGGGGGTTGAAAATGGCGAATAAACAATTAATTTTGCTGCAACTTTGTCGAGTCATTCATCGTTTTTTATGGTTTCTGTGATTCTGAATCCTATATTTCTATATTTCCTATATTTCTTTTTATCCTGAACTATGAGGAGTGATAAAATCTTATTGAAAAAATGCTGTAATTGGAGTTAGTCATTTTATCAACTGAAATGCTCATCATACATAGTAATAAAACCATTTTTCATAATTGCATACAATAAGAACACTTCAAACTTTTTATTTTCGATTTATAATCAGTCAATTCAGCTCTCCTTTTTTGCTTTATGTCTGTTTATTTCGCTCACTGTACTACTAAAAAATGTTCAGTCATATTGCATTAAATTTACTTAAGTAGATGTTATATATTGATTACATATAATGTGTAAATCAATTAACCTTCTTATGAGAAAATTAATTTTGTAAGGTATCCAGTCGGTTTTCTAATTGATTGCAGATGTGTAAAATCATTATTTTATTTAGAAAGAAATGGTGAAACAATCTTAAAAGTAATTTAAAAAGAACAGCTGAAAACATATTTAACCTTTACAAACTGACCGGAATGAATGAACAATAAACATTGAGTGAAACGCACCCTAGCGCCTCTGGTAGCCTGGAGCTCGAACTACATTTTTCATTCATAACCTCATATCTCAATCTCAGAGAGGCTAATTAAATGGTGTGAGAGTCTTAAAATTCCAGTCCTTTTCTCTTCAATTTTACACCCTTAAGAGAAAAACATAAACCTTCTTCTCCGTTATGGGTTTTATAGCAACACGCTGACATAACTCTCTTAAACGTGCGTTGAGTCGTTTTTGAGCCTTTTCGGCACGCACATTGTACACTTTGCTTTATAATATATATTGATTATAATATACAAAAATAACAAAAAAAGTAAATGTATGTTTCTATATATATTGGGCCGACGACGATACGAAGTCGAAAATATCTTTTTTCTTCTTCAAAATATCCCGTACAGTTTGTTCGCCGATTTTGTGAACAATTTTTTTTAACACTTTCACCCTTTTCTAATCTGTTTATAACAGTTAATTTCTCTTCAAGCGTTAAAACGATACGTTTTCTTTTTTCCGACATTTTGCTATCGCGGGCACATACAAACATACCCGCGGGCACATACCCGATTTCAGGTTCGTTCGGTTTATAGTTTTTGAGCTAGTCTGTTCACACACACAGACCATTTTGCAGGACTTGGTTATTTGGACTCAGGGGACCCCAAAACGTGTATATCCCTTGAAAGCCAGAAATCGAAATTTTTCACGATCGCAATACTTTCCCTTACTACCAGTTTCATATACCTATCATATACCTTATACACCTATTTCATATATAGGTAAGTGAAAGTAAAAAAAGGTGTCGTTGTGCAAAAAAATGTGTCTCTATATAATTTTATATTTTTATAATTTTAAGTGAATAAAATTATGTTAAGCCCAATATTATATACTAGCTAGGGTGCCCGGCTTCGCTCCGGTAGTTTTAATACCAAAAAAACTTTAAAATTAAAGGAAATATAGCACAAAATTAGCACCTTCTTGAAAATTCGGTTTTAACTTGGTATCAATATTCTGCAGACTTGAGAGTCCGCCCTAATAAGGAACCCTGTATAATTTACAGGGGTTTGAAAATGGTAAATGAACAATTAATTTTCCTGCAACTTTGTCGAGTCATACTTCGCTTTGATGATGTCTGTGATTCTGAATCCTATAAGCCCATTCCAAGTAGTCAGAACATGATAAGTTATTAGATTATTGTTAAAAAATCTGGTATCTCAGTTAAAAAAATTATATCTCGAGTAAAACTTAAGCACTGACTACTATAATGGTCCTTTTTGATCCAGAAGTATAGAAACTACCGAAGATTCATAGAAAAATTTTTTTAAGACCTTTTTTCCATTTTAACCTCCCTTAAGAAATCCCCCCGTAATTTGAACGGTATCTGCATATCTCGATTCTTACTACTATTACAAAGTGAAAACCAAAATTTCTTGAAGGCACAATTTTTTCATCATATTTCTTTTTATCTTGAACTATGAGGGATGATAAAATCTTGAATGCTGTTATTGGAGTTAGTCGTTTTGTCAACTGGAATGCTCATCATACGTAGTAACCAAACCAACTTCTTTTTCATAAATACAATACATATGGCTAAACGAAGACATAACTTCCTTAATCCTACGTGGAGTCGTTTTTGAGCCTTTTCGGCACCCACATTGTACACTTTGCTTTATAATATATATTGATTAGCGTTACAAATGTATAACGCACAATTTATTTGCCCATAATGCAACTGGTTCAAATCTAAGCAAATCATTAGCATGTCATGAAAAGATATTACTAGTTCCATGAATCTTGTAAGATGTACGAATGTAAGAGGATAAAGGTAGTTAAAGAATGCTAATACGTCAAGAACACTTGAGATTCTCTTCAAGTTTCCATTGAATAATTCATGATACTTAATTTTCGTACAAGTTGCTTCGGATTGCTATGGATTTAGAGATTTTCTATTTTATTTTTCCCAACAAAAACAAGGCGATTTGTGAAAAAAACAAAACAAAAAAAGATATTCATAATTTTTTAAGCAATTGGAAAAAAACTAAAGTGGTTTTATTTTTGCCACAGGAACTTATCCCGAAGGAAATTTTGCCGATTTTTTTTTCTTTGGTGGCCTAGTGATACACAAGCTATAAAATAAAATATTTTATCCAATCTTTTGGATGTTCAGGCAAAACCGTTATAAGTGACTTTATAAACACGTTTTTTTATTAGTACATCTGCGCAGGAGTGATGGGCAAGTTTACAACTGAGGATATCCTTTTAAGCAGGATCGGTACCCTAAATTTTTCATGTGAAACATCTTTCATTTATGGTAGCCGTTTCGGGTCAGAGGCATTGGAACATGAGCGTAATTCATGTTCGTAATTCAACCCCCCCCCCCCCCCATAACGGTAAAAAAAAACAAAAAAAAAAAACAATTTTTTTGGGCTGTTTGATGATATATTTTAATTAGTATTCTCATATTATTGTTTTAAGTATTTAAGCAGAAAAAAAACATAATATGGTTCCAAAAACCAGTAAACGAAAACATTTTTTACCTAAAAACAAGGTTTTAGCGTAAACGTAGCATATTGGGGGTGCAAGTATAACCAAATGAAATAATGAGCCTAATGAGTATTAATTAAGAAAGTTTAAAAACAAAAAAAAAATTATTTAATTTTAAAATAAAATAGAAGAGTTTGATTCATTATATGAACAGGAAATGGTCGGAGGTGCGGTCAAAATAAATAGCAATAGTATGCAAGAATCATATATTTAATTTAGCTGCCGTTTCTACCTGAATTTCAGGTCCTTATCAGAGCTAAATGTGAGAAACCAGACAATATTGGCGTTAAAAGCCCCAAAAAAAGAGAGCACTAAAAGTTACTTCTTAACTCCCACTATTTTTGAGCTTATCCAATTTCCACCACCGATAGTTAGCTTCTATTCTTAGAGCAGTGGCTCCACTCGATTTTTTTTTTATTTTTTATTTTATTAATATTTCAATTTAATTAGATATTTATACTATTTCTATTTAATTAGCAATTTTTAGACTGCCTAATAGTCTGTTCCCGTCCAATTTTAAAGCTTTCTAGGTATGATATGATTGTCTGGATTAGGGAAGGAGCGATCGGGGGACGGAGGTACCTTGACATATCTTTAGTCTCATGTTCTACTACAGTGCTATCATCACTACTAAAAACTATTCTGATTTCCTTTGAATTTCTATTTTCATACTATATACCCAATCTTACTTTTTTTTTTCAATCAATATTTACATTGAAATTTATATTTTACTGTTTTAAAAAAAAATATTTATCATATCGTTGAAAATATCGACTATGCTAAAATCCTAGGACGATATTTTATACGATTTATTACGAAATCGGGCTTTCGATATCCCATCCCTACCTAAATTCCTCATAGATAAGTTATAAATCAATTCATAATCTATTTAAAAGTCAGAATAATAGACATAGAAGCGAAAGTTTATGATTTCAATGTGCTTGTAAGAAGCCGCAAAGGTTGATAGATATCGATAACGAGAAAAAGCTGAACGCACTGACCAGGCTAAGAGAACTGCAGTGCCCGAGTCAGCATCTAGTCGCTAAGCTGGACTTATCCGATTTAATACTTCTTATGTAACTTATCGCTCTTCTGTCTCGGCCAAATACACTGCAATATAACATTTATATTATTTATGAATAACATATTATAAATATTATTATAACATTTATCTTATATATAAAATTCTCCTGTCACAATGTTAGTTACCATACTCCTCAGAAACGGCTTGAACAATTTTCATGAGATTTTATATGCATATTCAGTAGGTCTGAGAATCGGCTACTATCTATTTTTCATACCCTTAAGTGTAGAGGGTTGTCCACACCTAAAATTTCTTTTTTATTTTTTTGACAATTTTTTTTTTTTTATGTAGCTTCAAAACATACTTACAACCCTAAATTTTCACCCTTCTATCACCAACCTCTGTTTTATAATAGTTATTTTAGTAATTTAATAATTTTTCTTCCCGCTCGATAACTGATCAATTATCAATTGGTAAGTTATCCCCGCGGCAATTGTGTTGTAAGTATAAATTATTCTTATGCATTTGTTATAAAATCTATAATTTTTTTTTTATATCGAAAATGTTGTTGGATATGGTAAAAAAAAATTCGGTGAAAGTTAGATTTTTATTACAATTAGGCAATTTTTTTTTTGTATTCTATTTTAAGAGCTCTAACTTACGCAGATTTTTTCCCATCATTTCTAGAAATACATTTTCGATATAATTAAGAAAAATAAAATTTTTCGCTTTCGTAAAACAGTCTACTATTTATATGTATATGGGTCATTCCATACCAAGTGGTCCAAGGTGGTTGCTCGATCATTTTAGAAAAAAATTATAATTTTACCACCAATTACGTATGGAATCAGTAGTTCAAATCATTTTTTTAAAAAAATCTAGGATCAATCGTTTCAAAATGGCAGCCATTTTTTTTTTCACCTTTCAGGCCGATTTTTGAGTTTTTAAGCTCTCATAGAAAACTCATTTTCTCAAGACTGGTAAGTCTTAGACTAATAATTCAAACACAATTGTTTTTCTTAAAGTCTGGTCTATATTTCGTGTTCTCTTTATTATTTTATTATTTTGCAGTCCAATATTTGAAAAGTGCTATTCAAAAACACCGTTTTTGAGGGTAAGTTTTGGGTATAAGGGCATGTACGACAAAGCATTTTTGGCATGATAATACACCTAACTAAGTAGCTTTCATTAAAAGTACATTTAAACCGTATATTCCCGTTACCAAATTTTTTTATGAATTTTTAAACTTCACATTTTTTAGTTTTTATTTAACTTTAGGTTCCAATATCTCTGGCGGGCTAGTTGATAAAAATCTCATTCTTTTACATGTTATACTTACATGCAACATAAATCAACTCCAAGAAATTTCAACCTGTATATTTGAGTACATCGGTAGCTACGAATTTTTTAAAATGGTCATTTTCGTGCTCATTTAACAATGCGTAAACTAGATCGTACTTCATTAAAATGTTACTGTTTGTGAATTTTTTAGTTTTAATAACCCTTATTAATTGTTTTTTTTTTTTTAATTTCATCTATGTCTAATACAAAAAAAAAAATATTGTGTTTTTTTTTTTTTTTTTTTACTTTCACTTACCTATATATGTAATATATAGTAAGTGGAAGTATTGCGATCGTGAAAAATTTCGACTTCCGGTTTTCAACGGAAATACACGTTTTGGGGTCCCCTGAGTCCAAATGACCAAGTCCCACGAAATGGTCTGTGTGTGTGTGTGTGTGTCTGTGTGTTTGTGTGTGTGTGTGTGTGTGAACAGACTAGCTCAAAAACTATAAACCGTGGGAACCTGAAATTCGGTATTTAGTGTAGGTATATGCCCGCGATGTGAGAGCGAAAATTTCATCAAAATTGCTTAAAGGGTGGGGGTACTTTATTTAATAACTTTTTAGGTTTTTTTCGATTTTCTCAAAAAGGGCTCTAACGATTTTGATTAAACTGAGTATTTGATGTAATAATGTGCCCGAGATATGACTGTAAAAATTTCATCGACATTGATTACCGTAGGGGGGACTTTACTTAATAAATTTTGCATAATTTTCAAGTGTTTTTTTTTATTTACTCAAAAACGGCTTAAAGATTTTGATCAAACTGGGTATTTGATGTATGTATATGCCAAAGATGTGATAGCCAACATTTGATCAAAATTGATAAACCGGTGGGGGGACTTTACTTAATAAATTTGGTATCATTTTTACGTGTTTTTTTTATTTATTCAAAAAAGGCTTTAACGATTTTGATCAAACTGGGTATTTGATGTATGTATATGCCAAATATGTGATAGCCATCATTTCATCAAAATTGGCCAAACGAAGCGGGCATTTTATTTCATAATTTGTTCCAGTTTTTACCTTTTTTTCGATGATCTCAAAAACGGCCTTAACGATTTTTCTCAAATTCGTCATGTTTAATGAAAATTAGGTTTCCTTTAATATCAGGTAAGCTTTATCATTATTAAAAGGTTCTGAGGGGGTTTTTAAGTGGGGGGGTTGGGGCCTTTTTTTGGGGCCTTCCTATAAAGTACCTTTGTTTTTGTGTATATGGAGAAATTAACTGTCTCTCGTTACGCCTAAAAATAAAGACATAAAGAGGAGAAAAAAATAAAAATATTCACTCAACTAAAACTCGTTGAGCCCATGCATGCGGAGTACGCCTTTAAGGACACACCATTGTTCATAATTAAAGCCGTTCTGTTCATTTGAGAAGTGGCAATTAACAAAATGCATTAATTTCTAATCTAAATAAGTTGGTAAGTGAAAGTAGTGTGTTGCGCGCACGCACCAGATTTTTTTTTTTGCTTCAATTTTCAATTCACACCTGTCACCCAGCGTGACAATCAGCGAATGTGTTGTTTACAATTAATGAACTTAGGGCATTTTAGGCATGATGAAAGAAGGTGCCCAGCAGCACCTCTTTCCGGGCTTGATACCTTACGTGAGCAGGTCCCTCATCCAGTTTCTTTTTAGCCGCCTAGCTACAGGCATATCAGCCGTGGCCATGTAGTTAATTAGTGCATTGTTATGTCCGTGTAATTTCACGAAAAATCGTGAATAAAGTGTTCGTATGTGTTGTTCGACAGTAGGTTGTTGTAAGTCTGTATGTAAAGTTTTATTATTTACGTACCAGGGAGCGTTCGTTATTAGTCTCAAAATTTTTGTTTGAAAAGTTTGTAATTTTCGTAAGTGCGTCCTCTTTGTTGAGCCGAAAATCTGTGAGGCGTAAGTCCAAATGGGTTTAAGTAAGTAAGTGTATGTGTTCAGTTTATGTTCTATTTTTAATTTTGACGATGTAAAAAAAAAGAGAGAACAGTGTATTCATGTGTTATATGGTTTAATTATAATTTTTATTATTTGTTTTAATGAAAAAGTGATTAAAAATGTTTTCCGTTGGACATAGATAAAATTAAAAAACAAAACAGTTAATAAGGGTTATTAAAAGTAAAAACTTCACAAACAGTAAAATTATAATGAAGTCTGATCAAGTTTACGCATTTTTAAATGAGCACGAAAATAACCATTTTCAAAAATTCGTTGCTGCTAATGTACTCAAATATACAGGTTGAAATTTCTTGGAGTTGATTTATGTTGCATGTGGGCATAACATGTAAAAGAATGAGATTTTTATCAACTAGCTCGCCAGAGATATTGGAGTCTAAAGTTAAATAAAAACTAAAAAATGTGAAGTTTAAAAATTCATAAAAAAATATGGTAACGAATATACGGGTTAAGAGTACTTTTAATGAAAGCTACTTAGTTAGTTGTATTATCATGCCAAAAATCAGCTTTGGCGTATATGCCCTTATACCCAAAACTTACCCTCAAAAAAGGTGTTTTGAGAATTTAAAGCAGTTTTTTTAAAAGCACTTTTCAAGTATTGGACTTCAAAATATTCAAATAATAAAGAGAACACGAAATATAGAACAGACTTTAAGGAAAACTGTTGTGTTTGAATTATTAGTCTATGACTTACCATTCTTGAGAAAATGAGTTTTTCTTCATTGTTAAATAAGCACAAAAATAACTATTTTCAAAAATTCGTAGCTACCAATGTTCTCAAACATACAGGTTGAAATTTCTTGCAGTAGGTTTATGTTGCATGTAAGCCAAAAACAGTTCTCGTTTGTAGAAATATCTGTTATGTGTACTCTCCTTGATGAAGAAGATAATATTATCAAAATATATAATAATACGAATATATTGCAACACAATGATAATTATTAATAATAATTATGAATTAATTTAATTATTGGTGAAGAAATAATTTAAATTTTTTTCCGAATGTATTCGAATTCGCTTGAAATGAATTTTAAAAAAATATTTTACCAAAAAGAAAAGAAAACACGAAATCTTGTTGTGAAACGGTTAGTCCATGAGAAAAATTCATTTTATGTATGAGATATATTTTGCAATGAACGGTTACCGATCTATTTATTATCAACATACTCATTGCTATTATAAAATAACGTTCAATTTGAAACTTGAAAAAAAATGCAATATATTATGAAAAATGTCAGATCATCAACAAAAAAAAAATACATTAAAGCAAAAAATAATTGAAATATGAAACTGGACAAGATTATAGCACTATCGGTACATGCTGAAACAAGTTCAATCGCCCTCAAATAAAATTTAATCAAGACCGATATGGTTGGAACGGGAGCGGAGCGGGACCGGACCAATAGCGTGAATGGTATAGACCGAGATCAAACCGGTAGCGGAGCGAGAGTGGAGCCGGAGCGGAGCGAGACCGGACCTTTACCAATATTGTGATAACCCTCTTTCTATTCCTCTTTAGAATATTTTGCCAGTGAGATCGGAACGGGAGGTCATATTGTAAGAGATACACGCCATAAAAAAATAAGAGTTAGAGTTCTTGTCTAATCGTCAGTATATTTTGCCGAGTTCCACAGATAGCCATAACATATCTGTATGAAAATTCTAACAACCAATCGATTTTGCTAAAAAAAAATTCTTGTTATCTTTTCTTGCCCAACGGCGTTTTGGAAGCCTAAGAATTTTTATATTCTGTCGGGGTCTTCTTTCTACTGCCTCGAGCTACCATTTGTCTTTTCAGTTTTCCCTGGGTCGGTGGCATTCTTCTCTCGGAATTGAAATGGACGTGGGTAGTGTTCCTTCCCCCCAGTGCATATGTAAATTCTCCTAACGACACCCGTCTTTTCTTTGCTCAAGAAATCGAAGAAACTTCTAAAGAGTGAATTTGATTAAACTCTTGGTTTACCGTACTTTTTTACTGCAGTGCAGGTACTTACAACAATTCCCTGGGACATATATATAGTGGGACACCCCATTATCCTTGAGAACATTTTTAAATATAATATTTCGGTTAACCGAGACTTGAGAGAAGGTTTGGAAATATTATTTTTGGAATACTTCCATTCTCAGGATTATTTTCTTCCATTTTTGGGGGGTGGAAATAGTTAACTGTCCGTACGGGTCAACTGAGCACGGCTTTTTACTTTCACTTACCTATATATGAAATATATAGTAAGTGGAAGTATTGCGATCGTGAAAATTTTCGACTTCCGGTTTTCAACGGAAATACACGTTTCGGGGTCCCATGAGTCAAAATAACCAAGTCCCGCGAAATGGTCTGTGTGTGTGTATGTGTGTCTGTGTGTGTGTGTGTGTGTGTGTGTGTGTGTGTGTGTGTGTGTGTGAACAGACTAGCTCAAAAACTATAAACCGTGCGAACCTGATATTGGGTATTTAGAGTATGTACAAGCCCGCGATGAGACAGCAACAATTTTATCAAATTTGCTCAAAGGGAGGTGGTACTTTATTTAATAACCTCTTAAGTTTTTTTCGATTTTTTCAAAAACGGCTCTAACGATTTTGTTTAAACTGAGTATTTGATCTATTTATATGCCTGAAATATGACTGTAAAAATTTCATCACAATTGATCAACCGGAGGGGGGACTTTACTTAATAAATTTTGTATCATTTTATCATCCCTAACGAAGAAGAAGGTTTCCGTTTTTCTCTTAAAGGTGTAAAATTAAAGAGAAAAGGGCTGGAATTTTAAGCCTCTCGCACGATGTAATTAGCCTACCTGAGAATGTCATACGAGTTTAGGAATGGAGAATTTAGTTCGAGCTTCAGGCTACCAGGAAGCGCTAGGCTGCGTTTCACTCAATGTTTATTGTCCATTCATTCAGTTCAGTTTGTAAAGGTTATATATTTTTTCAGTTGTTCTTTTTAAATCACTAATAAATTAAGCGATAATAATTAGTTTATTCTTTGCTTTCAAAGTAAAATAATGATTCTACATCTCTGAAATCTATTAGAAAACCAACTGGATTCCTTAAAAAATTAATTTTCTCATAACAAGGCTAACTGATCAACACATTAAATTTAATTAATATATAATATATAATTATGTAAGTTTAATGCAATATGATAGAAAATTTCTTAATAGTACAGTGAGCGAATAAAAACCGACATAAAAAAAGAGAAAAATTGACTGAAAATAAATCGAAAATAAAAAGTTTGGAGTGTTCTTATTGTAGTTGTGAAAAAGAAGTTGGTTTGATTACTATGCATGATCGGCATTCCAGTTGAAAAATGACTAACTCCAATTACAAAAATTTTTCAATAAGATTTTATCATCCCTCATAGTTCGGAATAGAAAGAAATATGGTGAAAAAATTGTGCCTTCATGAAATTTTGATTTTCACTTTGTATTAGTAGTAAGATTCGAGATCTGCAGATCTGCTCAAATTACGGGGGGGGGGATCTTAAGGGAGGTTGAAATGGAAGAAAGGTCTTAAAAAAAGGCTTCTATGAATCTTCTGTAGTGTCTATCCTTCTGGATCAAATTGGACCATCACAGTAGTCGGTGCTTAAGTTGTATTCGAAATATAATATTTTTAACTGTGATATCAGATTTTTCAACTATAATCTAATAACTTATTATCTGCTGACTGCTTGGAATGGACTTTACGATTCAGAATCCCAGAAACCATCAAAAACGATGCATAAATCGACAAAGTTGCATTAAAATTAATTAATTGTTCATTTACCATTTTCAACCCCCTATAAAGCATATAGGGTTCCTTATTTGGGCGGACTCTGCAGGTCTCGAATCTTAATATTGATACCAAGTTAAAACCGAAGTGTCAAGAAGGTGCTAATTTTGTTCCATAATTCGTTTAATTTTAAAGTTTTTCTGTTATTAAAACTACCACACAACTACCGGAGCGAAGCCGGGCACCATAGCTAGTTATTAATAAGTCTTAGTCAGTTTCTTCGCACCTTCTTCCTAGCCAACGAAGTGTTTAAACTTTTTAAGTCATTTGTGAAAGGTAATGTAATTTCCTTTACCTCTTTCATAAAACGTTGGAATTTTAGGTCCGTAAGTATTATATCGTTTCTGACTTACTATTCTGCTTCGACTATTTTTCGTAACACTTTCGATTGAAGGGACTGAATTTTTCGAACGTTTGATCTTCCAGCTAAAATACACAGATCTACCGCAAATCCAAATATGTTTTAATAGAGCTTTATAAAAATTATTTAGTTTCTAATTAACGATAATTTTGATCTTCTATCAAGTGACTGATAAATAAAAGCACATATCGTCTGTTTAATTATTTTCGTTCAAGTCTACCGTGAGTTTGACAAAAGTTAATCTTTTGTACAAATAATGTCCTGACATCTAATTTCATTGCAGATACCGGAATCGGTATTTTATTGAATAATTTTTAGGAGCAAAGATCATGATTAATGTGAACTCTACATATAAACTATTTTTTTAAACTCATTTCATTACTAAACAGGCCAAGTCAAGCTTTAAAAGTTAATGAGACTAGAATACCATCCTGCTTAAAATCTCAGCTTAAAATTAACCCTAGCAAGGGGTATCGGACATCATAGTTTTACCAAGGCAGGTTTAACGAACCCATAGCTTTATTTTAATAATAATTAACCCTAGGATGGCCAAAGTTTTTCGCCATCTTAATTTAGCCAAGGAGGGGGGAGCCCGCACATTTTTATGACTTATTGATGGCCAAACTGTTATTTTTTGTTTGAGGAACGCCTTTATTTCATTTACATTCTTAAAATTGTTTTTTCTTTTCTTTTTCTTGTTGTTCAAAATTGAAAACAAGAAAAAAAAAAAGTATGTGCCTATTTGGTTATCTTTGAAAAGGTTTAAATAACGGAAGCTAAGATGCAATAAAGTAACTTTATTTTCTATATATTCTTATACATAAACAAATAAAAAATTATATATTATATTATATTTCTGCAAGTTGCAAAGTTTTTTTTTTCGAATATTATTGCAAAAGTTCTTTTTACAAAGTCCACAGGTTTCTTTACTTTTTGATACATAGTTGTACTTCTGTCGTTTTGAGTAGGCTTACTTTAAACTTATGTAGCGTCGTTTCGTCCCCAATTCCATGCTTGTACTCGTTTGATCAGATGACATAGCGTTCAGTGTGTGCCTCTGAAGTCTGCTTAGGTTCTGGCTTCTTTCTACAATATTTATTTTGGTTCCACGTTGACTGGCTCATTACAAGCAATGTATATCCATTGACAGCATAAATGTCTAATAGAGTGAAAACAAAGAGAGTGGGCATCTGTTTGTGCCTCTTTTGCATGAGTATAATTTCACCATTGTATCAATTGTATGGATTCCACCCTAGTTTAGTTATAACATAAATTTGTCTGATTTTTATTTTTTTGTAAATTATTAAATAAATTTTCTTTTAGGCTTCACTTTGGTTAGGTATGATTTTAAAGTTACTGTAGGATTCATGGAATGAGGTGGAGTGAATAAAAATATTGAAGAATATAATTCCCTGATAGAGACATTTTTCAACACTTCTAGGAAGTGCTTTCGTCTTGTTTGTAATGTCCCTACAGTTGTCAGATTGTATCTTTTATACAATACCTCACCCGGGGGAATACCAGCCTGTAAGTCCGCTCGGCCCTTAAAATTTATTAACTACGACATAAAAATATATATGTATACTTCTTTCCCCCCAGTTTCATAATCTGCATTATTTTTCTGACAAATACCATTTTTTTTTTTTAATTTTTAAAGATCATATTTGGAGAAATTTCGGCGTTTAAAAATCTTGAGGGCTCCAGGAATCTCCTCCCCCCCCCCCCCCTTGGCTATCCTAGGATTAACTCTAAATTTTGTTAAAGTTTATTTCATGAGATTACAATATTTACATGGATTACATGGAGTTTGGATGTAAATAAAAACTATATAGGGAAATAAACGTAATTTTTCTGGATAATTAGAAATGTCATTTCCATGTTTTCTAAAACTCATCATTCATGATGTATAAAATAGTTATTTATTATACAAGTAACGAAAGTAGATCATTTTACAACTCGAGTGAAACGTTTACCCACACGAGCGAAGCGAGTGTGGTAATTTCACGAGAGTTGTAAATTCTACTTTTTTCACGAGTGCAATATTAATTTTTTTCTGTTATTAGGATGTTGTGAAGATTATGGTATGTTGTTGGTAGGTTATAAGCATGGTTGTGAAGTAGTGCAGTTATAAACAAGTGCAGGTTATAAACAAGGAATGTAATTATTATTATATTTAAATTTTAAAATATATTGATTATTTCCACCAATAATTCATTCACATTTCAATTTATTTTGTTAAAATAAATTCTTAAAATGTTAAGAAACATTTAAAAGCATTTAATTTCCAACTTCAAATTATTTTTTAATTTATACTTATTAATAACTAGCTAGGGTGCCCGGCTTCGCTCCGGTAGTTGTGTGGTAGTTTTAATTCCAGAAAAACTTTAAAATTAAAGGAAATAGGGAACAAAATTAGCACCTTCTTGAAAATTCGGTTTTAATTTGGTATCTATATTAAAATTCGAGAACTGCAGAGTACACCCAAATAAGTAACCTTATATACGTTATTGGGGGTTGAAAATGGTAAATGAACAATTAATTTAGCTGCAACTTTGTCGAGTTGTGCATCGTTTTTGATAGTTTCTGTGATTCTGAATCCTATAAGCCCATTCCAAGTAGTCAGCAGATAATAAGTTATTAGATTATAGTTAAAAAATCTTGTATCTCAGTTAAAAAAATTATATTTCGAGTAAAATTTAAGCGTCGACTACTATGATGGTCCTATTTGATCCAGAAGTATAGAAACTACCGAAGATTCATAGAAACTTTTTTTTTAAAACCTTTCTTCCATTTAAACCTCCCTTAAGATATCCCCCCCCATAATTTGAGTGGACTCTGCAGATCTGGAATCTTACTACTATTACAAAGTGAAAACAAATTCTTTTTCATAATTACATAAAATACACTTCAACATTTTTATTTTCGATTTATATTCAGTCAATTTATCTCTTATATCTTTAATGTCTGGTTTTATTCGCTCACTGCACTATTAAGAAATGTTCACTCATATTGCATTAAATTTACTGAAGTATATATTTTATATTGATTAAATGTAATGTGTTGATGAATTAGCCTTCTTATGAGAAAATTATTTTTTCAAGGAATCCAGTCGGTTTTCTAATAGATTGCAGAAATGTAGAATCATTATTTTATTTTGAAAGAAAATGATAAACTAATTACTATCGCTTAATAGTTTATTAATTTAAAAAGAACAGCTGAAAAAAACATAACCTTTACCAATTCAACTGGATGAATGAACAATAAACATTGAGTAAAATGCACCCTAGCGCTGCCTGGTAGTCTGGAGCTCGAACTAAATTTTTCATTCATAAACTCGTATCTCAATCACAGAGAGGCTAATTAAATGGTGCGAGAGGCTCCAAATTCCAGTCCTTTTCTCTTCAATTTTACACCCTTTAGAGAAAAACGAAAACCTTCTTCTCCGTTAGGGGTTATATAGCAACACGCTGACATAACTTCCTTAATCCTAAGTGGAGTCGTTTTTGAGCCTTTTCGGCACGCACATTGTACACTTTGCTTTATAATATATATTGATTAAGAAGGCAATTCACTTTCTTCACTTGTGAAGAAAGTAATCACTTTCTTCACTCTATTGCAAAATGTTTCACTTTCTTCACTCATCAGTTTAGTAATGTTACCATTATTCAACGATTACAGAAAAAAGATATTTTAAGTAATTTACTCTTTTGAAATTGTTTTATTAGGTACATTGAAAAATTATTATCAACGCCTTTATAAAATTATAGTTCAATAATTTTTTTATTCGCGAGCTCAATTTTTTTTTCACTTCTGAATTATTTCTTCTGGATTTAAAATTTTACAGAAAAATTTCCATTCACGTGTTAATAATGTTGAATATTTTTCAGACAACTAATAATTTTTCCAGATTATTTATTTAATAATTTAGATGCAAAACAGATTAGGAAAATATTACTGGGCTCCCAATGGTACTCCTAGGGTTAATCATTGAATATATTCGATGCAATTTGAAATACTAACGCTGACTATTTAGAGTTTGTTTGTTTTGTGTAACGTCACTTTATGCCACTAAGGCTAATCGGACGATGCTACAGTGGGAGTCCTAAATTTTGCCTATCCGGGTATAATTAGGATCGGGATATTTAACGAGTACCTCATATCGTACAGGCTCGGGACCTCCATTTCATGTCCTACCCGAGGGACGGCATAACCAAGGATTTTTTACGATCTTTAAAAAATTCTAGGGCCACCGCGGGACGCGAACCAGCGTCCCTTAGTATTTTAGGTTGCCAAGCTAACCATTATACCTCATTGACCACGTAGACAATTTACAAATTTCAAACAATAAAACAACTTTGATACCGGTCGAATAGCAATTAACCGTCTAGTGACTGGGTAGTGTGAGATCTAGAGGGAAAAGTGCGACTAGTGCTGTAAACATGTTTTTCACAAACGGTAAACTAGAGAGGATAAGTGGGTCAGCGTAGCCGTTTCAACCCTGTCAAGTCTAATCCACAAAGGTTCTGATAAATGTTCGTTTTCCGGGATTTTGATTCCAGTCAAAACTACCGCAGGTTTGCATGAATTCTCCATTCGTTTTAGTATTTTTTCAATAATCCGGAGAGATATTACAATTACTGTTAATTCTAACTATATCCACATGTTAAAAGCTTATTTTTATTAGTGCAATATGCTTAATAATGTATTATGTAATATTACATAATGTACCACTCTAACGTTCGTTTATTTATCTTTTTAGTAAATTAAATTTTCCTCCTAAACATTCATTTCCCTCTTCAATTTTTACTTTCACTTACCATTATATGAAATAGGTAGTAAGGGAAAGTATTGCGATCGCGAAATATTTTGACTACCATTTTTCAACTGAAATACACATTTTGGGATTTCCTTAGTCCAAAAGACCTAGTCCCGCGAAATGGTCTGTGTGTTTGTGTCTGATCACACTTGTTCAAAAACTCTAAGCCGTACCTACCTGAAATTGGGTATTTGGTGTATGTATATGCCCGCTTTGTGCCAGGGAAACTTTTATAAAAATTGATCAAACGGAGGGGACACCTTATATCATAACTTTTTTTTTCCAATGTTTACGTTTTTTTCGATTTTATCAAATACGGCTTTAGCGATTTTGATCAAACTCGTCATGCTTAATTAGAATCAAGTATTCTTTAATATAAGGTAGGCTTTATCGTTATTAAAACGTTCTGAGGGTGCTTAAATGGGGAAGAGGCCTTCTTTGTTTTCTTATAAAGTACTTTGTTGGTTTTTGTTTATATGGAAAAATTAGCTACTTTCGTTATGCCTAAAAATAAGAAATGGTTAAATATGAAATATAAAAAAAAAATCAAGAAAGCACATAGAGGAGAAAAAAAGAAAAATATTTCGTCAACTCATAAAACACGTTGAACCCACGCAAGCACCTTTAATGACAGACCATTGTTTATAATTAAAGACGTTCTGTTCGTTTAATGAAAACTATTTATTTCATGGTATCTACATGACTTTTCAACAACTTCCTAGAGAATTATAAAATCAGAAGCGATGGAGTATTATGCTTGCTTTGCCGAATTATCACAACTAAAAACTTTTATTGAACACATTATGAGCGGGGCAGGTATTTGTACTCGTTGCGAGGATTGCCATCGGTGCAGGTACTAGAACCCGTTTAAAATAAGTAATTTTAAGTGATACAAGGGAAGAATAATGTTTTATCAAATATATGGATCAGTGTATTTTTACCAGGATCACATTACAAATTACATACAAAGTCATCATAAATAACAAAATTTGTTTGCTTCTCTTTCAAATTTCATTTATGCTAGGTTTATATTCTCTAGCTTCGTTTATTGTGAGTTTGACAAAGTATTTGGCGTCTAGAGTCTCACTAATTCTTTCCGTTTAATAAATACTTTTCAGGACGTTTATTTCATATTTACACAGGTCTTATAGTATTTTTCTGAAATATCATTTAAAATTATTACTACAATATTTATCAAATATAAAAATATAAATAAATGTTTGTAAAATATAGTTTCAGATAAGACCCATTACCAAATTTAGCAAAAATCTAACCATTACATTTACGTCTATCAAGTTTATTTTCACAAGCATATATTTTGCTTAGCAGGGAAATTGGCCAGCTACGCAGCATTGTACTATATCATAATCTAGCCGCTCATAATGTGTTAGTAATAACAAAATTTAGTGTACTTTAGAGAGCAAATACCTACAAAGATAAGTAAATGGATGAGGAAAAATGTCTGACTTTAAGGAATTTAACAAATCTCGTCATTTTCTAATCTCACTAAGTAGGAAAGTGAAAGTTGTGTGTTGGGCGCATCGTACCATATGGTTTTTTACATACACAGTTTTATAAATATGTAAATATTTGAATCTCATGAAATAAATTTTTTAAATATTATTTAGTGTTTATTTGCAATAGAAGAAAGATGTGCATTCATAGAGCCTTCTTGCTAAAACTAAGAAGTCAGGCACCCTTTGCTAATCGTAGGGTTAATATGAATTAAAGAAAAAAGTTGATATACACCAATTAATTAGTAAAATTAGTTATACTGAGGATTAGAGAAGGGATTACGCCCCATCCAACGTAATGAGAAGCGATGGATGGAACATAATGGAGTAGCGTAAATCCATCACCGAGAAGTTTCTTAATTCAAGTCACGAGAAGTCATTACGCCTTTTTTTAATTGCTCTAGGTTTAAATCTTGATTATCTTTAAGAAGGTCGATTCTTTCTTATTTAAATTTACCTTAAACTTCAGCTCTCAAACTTAAATCCTCTGGGAAAGACTTAAGGCAATGGGCAAACATGCCAAAGTGTTTCTCACCTAAGTGTACTTCACTTTGAATATTGATATATAAACAAATCATAGATCTATCGTTATAATATTGTTATAGCTCGTCAAATTGTATTAATGTATTTTATTATTTACTAGCTGTATGTCCCGGTTTCACCCGGGGAATTTCATTTTTCTAATGAAACGGTCGATTTCGTAAAAAAAAACATTGTAAAGCGAGATCATTAAGATTTTTATTAGGATAAAGGATATCAGCTGAAGATCGGCTGGAGTTATGTAATTTTAATATGGACAGGTGTTAACGAACCTGGTATGAAAGAACCACTGAGCGAAATTTGGAGAATTTAGGATAAACGGTATGTAATTCTATAAATAAAAAACAAACAACCTTTTTGGCCTCTTCAAAATCTATTAAATGATTTTTAGGCCGTTTTTTCGACTCAAACGGTCGATTTCGTAAAAAAAAACCATTGTAAAGCGAGATCATGACGAATTTTATAACAATAATGAATATACCCAGAGATTGGCTAAAGCTATGCAATTTTAATATGGACAGGTGTTCGCACCTTGTATCAAAGAACCACTGAGCGAAATTTGGACAATTTAGGACAAACGGTATTGATTTCTATAAAGAACAAACAAACAAACAGAATTTCAACTTTATTTATATAGATTTTTTTTAAATCATGGCCCCTTTGATTGTATTCAATCAATCGGAATTTCTGTATTTCAAATTGTTGATTGTATTTTCACATTATTAATTCGTTTAGTTTTTAAAAAATGTTCTTACCTTCGAGCAATCAAGTCAAGATACCTCAAGGCTCAATGCTGGTATCCATTCTTTAGATTATATACACTTACAACAATCAGTAAGCAATAAAATACTGACCGTTACTCAGTCTCAAGATACAACCAACCAAATTCAGTTTACTCATCAAAAAATACATACCCTCCAATATATCGAAAATACCCAAATCTCTCAAACTGACACTGTCCACTACTCTGTCTTACTTTTTACAGAAGGATGATATGGGGCCCGCAAGTAAGATGAAACGAAAGACCCTTAACAAACGACTCAACCTTCTATCTTAAACTTCAAAACTAGGGGTAAGAAAAAAATAAAATGAATATTTTGCCAGCTAAAACTAATATGGACATACTCTTCACAGCCAAAAAGACCCAATTAAGAATGATTCAAACTTTTAATCTGAAATGTTAAGGCTCACAGCAAAAATATCTTGGTACGTGGCTAACTTAACCCTGGCTTAGAAATGTAAACTGTTTAACAACATATAAAGACTCTTTATAAATGCTTCCTCACAAACTTACAAGGACATTTTAAGCGACATATAAGAGACTAAAAATAGAAGATAAAAAAATGCGCTGGATGAGAGATCTCCTTCATAAATAACCAGATTAACTGGCGCAAGCCAGGGAAGAGGTACTTGTTGATCCTTTAATTATTTAATTAGCTTACTAGGCAAAGCATTTGCTAATTTTCATATATTTTTAGGTATGAACTAAAGTAAAAAGCTATTTCTGCAAACTACTTACTCTTCGTGTGTTCTTCTAAACTAAATTAACATCCTATTGATGAATTCTAGTTTTTGTGTTTTATTTTAATATTCATATTTTGTTAAATAATTTTCTTGTTTTGTTGTTAGTTTTTAATCATTTTTAATTTTCATTTTTGGTTTAAAGAAGTACAAAATAGTTCGTTTGAATGACGGATTGTTGATGAACAAGGCTTGTTCCTTCCTTAAATCACGTTACACCAGTAATAGTTTATGGAGATATAAAAACATTATAGGATTTTATATATATGTACATGGCGAAAAAAATACTTTCGTATATTTTTTTCTTTTTTGAAATGTCCTTTTGGTCCAGAAGACTGGGAGGACAGGACTTAAGGTTGCGGATTAAGGCCCTTCACCGTAGTGACTAAAGATGGGTCTGTAATCCTTTTATCGATAGTGTAGTGATTTAGTGATTTGGAGAGGGAATTATCTCGGGAGGGTGTCCTAAGCCTAAGCCAACCTCTTCAAGATGGAGATAAACCATTCCCAATCTATTAACTTGCTTTTCACGGATTAGGTGGATTAATACGACGAAAAATAAAAATAAAGGTAGACATTCAAGTAAACGGACAGATGTTATGTTAGAATGATTGTAGATAGTAACTTATTTCGTATATGTTTTCTTGACTGTTAATTAAATGTTAATTAATTAAATTAATTAATTAATTAAATAAATGTTAAGGGTTAAAGGTTCTGGAAGTTCACACAATAATGAACAACTATATTAAGGCAACGTTTCGAGAGATTATTGTTCTCATAATCATGCACTACAATCAGCAAATAGGTTGGAATACCATTCTATCAGGTTACATAGTTAAAATTCCACTATTTGTTACAGTAATATAAATATATAAAATAAATAGTTCGTATTAACTTATTTCTATATCTGTGGCCGCTATGGGCATTCAGATTGAATCAACCACCTCTTTATCAACTAGAAGGGTAACCTATATCCAATACAGAAATCCAGAAAAATTAAGAAATTTAAAAGGTAAAAAAATAAATATAAAAATTATAACAATAAAATAATAATAAAAAAATATTCAGAATAACTGCCAAGCTAATTTTAATTGTAAATAATACTGAAAAATAAACATTTAAACAATAAAACATTTGACCACAAAATTGTTGTAAATAAAACAAAAGAGAAAACTATCAAGAATATTTACAGTAAAAAAAAAAAAATATTTACCTTCTAATGTAATACCACAAAATAAAAAAATAAAATAAAAATACCATGAACGATATTTTACAATAAAGAAAATAACATGTTCTAGAAAAACAAGAGAAAGAAACACTAAACCATTATGCTCAGTAGAATTGAAAGAAATATTGTATCATAATGGATAAGCAAACGTTTGCGTTAAAACCTGTATGTGGAGCTGTAAAGCTACGACCCAAGTAAACTGTGGATTGCCTGAAGACTAATATTTAGCACCAATATCAACGCAAATGATTAAGTGTCAAACAATTCTTCAATAACTATATGGTTCAGGTGTGCTGGGTTTCTATGTGCTGATTCCTAGTTTCTGGTTACTTTTGATGCTGTGAGAAGCGTCCCTTAGGTTACAAGGTAATACGTTGAAAAACCTAAATTGTTCCTTTGTCGCATCCCTTTCATTTACTCTTAGATTTTCATTCTCCACTTTTATGTGCATTAAGATAAAATATTTAAATAAAATTAGATGAGCTCAAATACCTTTTTTTTTTTTTTTTTTTTTTTACACTAAAAACAGAAACACTATAAAAGAAAGAGTTCAAACTCTAAAAGACCGATTGAATTCTACGAGCCATTTTAATTATGAGCAGGCAAGGTCCCAGAATAAAATATCTAGAGAGAATAGGTCGTAAAAATAATTAATAAAAATGGGAGATTCGTGAATTTATTCCTCTAATATTTTTTCCCTGATTCGGAGGGGGTAATCTACATCACTATCCACCTCTCGTGAGATATGGGAGCGCTGGGTACGATTTTCAAGTTGCACGTGAGAAAAAAAAAGAAGGAGCAAAGAACGTCGAATAGGAAGTGAAGAGAAGACAGGATGTCCTAAGGATATTCCTGATAACACATTTGCTATCACTGGAAACCTATTTCAAAGAGATACTTGCTTTCATCTGCAAGATATCAAGGCAGGGGGGCGGAATGGCCGAGCGGGCAAACGCGTTGCCCATGGCAACGTTTGATTGGAAACCCGAAGACAGTAAGTTCAAAACCCGTTGCTAGGGGACAATTACTAATACTCGATTTTAATTCCCCACCTTCTCCCCTTTCCCGGGAAACCCCGTATAGCTTTGAAGGGCGAGAAAGGGGGAACCAGAAAAAAAAAAAGATATCAAGCCAAGAATTGAATAAAGACCTTTTTTTTCAGATATAACTGGTCTTTTACAATCCCCAAGCCAAGGCGTGCAGGCCACTCTCCGCCGCTGATAGCCTCAACTTCATCAACTCCTCATTACCTTTTCCGACTATTTCTTATTAGTTTTATTTATTTTTTATAATTCTAGAATACCTTTATCATTATTTCAATAATGAAAATGCTAGATTATCTATTGTAATAAAAGATGATGTGAGTGCGAAATAAAGCAGAGGACTATGGCTCAGAGCGTCTAGAACTTAAAATGAATAATGTTAAATATGTCCTTCAAAACCCCTGACGGGAGCAGGGGGAGGGAAAAGGGGACAAAAAAAAAAAAAAAAAAAATAGCAGGTAAGACCCCGATGATAGGCAGCTAATCAAAACAAATATTTCCGCAATAGAGACACCCCTGCAGCCCTACATGCAGCGACCACTACATGTACTTATTAAGTCTCTCTGAATCCGCTAGGATGAAGCTCAGTTGCTACAAATTATCTCGTGTGAATCTGAGGACGTTTAATAAATGAAAAACCGATTGCGAGATATATCGTATTTAGCTGCTGGGGACCGGTAGCCCGCGGCGAGTTATCTCGTCGATAGCTTGTGGGGGACCGAATTTTTTTTTTTTTGCGAGATATATGGTCTGGAGCCATGAAAGGGTTAAAGTATCCAGATGATATCGAATAAAAACTCGTTAAAACCCACTATTCCATAAAATAGAGAACAAAGTCTCCTCCCCTACCTGAGATTGGGCCGTTAAGAAACAAAATAATCTATGAATATAAACTAGAATCCAAAAGGAGCTATAAAATATAATCAGGCGGTGAGAGAATGACAGGGGCGATAATTCGCCTGCCCTTGCGGGATCAGAGGCCTCAACTCCCGGCAGGGGCAGTTCCCTTATCTACCGTCTACAGCTCCTTTATTATTCCATCGTCCCCTCCTCGTTTACCACCTTCTTCCAGACCTCCTAACACAGCATTATCTTCCTAAAGTTCTCTCCTTTACTGTCGTAGATTGTGAGGCGAAAATCCGTGAAGTTGTAGCTTTGTATTATTTAGATTATTAGATATAATGAATGCTTATCTTTGAATAGTTCTCTTAGTTTCTTTCTTTTACCTCACCTTATGCTGCTATGTCTAATCGGACAAAGCTACAGTGGGAGTCCTAAATTTGCCTATATAGGTATAATTAGGATAGGGATTCTGAACGAGTATCTGACATCGTACAGGCTCGGGACCTCTATTTTACATCCGAATGACGCCATAGCCAAGGATTCATTACTTCATTTGAAAATCCTAGGACTTTCTAGCAGCTTACGAATCTTCGGTGTAGTAGTAGACAATGATAACCACGACACTACAATTAACCCAATTGTTCCTTTTTTATTAAATATATAGTAATAATAATTTAATTTTTTATTAAGTGGCTAGACCATGTTAATAGCCTATTAGTAAAACAATCCTTTAGAGAAAATATAAACCCAAAGTTAGTTTAGTAAGTACTCTTAGTTTGAGTTCTTGAAAATGGTGAATTAAATGATAAAAATATGTTGTTTTTCACGTAAATATAGTTCATTGGCGTAAATTAAGAAGTGTAAGAGAGAACTTTGACTTAATCAAAAAAGTAAAAAGTGGAATTAAAAATGAATACAAATAAATATTGAAAATACATGATTAGGAAAAGTACTTTATTTTCACACTGATGCAAAGTCATAAAGATCTATTTTAATTGCGGTATTTAAATAATAAGTAATTAGAAATATAGAAAGAATTTCGTTCCTGTACTAATTCCCTTAAGAATAACATATATGTACATATATGAATGTAAAAATATATATATCAGGCAATTCGGCTCCATTAGTAAAAATATAATTTTTTTTCTGATTGAGGTTATTAAAAACTTAGACAAAAAAAGGCATTTTTAATAGGAAAAAAAAAAACTTCTACAGAGGATAAGAAAAAAAAAAATTAAAAATAAAGAGTATGGAGATAGGAACTTGAAAACTAAAAAAGAATATGTCATTATTTTATACATCTTATCATAATTTCAAACCTTGAGCCACATGGTTCATAATATTATTTTCTATAACAAAATTATGGACCGTTATTGCGTAAGAAATAAATTTACGGATTTAAATCTGTGATCATGGATGTTTATTTAAATTTTCTTTTTTAGTATTTTTCTTATCTTAAGAATTCCTTTTTGTTAAACTCACTCATATTTTTATTTTATTTTATTTTCACCGGAAGGGGATGCCCTTCCTCGCCGTTTAGGCTTTGCAGGGGTTTCCTGGGCCAGGGGAGAGAGTGGGAGATTAATGCCGGGTATTATTAAATTTCCCCTGGTGCCGGATTTTGAACTTGCTATCTTCGGATTTCCAATCATACATTGCCAATGGGCAACGGGTTATTCATAACGCATTTGCCCACTCGGCCAACCATCCATTATTTTTTAAAATTTAGTTTTAATTCACTATGAGTCGTAAATAACACTAAAATCGATATACCTCCCGATATATTCACAAAAAGCACCTCACAGTAAAAAAAAAAAAAAAAAAAAACTCGACCATCGATGATATAAGGAATTTTTCAGATCCCTTAAAGATAATAAATCCATAAAGTAAGTAATAATAAATCAAAAAGTAATGTAAACTTTTAAGTTTTGCAATACAAATTATAATACCCTAGAACAAAATAAAAACAATAGCGTTTATATATTTCTAATCTAAGTAGATTGGTAAGTGAAAGATGTGTATTGCATGCATCGCATCAGATTTTTTTTTTTTTTTTTGAGACATGTAAAAGAGACCCTAAATCGACCATACTTCAGAACCCCAGCTAATAGACAATAGTGAATAAATCAGTCATGTACATATAAATTTAAAAAATAATAGTGGTATTAAGGGTGACAAAATAGTATTGACTCGGCCGGGCATAAATTTCTCCAAAGTTACCCTAACGATTGATGAACAACGCACACAAGTTTCATGGACAACCTTATTCGAATTCTATCCCTCCGTAATTTAACACCCCTTTCCTTAACAAAGAGGATTGCCGGCAACAATTTAAACTAAAGACAACAGACCTAACACTTTTTGCGCAAAGTTTGAGTAAACTCTCTTCTCTCCATCTATTCATTATCGAACTTGTTAAGGAAATCGATTATTTCTCAAGTTTCTCTAATGATGTTTTGTGTTCACTTCAATTTTAGACCTAAGGCTGTATATACATCAGTGCACCCATCATTCCATTTAATGGTACAAAGAAATCGATGAACTGTTGGATAAATATTATTTAAGGTATATTTCAGATAATCGATCCCTAAATGAAAAACGGAAGCCGACTGACTAATAGCTAATATTGAGGTGCGTCATGTCATTACGAAAGAGAGTCGGGGATAATCGTAATTTCAATTTCACAATCCATCACGTTTTCATGTGAAATTTTATGTTTCCGATTTGAAAATTGAAAATTAGGAATCAAAGAGTGTGAGGGAAATATGAACATAACCATTACTGACGTTATTACAGCGCACATTTAACCCTTTGTTAAATGCTAAGGAGCACTCCAGGCCCCAATTTTCGTAACTTTGAATTTTCTCGGTAATTTCTTAACCTTTAACTGGAACATAATGGGTCAAAATGACCCAAGACATTTTAAATTATAAACTGCTCCTCACTGGTAAATGGAAACTGCACTAAACTTATGTTATTCCCAGATCTAGACCTATTCTATCAGTTAGTTCTAAACTTAGTGCGTTGTAAGCAACCTGTGATTTTATTTTAATTTTTTTGTGTCATTTTGACCCTTATAATCCAGTAACGTTACAGTTTTGTTTTTCATACAGGGATTAATTTTTTCATATTACTGTGTCATTATCATGGCTAATCATGGATTTTATGATTAAATGGAATTATTTAAAAATAAAAAATCTTTCTCCTGACGTAAAAGCCTCAATAAGAAAAATGATCGGGGAGATCGAGTCTCGTCGAGATACTGGTGTAAAATCTGAAAATAAAAAAAGAAAGCGATGCTATTTGTGAGTGAATAATGGCAATAAATACTCTATTACTTGTGACATGTGTAAGATTAATATTTGCAACGAACACAGCCAATCAAAAAGAATATGTTTAGAGTGTAAAAGTGAGTTGCCTATAAAACACCCTCTCCTACATGACCTATAATATGTGGTGAGCAATTTTCTTGTATTTGATATCACATATATATATATTTTTTCAGGTGAAAATAATATTACTGAAGATTAAAGAAAATGTAAATAAAGCTGAAGTTAAAAACATATATAGCGATAATGTACATTGGAATTTGTTAAACTAGAATTTATGCATTATAACAAATTATACCTTGTGATAAATTTTATATAAACCTGTATAAGCTTTAGATTGTATATTTGAACAGGTTAAGAGTTACTTAATATGAATATACAATTTTCTAAATTTTTTGAAATTTCTTATTAGTTATTATTCCTGATTAAAATAAAATGGGTCATTTTGACCCAATAAACCAGTTATGTTGATAAAATCACATGTTCCAGTTGAAGGTTAATTCAACTAGATGAGCACCATAGTATTCCTCATCGGATGTGCGCAGAATAGGAGAAAGGTGGTGCCGAGTTTCTGTGCATTTAGACAGTGTCTAGTCCATTTTTTCGGCATCCCGTGCCGGTAGCGTGTACGAACCGTTTGGATTCTGCAAACTTTTTCCATTTACAACTTTAAGATATGGATATTGTGGAGTTCAACAACTTGGACCATCCAGATCATCAAACAAACTGACAGACATAGTAAACGTCTCATTGAACCATTAAAAAACTCGAAACGAAATCTCACTACTGACTTATTATGGACCTAGGAATTATCCTATTTTGGTGAATACCTTTCTTTCGAAATTATTTA
The DNA here is from genome assembly GCA_911387785.2 of Aelia acuminata. Lineage (NCBI taxonomy): Eukaryota > Metazoa > Arthropoda > Insecta > Hemiptera > Pentatomidae > Aelia > Aelia acuminata. The sequence goes on from OU426979.1 coordinate 171,515,020, forward strand.
TTTTTTGAAAATATAAATGTTTATATTACTTTATCTATCTCATAAATTCCTCTTCTTATTCTTTTGATAAAATGTTAGGTAAAAATATTTAAATAGTTGCTTTAAGACGTAAATAACGAAAAATAAAGAAAAATACCAACGCGGCACACAGTGGCAGGAATGAAACTCTGAGAGACACGTGTAACAATGGGTTAAAGTAGCTGAATCCAGTTTCTTTGTCATTAATTTGGAACTGGAATGTTTATGCCTGTAGCTTTTGATCTATTTGTTCTGTAATTGTACTGAGTTAATAAGTAACAATGCCAATTCATGATAAAAACATAACGAAACATTTCTATAAATATTGTGTTTCTTGGGGTCACAGATCAGAGTCTTAAGATTATCGATCAAGGAGCTTACTTGCTAAATGTTAACATGGCAACATGCTTCGGAGAAAAAGATCTTATGAAATTCCACAGGCTTCAAAGACAAATGGGGATGACAATTGTTATGAACAATGAGTTATGAGCAATTATTACATTCGTTTTGGCTTCGATTATTTTGGGCATTCTCCTTAGATTTATGAGAGGTCTACAAAGAGTATTTCGGATTTCGGAAGAAGATATTATGCACTCCGAGTACTCGATAATTCAGTTCCTCAAATTCTTTTTTTTTTATTGAGCCGCAACCGAGATTATGGTACAAATTCCGAATTAAAACTCGCATCGGAGGATTTTAACAAAACTTTTATTACGTTTAATGTGCATAATAAGATTGGAGCATATAAATTTTATCAAATGAGCTCTCCTTTTTAGGAGCTACCATAAAAGGAAATTAACAAAAAAATTAATAATAGTATAAACTTATATACAGTAAATACTAACAAAAAACATGATTATTTTTGGATAGGAATGGAATCGAATAAAGGGATATAAAGGATAAATTCCTGTAATATCGTAATAACATTGAATTGTTTCATTGATAGAATTTTCCAAAGGAACCTTGATGTTTAATAAACAGAGATTCAAATGGAATCCCTTGAGAATTCTGGGAAGGAACTTCGTAACGAAATACTTCATTTTAATCTTGCAGACTTGAAGGACATAATAGGGCTGTCAGTTACTTGTTACAGCGGAAAAGGAGACAATATCTTTGACTGACAAGGCGATTTACTTCTTGTAATGTATTTGATATGTTTCCCATAATATAGGAAGACAGTTTGAAGGATTTCAACCACATATGTCCCTGGATAGGAATCTATAAGGAAATTATATTAGTAAAACAATCCGAATTTCAGTAAATTCATTTGATTATAAGCCTAAGGGCGTACCCAAGATCAACGCTATAATAATTTTATATTATTAAAATGTATATGTTGTATATTGTAATTATAGCAGTCAATTATTAAGTAATATAATTATTTGCTTGAAACAAAAATTTAACGTTAATCATAATTACATAGTCATTTTTTTGCTTCTAAGGGGTCAGTTTTTGTTGAGCTATATACAAATAATAATTAGACTTGACAGACTCAACAAAAATATTTACGGCTTGGTTTAATAACCGTTAGCCGGAAATTGGACTTCATCCAGTAGACATAGGATATTATTATTATTTACAAATTCAAATATTGTAATTAACAGTGTTACTAACCTTTAAATATAATATACATAGACATTCAACAATAAATACAATAATATAAATATATTTCTAACAAGCGGTATAAAACTTGTTACAATCCATAACAAGATTTAATGCTAAGTGCACTTATAACATTTAATAAATAAACAAGATATTACACGTTAACATTATAAGCGAATATTAAATCACAGAATATTCTACCTACCTATTCTAACTAACCATGTAGAAATCCTAATGTTGGATCTCTAAAGCTCCATCTTAAGCTACCTCACGTGAATCCTCACGTGACCAACGTATCAAGTCTCGTGAACTGTAAGTCACTATCCAGGCCTGGTACATTTAGAATATTTTCGCTACTGAAAAATGAATGTTAACATGAAGGAGTAGATAGAAAACAGCCCCTTGGGCTCCTGAGAGGAGGCAGAAGAGAAGAATGGCCAACAAAATTCGCTGTAAGTCAACTCAGTTAAAATTCACCAACAATTTCAACATGCTGCTTCGTCACCGATCTAATTACTTTAATTTATTTTATTCCGCAATTTTTATTTTCTACATTATTTATTTCCACCATTTATTTTCATACTCACATCACTAACCAGAATTGTTCCTGTTTTATTTTACATTTTATTTCCCCCTTTTTATTCATTGTAAATAGGTTAATAGATATATATTATAATCTAAGACGTATCTTATTCAATTTTCCCATACAGTCCACTTAAAGATAACTAATTTAGGGGTTGTGTCACCTCACAATACAAAGTGAAGGCATACCCCACAAATTTTGGTCCTACCGTGCCTGATGTAAACCATAAAATTCGATCCAGTACCTACCGGACCCTTTATTCCTTAAAATTGAGAAAGGTATAATAAATTTGTTTCTGAGCTATTTTTAGTTGCATATTTAATTGTAATTTAACTAAAAGATAAATTCATTACTATTTGCTGCTCTTATAAATGTTGAGACTGGCATAATTCTCTTAAGTCTCACTTCTTTTCAAAATTTCAATACAATGGTTAATACCTTATACATTCAATTTTGTAAATTAAAGCAGCTATCCAGTATATTTCAAACCTATTGTTAATTTATCAACTTTAATATGCTTCACAATAGAACTATAACCTTATACATGTAAGATTATTCACATTTTCTCAAACTGTTCAGTTTTAATTACAACTTATTTAACTAAAATCTTCCTAATATTTCATATTGTATATAAAAACATTTTTAAATAATAGATGTCAGAAAATGTGCAACAGCTAATTGCATTAACATTATATTACTGGTAAATATTAGTTCATTTTACAATGTAAGCTTCATTCACAGCATTTTTCACTATTTACTTCATGATATTCATCATCCTTCTAATTAAATGCTAACTTGTCATTCTATTTAAAGTGAACATTTAAATAATTTAATTTATATTTATCATTATTCATCTGTCAACAATTATCTATAACCTACCTTGAAATTTCTTTCATTAAATTCAAAATCATTTCTTCTTTCATTAGAATTCAAACATTACTTAAATTTATTTATTTAATTAAATTTGAGGCACCATAAATTATTATTTAGAAACTTTCTTTCAATACATTTAAACAACAATGGTAATAGGAATCAGGAAAGAAATCATAACCTCAGATAGAATTTATATTCAGTTAGTTATATAATACCTTAAATAGTTATATCGTTCCAATAATACATTATGTACTAATATCCATTTGCATACAACCTTATTACTTATTTTCTTTATATTAAGTAGCTATTTAATCATAATTGATTCAAATATCCACAGCACTGCTTATCAATAACCACATTTCAGCTTGGCGGCTGCTAACAACCTACTCCTTTACCTTCTCCCGCCAATGCGTGTTCCAAAGAGGTTGCACAGACTACCGCCTTTACGGCTTGTCTACTTGTGACGTTTACTTCTCGTGACGATTCACTTGCTCACTTCTCTTGACGCCTCTTTCACACTTATCTTATTATCATTTTATTCAGTGCTGTATTTCTTCTCTCTAGAGTCCTCCTTATAGCTCTTGTCTTGTCATTATTTTTGCTTTTTTTTATTTACTTACCTGAGGTCTTCTGATTCCGGTTTTTAGTATCTCCTCATTTAGTTTATTTTATTATTGTGCAACATTCCCTTTACTCTTATTGTCACTTTATCTATGACTTACTTTTTCATCGTTGGCCAGTTAATCTCTAGTCCTTCTCTCTAGCCCACTGGGTTGTAGTCTTTCTCTTTCAGCACATTTTTTATTCAATATGCCTGAGTTTACTAAAGAAGAACTCACTAATCGCGCTAGCAACTTGGAGCGCAAACTACGAGCCTTAAAACGGCACATCGTTGGGGTATGCAAGTTAGGGGAAACAGAAATACCTCCTGGCGGAAGGGAAGCCGCCACCTTTAAAGCCCAGCTTGCTTCATCAACACAATATTGGGAGGAATTTAAGAGTGTTTGGGCAGAACGGGAAGAGATCCGCTCTCTGCTTAAAGAAGACACATTCCCTGACGACCAGTGGAATTCTTTCTATGACCGTCTTCGTGATGAAATAATTGGGGCTAATGCAATACTAATTGACCTCAATAATCGTGTTTCTTTGGACACAACCGTCTCAAACCCACCTTTAAACGTCTCTTCATGCTCATCACACAAGCCCCAACTTCCCAAGATCCAGATTCCGACCTTTTCTGGAGATCTGCTCAAGTGGAATCACTTCCGTGACACGTTCGTGTCTATTGTCCATAATGAGCCTAGCCTCACGAACGTGGAAAAACTCCACTATCTAATCGGAGCATTAAAGGGAGAAGCAGCAACTCTTATAGCAAGGTTTCCTATTGAGGAAAAATCTTATTCTCAGGCTTGGGAAAAAGTAGTGCAAACCTTTGATAATCCGCGAGTGCTAGCTAGCCTGTTGATTCACAGGATCATTAATTGCGATATTAAAGGGATTAAACAAGAACTTCAACGTTATGAGACCTTTCTAACAGACGTCGCAGATAGCGTCGAGACCTTTCGGGGCCTCAACATTCCAAACCCCTGTGAATTCCTTTTATCAACACTAGCTTTACGCGCTTTGGATCCACAAACGAGGAGGAACTTTGAGCTCTCTCTCAGCTGCACCCAGGAATTCCCCTCAGTTGACGACGTGATAAGCTTCGTTAGACAGCGGAAGATTGCGCTCAAGATGTCTCATGGGATTGAGTCAGCATCATCTACAGATACCTGCCAGGCAGCCCGCAGTTCCGTAGCGTCTGGGTTTCGCACCTATCCCAACAGAAACTCCAATAAGTATAAAGCTTCTGTTAGTGCGGTCACTCTGCATAGCACCGAATCATCCAGGTCTAAGAACCAGAATAAGGGATACCGATGTTTTCACTGCCAGGACAACCATCGCCTCGCACAATGCAAACGATTCATCGAGAACCCTGTAAAGCAACGCATTGAGCTACTCAAATCCTGGAAAGTCTGCTTGAACTGCCTTTACAAAGGTCACACCCGTGGAGATTGTCGCTCAAGATTCCGATGCAAAGAGTGTAACGGGAAGCACCACTCCTTGATCCATCAAGAGTCTGCCATTGACAAACAGGAGAATGGTGCCAAACCCGAGGGATCCGGGCAAGCATTCACAGGTTTCGGGTCTTGTTCTTCTGTTCCGACACCATCAAACAGCACAGTCCTATTAGGTACTGTTCAGCTGCTAGCGTCAGGGGATAATGGTGTGCTGTACCCCGTCCGCGCTGTTCTCGATTCAGGCAGTCAGCATAGCTTCGTGACGTCGGAACTCACAAGTAAACTCGGGGCCAATATTCAACCTTTTCATGGTTCTATAAGGAGTCTTGCCGAGTCCGCCGTCCCACAGTCTTATCTTAAAGGCAAAATATTATGCACTCTGCGTCCTTATGAAGGTGATCAAAAATATGCTATTAACCCAATTGTGGTTGACCGGATTACATCCGCTTTACCCATACAAAGCGTACCCTCATCTGTTATCAAAAGGTTACGCCACTACAAGCTCTCCGATCATCAGTTTGGCGAATCACTTCCAGTGGATTTGTTGATTGGGGGAGATCTATTCCCTTACATCCTTACTGGCGCTCCTTTCTCATCCGGTGTTGAAGATCTTCTAATGCTTCCAACTACATTTGGCTTAGTGGTCTCTGGTTCCCTTCGCAACTTTCCTTCCCATTCCACAGCGACATTCTTCCTCGACTCACCATCGAGCATTAGTGCCCAGCTGAAGGAGTTCTGGGAGATAGAAGAACCATCTCCAGTTGATCGGAGTAATCCGGATGACGCTTTCTGCGAGGATCACTTTATGAGAACACACGAACGCGATCACAACGAAAGGTACATCGAAAGACTCCCGTTCAATAAAGTTTTTGCTCGTTTGCTCCGTGCTGAAGCACCTGACTCTAGCACCAAGATATCTTTGATCAAGGCCAAATCAATGGTTGCGCCTGTAAAATTCTGCACCATTCCTCGGCTAGAGTTATGTGGCGCTCTCTTGCTCTCTCGGCTCATATCTTCGATACCTAAGCCCCTTGCAGAAAAAGCCATTTGCTTCTCCGATTCCGAGGTCGTGCTCGCTTGGTTGAACACTCCCGTCCACGATCTCCGAGTGTTCGAGGCAAACCGTGTCTCACAGATTTTGAGCGTCGTTCCCCTGGGACAATGGCAACACGTGAGCTCTGAAGAAAATCCTGCCGACATTGCTTCGCGTGGTTGCCTACCAAGTAAGCTTAAAACTCACGACCTTTGGTGGCACGGCCCTAGATGGCTTGAATCACCCATTCCTAATTGGTTCGAACCTAGGGAGAACACAATAGTCATGACAAATTTTGAAGAACCAAAGGTTGAGTCGAGCAAAGAAGATTGGATCTCCCGGTTCTCATCTTACCCTACGCTGATCAGGACTATAGCGAGAATCCTGCGCTTCTTGAGAAGAAAAACCACCTCACCATCTGGTTCGGGTCCGATCACTGCGGAGGAGTTCTTCGATGCCGAAATCAAATGCGCTTGGTATGCCCAACGCAGTTATTTTCCAAAGGCAATCTTCGAGCCAACATCTGACATCCCTAGGACCCTCGCGCAGCTAGCACCTTTTCTGGATGAGCGGGGTGTTCTCAGGGTGGGCGGCAGGTTGCAAGACGCACCCTTAAACTACATAGGAAAACATCCCATCCTTACTCCATATCAGTCTCCACTTTCCCGACTGATAATACAAGATGTGCACGAAAGGCATTTTCATGCTGGACCCACGCTTACCTTATCTCTTATTAGGAGCAAATACTGGATTCCTAGAGCCCGGAAACTAGTCCGAAATTGCCTTACACGATGCGTCCGATGCCGCACCTTAAAGGCCAAGCCCACAACTCCATTCATGGCACCTTTACCCAAGGAAAGATTTTCACAGTTCCGTGCATTTATTGAAGTCGGGGTGGACTACGCCGGTCCATTCCTCGTTAAGGAATCAAGTCGGAGGAATGCGCCCGTCAGCAAGGCTTACCTTAGCCTGTTCGTTTGCTTTGATTCCAAAGCAGTGCACCTCGAACTGGTATCCTCCCTTACCACTACTGCATTCTTGGACGCATTGGAAAGATTCATATCAAGAAGAGGCGTTCCGAAGTGCATCTGGTCTGACCACGGAACCAATTTCGTCGGGGCCTCAAGATTTCTCAAAGACGTTTATCGGTTTCAAAATGATGCAAAAGCCTCTGTCGTAAAGCATTTATCACCGAAAGGGATAGAATGGAAATTCATTCCGCCACGCGCCCCGCACTTTGGCGGACTCTGGGAGGCCGGAGTGAAGTTTGTAAAGTCCTTACTTGCCGCATCTCTTGGCAGAAACGCCCTTACGTATCAAAAACTATCGACAACGTTTGCAAAAATCGAGGCTCTTCTTAACTCTCGTCCTTTATGCGGACTGACAGAAGAGGTATTAGATTACGATTTCTTGACTCCAGGACATTTCTTGATTGGACCCCCATTGTACGCTCTTCCTGAACCCTCAGAAATCGACTACACGTCTTACTCTCATCATGATAGATGGCGGATCATACAAGCACAAATAGCTCATGTCTGGAACCGTTGGCGCAAGGAGTACTTACACACCCTTCAGCAGCGGTCCAAGTGGAACCGTCAGGCTCCCGGTATCAAACCAGGTGATCTAGTCATCTTGTTAGAGAAGAAATCATTGTTAGGACAATGGCCTGTAGCCAGAGTGGTAGAAATCTACCCAGGGAGAGATGGAATCACTCGTACTGTCTCAGTGAGAACCCCTTCAGGCAGTCTCTTTACCAGGGCTGTCACATCCCTTGTTCCTTTATTTCACCCTGAGCAGGAGCATAACTCAGGGAAGTAATTTTTTTTTTTTTCTTTCCCTTTGTTTCCTATCCTTCTCTTTTTTACTCCTTTAATTTCTTTTATTGCGATTACGATACTGAAGATTTATTTTATTTTGTATTGCTAAATCTCTTTTATTTTCTCCTCCTGAAGGACAACTTGTATATATCTTTATTACTTTAATCTTTATCCATGCGGTGAATGAAGCACTATACCCATGTACCTTTTCTTTTCTCGTATAATTTTATTATTGTACCAATGTACCTTTTCTTTTTTTTTGTATAATTATAGAATTTAAGTAGCTTCATCGACCAGCAGCAAATCATATCTGGGCCTCATCAATTCTCAGAAGTAAATCGAGCCCCGCTCAATTTAGGTGGGCGGTTTGTTGGATCTCTAAAGCTCCATCTTAAGCTACCTCACGTGAATCCTCACGTGACCAACGTATCAAGTCTCGTGAACTGTAAGTCACTATCCAGGCCTGGTACATTTAGAATATTTTCGCTACTGAAAAATGAATGTTAACATGAAGGAGTAGATAGAAAACAGCCCCTTGGGCTCCTGAGAGGAGGCAGAAGAGAAGAATGGCCAACAAAATTCGCTGTAAGTCAACTCAGTTAAAATTCACCAACAATTTCAACATGCTGCTTCGTCACCGATCTAATTACTTTAATTTATTTTATTCCGCAATTTTTATTTTCTACATTATTTATTTCCACCATTTATTTTCATACTCACATCACTAACCAGAATTGTTCCTGTTTTATTTTACATTTTATTTCCCCCTTTTATTCATTGTAAATAGGTTAATAGATATATATTATAATCTAAGACGTATCTTATTCAATTTTCCCATACAGTCCACTTAAAGATAACTAATTTAGGGGTTGTGTCACCTCACAATACAAAGTGAAGGCATACCCCACACCTAATATAAAACAACAATTCGTACATAGTAACAGGTAAATAAATATATTGGCCTACTCTTACTAACAACATATATTTTATAATATAAAATAACAATATAAACACAGTAATAGTTACATAAATAATTACCTGTCAATATTACTTTTTATGGCTGCTAATAATTAAATTCCCTACATAAGGAATACTTATATACCCAAGCTGTTTTGCCATAGTTAGCGAGTTGAAGCCAATCTTTACCATTTAAGTAATCAATCGCTTCACTAAATGTTAGAAGATCTTTTTTAAAATATGTTCTTCTAATTTCACTCAGAATTGGGTATTTAGCTAAAAAATCTGGTGCGTGCGCGCAACACACAACTTTCACTTACCAACTTACTTAGATTAGAAATTAATGCGTTTTGTTAATTGCCACTTCTCAAATGCACAGAACTGCTTTAATTATGAACAATGGTCTGTCATTAAAGGCGTATTCCGCATGCGTGGGCTCAACGAGTTTTATGAGTTGACTGAATATTTTTCTTTTTTTCTCCTCTTTATGTTTTCTGTATTTTTATCATATCTCATATTTAGCCATTTCTTATATTTAGGCGTAACGAGAGACAGTTAATTTCTCCATATAAAGAAAAACAAAGGTACTTCATTGGAAACAAACAATCAAAAAAGGCCCCAACCCTCCCAAAAAAAGCCCCCTCAGAACATTTTAATAATGATAAAGCTTACCTGATATTAAAGAACACCTAATTTTCATCAAACATGACGAATTTGATAAAAATCGTTAAAGCCGTTTTTGAGATCATCGAAAAAAAGGTAAAAATTGGAAAAAAAAATAGGAAATAAAGTGCCCGCTCCGTTTGACCAATTTTGATGAAATGTTGGCTATCACATCTTTGGCATATACATACATCAAATACCCAGTTTGATCAAAATCGTTTAAACCGTTTTTGAGTAAATAAAAAAAAAAACACGTGAAAATGATACAAAATTTATTAAGTAAAGTCCCCCCTCCGGTTGATCAATTTTGATGAAATTTTTACAGTCGTATCTGAGGCATATAAATAAATCAAATACTCAGTTTAATCAAAATCGTTATAGCCGTTTTTGATAAAATCGAAAAAAAAAACTTAAAAAATTGTTAAATAAAGTACCCCCTCTCTTTGAGCAATTTTGATGAAATTTTTGCTGTCACATCGCGGGCATACACTAAATACCCAATTACAGGTTCGCACGGTTTATACTTTTTGAGCTAGTCTGTTCACATACACACAGACACACAGACAATTTCGCGGGACTTGGTTAATTGGGCTCAGGGGACCCCAAAACGTGTATTTCCGTTGAAAACCGGAAGTCGAAATTTTTCACGATCGCAATACTTCCACTTACTATATATTTCATATATAGGTAAGTAAAAGTAAAAATGAATTATGTAGTCGATCTCACTCTTATTACAAAGGGAATATATTTTGTTCTTATTATCATAATACACTCTATTGTTCAATTTTCTAACTTCACCCCTGGCTTTGAATATCCATTTGACTTTGTTGTCGTTATGATTCCTTTGAAAGTAGTTTATCCATGTCTCATATATATATCCTCTGAATCAAATTTATTTAAATAAAATACCAAATTTATATTTTCAAGTAAGGCGAGAGGTAATTCCTGCTGGCTGTAATTTAATGCAAAAAATATTTCTCAGACAGATTTAAATAACAAAAAGATACCGACATAAGAAAATTAAAAAATATAAGTATATGTTTGTTCTTCCATAACCCCATTATCCCTTACTTTTATCTAATCACATTTATGCTCTATTAATGCTATGATATCATAAAGTAATCTTGTTATCTTTGGATACTTTAACAATTCCGTGATTTTTCAATATATTTTCTACTAAAATTTTTTTGGGGAATTAAAAGAATCAAGAAGTTCAGTCAGTTAATTCTTTTAAGTTAGAAATAATGTTTCCCTGATCCCGTTTGAATTAATTCAATTCAATGGTAAATGGTAAATTTTGTCCAATTTTAATGCGGATCTTTAATGTTAAAATAAAAATTTGATATATCTTGTTATAGCTTGAATTGGTTTAATACGTCTGAAAAATTTAAGCTATAATTATTTTAATGTAGATAAAAGTTTGCGAAGCTAGGAAAGTCTGAAAATTAGAAACCAATAAGATGAAAAACATAGTTCGGAAAGTAAAAGAAAAAAATTCATCTTCGGCAATAAGAGACACCTGGAAAAGTTCTATAAGAGCCAAAGTTTTCTCGTACATGCTACTACCACCTTCCCCTTTCCAATAACTTTCTTCTACAAACTATTTTTTTTTTCTCCCCGAATAAGTGACAACTTCCTAAGTATCCTAATATCTTGTGGTAATAGAAGTAATTACTTCACAGACGAAGAAAACATATAACCATCAGACTAATAGGTAAATATCCAAAATAATATTCAATAAAAAGAAGCAGCCATAATAACCAAAATTGGTCACACAAAGCTGACTCACATCCAACTGCTTATTGGACTTCACCGGTCAACTTTGCGATAATACTCCTCTTACAGTGGAACACCTTTTTCAAAGTCAAAAATACTGGAAGGAATGCAGCAACTTCAATATTACATCTTCATATCCCTACAAAGCAAACTACGGTATTGAAAAAACCCTGAAGTACCTCAGGAGCACAAAACTAATACCCTACATTTATGAATAGCAGTCGTCGCTAACGGCCTGGGCAGTCGAGTTAAACCTCAAATAAATATATATATATGTATTTATACAATTATTACATATCTACTGGGTGTCCCAGACCTAGTGTAAAAAAAAAATTGGGTAATACTGCATGGTAAACGGGGTAGAATGGCGCAGAAACGAGTTTCCAATCTCAATCTGTTGAGGAGATAGAATTTTTTTGTTTTTATTTTTAAAATCTTACTTTTTTCTAAAATATTACAGTTTTGTCATGTCATCCTTCTGTCGAAAGTGAGTCCCAGATAGTGTAATGTTTCCATCTGTGGAATTTGGTTACTGTCAATATAAACTGAGGTGGGAGAGGTATGTTTTCTAAGCGTAAATGTGATGTGTTTTGATGAGTCTAATTTTCCATAGTTGAAACCAGTCGTGTAATCTGTGTAAGTGATGTTGTAATGTCAAAGAAGCCTGTGTTGCGCCCTGATGTTTCATGATAATTGCTGTATCATCAACGTAAGTTGCAGTCCTTCTAATTAAACAAGGCATGTTTATTAATTTATCATTTGCTTCGCGGCGTAGCGGATAACTTCTGGAGAAAGCAACAGATTTATTTAATTATATTTCTTTTGCAACTATCAACACCATCGAACAATCAGCAAATGCGCTGAAAGAATGTAATGGGCACTTCTGGCTTGAATGATAGTACCTCATCTTGCACTTTTCAGTTGCTTCCTATAAGGCAGGTCAACCTTATTAAGTAACCCGTAAATAAGTATGATGTTATGACCGTTTGGTTTAATAATTGAGGATAAATATTACAGATATTTTGGGAGGTAGGTGATTGTTGTTAGTCTGTATGTATAATTTAGTCATGTATGTACTTAAGAGCGTATGTACCAATTAAACCAAGTTCCCTTAAAAGCTCCTATTTTTTTCTGCATCCTCTTCGTTGGCATCTAAATTTCGGACCGCTATTTTCATAAAAATAAAACTTCATGTCGTGTCCCTTTCTGCACTTTCTTGTTTTGTATAGTAAACCGTACCTTTGAAGAGCCTTAAATGCAGTCTTTTCAGATTGAAGAGCACCACTAAGTGGAATTAAATTCATCTTTTATTAATTTAGAATAAAATGGTTTTCAGTGTAACCTCCCACATAAACAAATCTAAGGTAATAATCACCAAGGAGATATTGGGAGTAAATTTTATGCGGAATAATCTGAATTGTTATCTCAAATAGTGATCATGTTACTAGGAAAAGTAAATGGCGCCTCTAAAGTAAAGAAGACCCAAAAAAAGTTACTGAAGGGGCTAAACACGTGTAGAATGCAGCTCGGTTCCGAACCTAATTTTAGAACCGCGAGTAAACTCCGGGAACGTTTTTAACAACCCTGGTAACTCATTCAGATGACGTGCTTTGAGAAATGTTCACATATTTAAGTCACTCAATTTCGAAGGCATAAAAGCCTCTAAACTAACTTATATGGCAGAGTTACAGGAAGTTAAAGTCCGTTGTATAAAGATGATTGAGTAAATCCGGACCAAAATTGAAAATTCAAAAGGGCCAACTTTTGCATAAAAGATGTTTATTGAAGTAATTTTCTTAAAATATAAGCTCTAATATTTTTATAAATGATTCATGACCTCGGTGGAAAAGAAAATTTTGTAGTGAATGTAGATGGAATGATTATGATAAAGGTATCAGGTTCGTTCTTAGTTTCATTTTTTTCACCTTACTATTTTTATTTTAAAGCATGAGCAAGAACAAAATAAAATAAATAAAAAAAATTAAATGCTTTCTAAATTCAGTAAACTGAGGCATAAAAAAAAACAGCAAGTCCGCCACAGTAAGTCATTATTAGTAGATATAGATCGTTTAGTTTTATATACATATAAAGAAAAATTAAATATACATTAGAGAAAAAAAAGTAGGCAAAATCTCTTACCTTTTTTTTTTATTTTTATTTTTATTTTTATTTTTTTTTTGGTTTTTGGTTATAGGCGTAAAACTGCAATAGTATAAATGCAATGATTCCGTTTATGCGATTCTGGTTAATTGTTATATTTCTTTACATATTATTCATACCAGTTCTCTATTTCGTTTTACTATTTATTATACTAATTGTTTACTATTTTTCTTTTATTTTCTCATTTTCTATTTCTTTATTGCTTACTTATTCATATTAGTTCTCTATTTAATTTACTATTTATTCCACTACCTTTTTACTATTTTAGTTATATTTTACTACTTTCTATTAATTTATTTATAACTCATTCATACCAGTTTTCTATTTTATTTTACTATTTATTATACTAATTGTTTACTATTTTTCTTTTATTTTCTTATTTTCTATTTCTTTATTGCTTACTTATTCGTATTAGTTCTCTATTTAATTTACTATTTATTCCACTACCTTTTTACTATTTTAGTTATATTTTAATATTTTCTATTTATTTATTTATAACTCATTCATACCAGTTTTCTATTTTCTATTACTATTTATTATACTAATTTTTTATTTATTTATATACAATTCTCAGAATTTTCAATCACCTGGGTCATTTTCGCCCTCTTAAACAATATTTATAAAATTACAATAAAAATAAAATACAGTTAAATAAACTAAAATTATAATGTTAAATAATTTATTTTTGAAGAGAAAAGATTTGGCTCCGCCGGGAATCGAACCCGGGTATTCCGCGTGACATGCGCGGTATGCTATCCATTACACCACGGAGTCGCTTCCAAACGGTGCCAAATCCTTCCTCTTAACTGACACCTCTCCAACGATCTCGCAAGTTTTGAGAGTATTTACGGGAGATGGACAATTTTTGTCCAATTTTGGGCATCTTGTTGACGTTCGTCAATTTTTTTATATTAAAATTATTTTATATTAATTTAACCATCATTGTGGGTGACCACATATTTTTTAAATTATTTTGAATAATTTATATTTTAAGAGAAAAGATTTGGCTCCGCCGGGAATCGAACCCGGGTCTTCCGCGTGACATGCGCAGTATGCTATCAATTACACCACGGAGTCGCTTCCAAACGGTTCCAAATAAATTCTCTTCAAAAATAAATTATTTAAAATAATTTAAAAAATAGGTGGTCACCCCACAATGATGGTTAAATTAATTTAAAATAATTTTAAATTGACGAACGTCAACAAGATGCCCAAAATTGGACAAAAATTATCTCCATCTCCCATAAATACTCGCAAAACTTGCGAGATCGTGGGAGAGGTGTCAGTGAAAAGGAAGGATTTGGCACCGTTTGGAAGCGTCTCCGTGGTGTAATGGATAGCATACCGCGCATGTCACGCGGAAGACCCAGGTTCGATTCCCGGTGGAGCCAAATCTTTTCTCTTCAAAAATAAATTATTTAAAATAATTTAAAAAATAGGTGGTCACCCACAATGATGGTTAAATTAATATTAAATTATAATGCAATATAATTACTTTAAATTAAATTACCTTAATAAACTTTTTTTTTAGAATTCGATTGTAGTCGGATTTCAGCCCTTAATTATAGATATGTGCATGTATTAGGGACATTTTTGGAAAATGTGACGTACTGTTAGAACGTTGTTACAATGTTGACATTTTGCTGGTGGTCCCTTAATGATTAGTCAGGTGTGGCCTATTCACAATCTTGTCAATACGACCTCTTTACATCACGTCCGGCTGGAGGTTCTCCAGGGACATACTTTTTCATATTTTTAAAAAAAATTCTGCAAAATGTCTCTCTATGCTTATCTACAGGTAGTTTAAATCAATTTAAAAACTGAGTTTTTACTACATTTCTTAATAGTTTAAATTCACATTAACTGAAATTCTTTTCTGTTCTATAATCTTTAGTAGAATATTTAAAATGTAAATTTTTATATAGGATTTGGTAAACAGATCAAGATAATACAGATGGTCAACTACTGAATACACTTCAGTACACAACATGTGTTTACCTAACCAAACCAATAATCTTCAATTTACACATCCAATCTCGATTAATTATAGATGCCAAATTGATTCCAAAGTTAGTTTAAATCACGTAAAACAATATCCTTTACATGTAAATAGTTTTACCAAGATTAATACGACATACATAACATTCAACAATGAATATTAGTATTCGTATTCGTCACATCTACAAGTGTATAATTTGTAAATATGTTGTGAATCCTTAACATAACTTAATTATGTTTATTTATTATTATTTTTACATTTGCAACTGCGACAAACCGAATACAGCAAACTAAAAGGGGGAGAAATTTGGGGGAGTTTTCGTACATATATGATTTTACCGTTTGAATATTCGTGTAATTATATTACGTGTGACTACAAATTTGCCATTTTTGACTGTTTTAAGAAGTATATTGATTTTGATTAGTGTCTTTTGCAATTTTTTGCAAACCCCCACTAATATATAGAATACATATTATATAGGAAATATACAATTACAATGAAACCTTACTTAAATGAGATACCTAAAAAAAAAAATTACAGATACTCATAAATTAATATATTTATATTTATTAGGTTCTTTGTAACATTGTTCCTACCATGATGAAACCAAATAACTAGTAATAATAATAATTGTTTTTCAACAATATTTTATTCTGATAAAGGCAATCCTGTTCATAGATATTATAAATATTGTTAATTATTTTATTTCCAAATACTTATTAGCATATTGTTATATAATATCTTTTATTTTTACTTTCACTTACCCATAATAAGGGAAAGTATTGCGATCGTAAAAATTTCTACTTCCGATTTTCAACGGAAATACACGGAACGGAAACACGTTAAAGCGATAACGTATTTTCGCTTTTTCAATGACTAAAAATTAAGCGAAATTAGTTAGTTTGTTTTGCTTAAAGGCGTATAAAATTTGGAAGTCACCAACGCCTAATGGTTAGTTTTGTTTCCATATATTAATTAGTTGTTGCTTTGCCTTCAAAATAAAATAATGATTTACATATATAATAATGATTACATATTACATATTAGATGATTTATATCTCTACAATCAATTAGAAAACCAACTGGATTCCTTAAAAAATTAATTTTCTCATAAGAAGGCTAAGTGATCAACACATTACATTTAATCAATATACAATATGTACTTAAGTAAATTTATTGCAATATGAGTGAACATTTCTGAGTTGTACAGTGAGTGAATAAAATCAGACATAAAAAAAGAGATAAATTGACTGAATATAAAAAGTTTGAAGTTCTCTTATTGTATGTAATTATGAAAAAGAAGTTGGTTTGATTCCATGCATGATGAGCATTCCAGTTGACGAAATGACAGCATTTTTTCAATAAGATCTTATCATCCCTCATAGTTCTGGATAAAAATGAATATGGTGAAAAAATTGTTCCTTCATAAAAATTTGGTTTTCGCTTTGCAATAGTAGTAATATTTGAGCATATCTGCAGAAACCGCTCAAATTACGGGGGGGGGGGGATATCTTAAGGGAGGTTGAAATGCAAGAAAGGTCTTAAAAAAAAGTTTCTATGAATCTTCGGTAGTTTCTATACTTCGGTATCTAATAAGACCATCACAGCAGTCGGCGCTTAAGTTTTACTCGAAATATAATTTTTTTAACTGAGATGTCAGATTTTTCAACTGTAATCTAATAACTAAAGCTCGGAATTCCGTGCAGTAAAAATTTGTAAACGTGCAATAAAAAATTCAAAACGTGCATTAAAAACATCAAATCGTGCAAAAACGTGCAATAAAAATGTATTGCTTGAAAATCAGGCATTAAATTATTTTTGTGAACCGAAAATAGCTGCTTTGGAAAAAAATAAGTAGCGGGGAGTAAATTGAAATAGAAACTCTTTTATTTTTCAAATTATTTTTATGATATTGGTTTTAGAATATGTTTTGGTAAAATCACTGAATTTTGGATATTTTTTATAATACTATTGATCTAGTTTTTAAAATATTTCCCGTATAAAAAAATAGGAACATAAAAATGTGGAATAAACATAAAATACTCCCATGTGAACTGTAATTATATTGGAAATAGGAACATCTTAAAAAAGGAATGATACCACCCTCTTTTTTTTTTCTATTATATTCACATTTATTTTTCCCCTATTGTTTTGACGTGTCTTTAAGAAAATTAAAATTTCTTATATTTTTTTTTGTTCAAAATATGAAATAATGCAATTTCGTCCAGCAAAAACATCAGAACTTGCAAGCCCAAAACATGCAATTTCGTGCAGTATAAAACTTCATTAAAACATCCCATTAGGCTTGATTCTGACTTACTAATAAAGAGATGCAATTGCATGGGAATCAGTACTCTACTAATAACTTATTATCTGCTGACTGCTTGGATTGGGCTTAAAGGATTCCGAATCACAGAAACCATCAAAAACAATGCATAAATCTACAAAGTTGCCGCAAAATTAATTGTTCATTTACCATTTTCAACCCCTTATAAAGTATACAGTGTTCCTTATTTGGGCGGACTCTGCAGATCTCGAATCTTAATATTGATACCAAGTTAAAACTGAAGCTTCAAGAAGGTGCTAATTTGTTCTCTATTTCCTTTAATTTTAAAGTTTTTCTTTTATTAAAACTAACCATCCCTAGGTAGTATAAAATAAAGACTAAAAATTTCATTCATTTGTTATTACACATTAAAGTGTCCGTGGCTGGCTGGTAATCCTTACACTACATGAAAATTGTCAGGACAGAGAATTATTTCACATTTTTTTTTTTTTTTTTGCCTCATTCGTATTTATTTATTCATTTCCCATTCAAAGTGTTTCGTGAACTCAACGTCATTCGTTAATGTAGAAGGGGCCACTAATACCCCAAAAAGAGGGGAAACGAAATATCCGCTAAATTAAGATGCTCCTGAGATGGTAAGGGTATTTTTTCCCAGTTTAGGTTCCGCACAGAAAATCCCATTTCCGAGGGATAATCTCCCTCCATCCCTGTACTACAGCGATCCTTTTGTTGTCCGCGATCTGTTTGTTGGTCAGACTCTTTATAATACTTACCAAACTTTAACATATTTAGGTACAAATCGAGAAATTATTACGAGTACAATGTGGGATAATTAAAAAAAAAAATGAACAAAAAATTTTAAATAATTATTTTCAAAAAATGAATACAACCTTAATAATACTAAATTGATTAAAATACATAAATATTATCCAGTTTCTAAAACTATTAACTAAACTATTGTAAAGTCTCTGATTTTCATGATGAAATTTTATTATTTTATAAGCTGATAATACAAACCAGAATTTTATAAATACATTGAAGAAGGAAGGTGACATTATATACATCTATATAAATAAAGTTGAAATTCTGTTTGTTTGTTTGATTGTTTATTTGTACTTTATAGAAATCCATACCGTTTGTCCTAAATTCTCCAAATTTCGCTCAGTGGTTCTTTGAAACCAGGTGCGAACACCTGTCCATATTAAAATTGCGTAACTTCAGCCGATCTTCAGCTGATATTCTTTATTGTTATAAAAATCATAATGATCTCACTTTACAACGTTTTGTTTTTTACGAAATCGACCGTTTCTTTAGAAAAATGAAATTCTACCAGATATGATAAAAATAAAGAAAACATATAGGGGAGAAAAAAAGAAAAATATTCAGTGAACTCATAAAACTCGTTGAGCCCACGCATGCGGAGTACGCCTTTAATGATAGACCATTGTTCATAATTAAAGCCGTTCTGTTCATTTGAGAAGTGGCAATTAACAAAACGCATTAATTTCTAATCTAAGTAAGTTGGTAAGTGAAAGTTGTGTGTTGCGAGCACGCACCAGATTTTTATTGTAAAAAATTACTCTTCTAATCATACCTTTATTCATGAGAAATTTTCTGACATATTGCATAGCCTTAAAAAGCCAGCAAACTATTGTCTTGAATGGTAAATGACTATTATTATTATTGTTAATGTATTACTATTGTTAAAGAATTAATTAAAACAGAACCTAAATTTTGAAGTACTTGGAACTATTCAAAAGTAACTTAAGACTAGATTAGGTTAAATGTAATTATACTTAAAGCTTTTCTTTATTATAATAATTTTCATTCGATCCATTTTTATCTACTTAAACCTTCTGTCGAACAAAACTCCGCAATGCTTTTTCTTTTTCCTCAAAAAGCAGCTTATTAAGATTCCAAGTGTCGCCGAAAGAGAGAGAAGGATTGGTCTGAGGGTACTTCTTGTTCGTCCGGGTAGTCCTTTGAGTGCGGAAGAGCAGGTCGTTATTCCATCAGGAGGTCGCCGAACTTCCAGCCGTTATCTCCTTCCTGCTCATTTAGTTGCGACCCTTTTCTTTTCCTAAAGGCCACTCGGCGCCGGCTTTTGATCAGCAGTCCATGTCCCTTCCTGGAATAAACGGCTGCAAATTTCGAGGCTTCTTTTTCTCCTCAGATGTTTTTAGTAGAAATCGAAGTATTTTTATAGAATTGATCTGACATGATTCTCGTGTATTATGAATGAAGTCAATGAACTAAAGATTCAATTTTTTTCTTTTTTTGCGCCAGTTTACATCCTTATATTAGTTTCAGCCTTCCTTATTTTTTGTATCCTTTTGAATGTATCATTTATTAGAACAGCATAGAACCAGACGTAATTTTAAAAGTTTGTTTCTTTGTTTAACGTCACTTTGTGCCACTAAGGCTAATCGGACAATGCTACAGTATGAGTCCTAAATTTTGCCTATCCTAGTATAATTAGGATAGGGATCTTTAATGTGTACCTGACATCCTACAGGCTAGGGAACACCATTTTTCGTCATATCCGAGGGACGTACGCGAACGCGAACCTGCGACCTTTAGTATTATACGTTGCCATGCTAACCACTATATTACAGGTAACCCCCCTTTTTTTTAAAGTATCTATTTAGTAGTTATTATTTTTTTTATTTAATTAGCACAAAAACATATCGAAAGATGGTTACGACCCAAAATATATCAACTTCGAATTTTAAAAACCGTTGGAATCAATATGATAATATAATAAATAATATAATATGATAATATTCAACGGAAAATAATAATTTCCGTTGAATAATCGGAAGGTAATAATCTTGGGACCGAAAAATGAAAATGTGGATCTAGGAAAACATTTTTTTATATCCTTTGTTTAATTATAAGTTTTATTTATATTTTTTATTATGACATTACTTATTAAAAAAATTTAAAGATACCTTATAGGAACATTTTTTCCATATCATAGAATTTCTATGATGACCAAACCTGATTAAATTAATGAGCATGTGATTCTACTATGCATAAATTTCCTTGACTAAATATTTGGTATATAGGTGAGTTTGAATTTTATTTGAAACTAGCTGTATATACCGGTTTTACCCGGAGAATTTCATTTTTAAATCAATAAACTGATACTTTTTTCGACTCAAACGATCGATTTTGTAAAAACAAATGTAAAGCGAGATCAAAACGATTATTATAACAATAAAGAATATCAGCTGAAGATCGACTGAAGTTATGCAATTTTAATATAAACAGGTGTTCGCACCTGGACTGAAAGAACCACTGAGCGAAATTTGGAGAATTTAGGACAAACAGTATGGATTTCTATAAAGAAGAAACAGAATTTCATCTTTATATACATAGATTATAGCTATAAACCCCGCTCTCCCCTACAGAAAGCTGCTTATTACAGAATTTAACTATTGATTGGCAACATTTAACATTTATTTATCTCAATGCACATTAATTTATCTCAATACTCCGTATTTGCATAATATTTCATTCAACATTCCACAATATTCGTTTGTTTTATTTTTGTGTTTATTTCTTTTGTAATATAATTTGTATTAAATATTTTCAGTTAGACGGATTCCAAGAGACGGACAATTAGTCCATCGTGGAGGTTTTTGTAGATAATCATTGTAAATAATGTAATTATTGAAAAAATAAAACCATTTATTCATTCATTCATTATTGAAGTCAAAGCTTTAATGTCTAGCGTTTACAAGAGTAAGAGTAGCCAGAGTAGTAGCGGATCCCTACCACGAGGTGAAGAGACCGAGGGCATAAAGTAAAACGGTGCTCTTAACAGACTTCCTGATTTATTGTCTCTTGAAGGCGGCTCTTTCGGCGTTCGGTAAATATTCATTGCTTTCGGTTGTTTATTCTCCCTCTTACATTTGTCAAGCTGTCAGAGTGCTATCATTGTTTTAGAATTCTCAAACTTCATTAATATAAACTAGTCTTTCAAGATTCGAAAATTATAAAAGAATACGTAGGAAGGACTCAAGGTATTGCGAATTCACCTAATACAACATGATTAAATGACTATATAGATAGTAATCCCCTTATTAAACCATCAAACAAATTAAGCGAAGGGGTGACCTGTTGTGATGTAGTTTGCACAGTAACCTACAATAGTATAGGTCGAGGCCTGGCATCCCGCGGTGGCCCTAGGATTTTTTAATGGGAGTAAAAAATCCTTGACTATACCGTCCCACAGATATGACGTAAAATAGAAGTCTCAAGCCTGTACACTACCTGAAAATTGTCAGGACAGAGAATTATTTCACAGTTTTTACTTTCACTTACGTATATATGAAATATATAGTAAGAAAGGTATTGCGATCGTGAAAAATTTCGACTTCCGGTTTTCAACGGAAATACACGTTTTGGGGTCCCCTGAGTCCAAATAACCAAGTCCCGCGAAATGGTCTGTGTGTGTGTGAACAGACTAGCTCAAAACCCATAAACCGTGCGAACCTAAAATTGGGTATTTAGCGTATGTATATGTCCGCGATGTGACAGCAAAAATTTCATAATTGATTCATTGGTCAAAGGGAGGGGGTACTTTATTTAATAACATTTTAAGTTGTTTTCGATTTTCTCAAAAACGGCTCTAACGATTTTGATTAAACTAAGTATTTGGTGATTTAATATGCTCGAGATATGACTATAAAGATTTTATCAAAATTGATCAACCGCAGGGGGCACTTTAGTTAATAAATTTTGTATCAATTTTACGTGCTTTTTTTATTTACTCAAAAACGGCTTTCACGATTGTGATCAAACTGGGTATTTGAAGTATGTATATGCCAAAGATGTGACAGCCAACATTTCATCGAAATTGGTCAATCGGAGGGAGCACTTTATTTCATAACCTTTTTTCCAATTTATAGCTTTCTTTAAATTATCTCAAAAACGGTGGTAATGATTTAGATCAAATTCGCCATGTTTAATGAAAATAAGGTGTTATATAATATCAGGTAAGCTTTATCGTGTTTAAAATGTTCTGAGGGGGCTTAAATGAGGAAGGGGCCTTTTTTGTATTTCTATAAAGTACCTTTGTTTTCCTTTATATGGAGAAATTAGCTGTCTCTCATTAGGTCTAAAAATAAGAAATGGCTTAATATGAAATATGAAAAAAATCTAGTAAACATATAGAGGAGAAACAAAGAAAAATATTCAGTCAACTCATAAAACAGATTGAACCCAGGCATGCGGGGTACGCCTTTAATTACAGACCATTGTTCACAATTAAAGCCGTTCTGTTCATTTAATGGAAATTATTTGTTTCATGGTAACTAAATGAAGTTTTTTTTCAACTACATAGAGAATTATAAAATCAGACGACTTGGAGTATTATGTTTGCATTGCCAACATCAAGTTTTCAATGTTTGCAAGTATCAACAATAAAAAGTTTTATTTGATAATAAAAAAATTAGTGCTTTTTGTAGAGCAAATAAAAACAAAAATAAGACAGAAGCCGAAGTGGATAGTTGCTCCTGTTGTGTTCCCGTTCTTCAAACCATAAGTTCTAGCCTTAAGTTTTTTATTCTTCTTAATTAGTAGTTTATTAGTCATAGAACCAATTTATTATAAACATATAAGTAGACTATAAGGAAATACTTAGGTTTAAGTATAGAAAGTAAGATTAGGTTAGCTTAGGTTAGGTAAACATGTGCGATCCGCCCTACGGTGGATTTCGGAAGAGAGGGCGTTTAAAACTATCAACAGAAACATTAAATTTAACATTTATGCCTAAAAGTAGCCCTAACTACCTTATCGTAAAGAGAATTGGTGAAGATGATTTTAAAAAAGTTTCACCATTCTTCATTCATAAATTTATTGTTAATTTGATTGGGGATGTAAAAAACATTAAAAAGTTGAGAGATGGTACATTATTAGTAGAGACAGCCACAAACAGACAAACCGAAAAGCTATTAAGTTGTAAAGACTTTGGAGGCCAATTTCAAATTGAGGTTAGCCCTCATAAATCTCTAAATTATTGTAAAGGCGTGATCAGGTGTTACGACCTTCAGTTTGTTGAGATCGAAGAAATAAAAAAAGAACTCGGTGATAGAATAATTGATATCAATAGAATAAAAATAAAAATTAACGGCATTGAAAAATATACACATACATACATTGTAACATTCCCGGTACCAAAATTACCTGAAACGATACAAATAGGATTTCACACAATACGGGTCCAACCATATACACCGAATCCGATGAGATGCTATAATTGCTTAGGGTTCGCTCATCCTACTATAAAATGCAAAAAGTCAGCAATTTGTGCTAATTGCGGTGAAGAAAAACATTGTAACAATAATACGTGTAATAAACCCCAAAATTGTATTAACTGTAAAGGGAGTCATCACGCATTAGATCGTAAATGTCCAATATTTATAGCACAGAAAGAAATAAAAGCTATTCAATTCAGTAATAAAGTCCCCTTCCATGAGGCAAAAAGAATTTACAGGGAAAAAAACCCAACATATTTCACAAAATCTTTTGCAGAAATTGTAAAACCCAAAATTATTGAAAAGAAAGACGCCGCCGTACAGGCCAATGTTTTGTTTACATTTTCCCAACCCAGTTGCTATAGGCAACCAAACAAACGCCAGGAACAGACCGCTGCGGCCGGCTCTGGGCCGTCCCTCCCCCCTCCCATCGCCACCCTCCCCCCTCCTATCCCCTCTCCGCAGCCCTCCGCTAGCTCTGTCGCTAGCCCCGCTCCCAGGCCTCGCTCCCCCGTAGCCTCGTCTGAGAGCGATTCAGATCTCGATTCCGACCTTTCTGCTCCACCGGCTCAGTTGCCTGGATGCACTGAGGAGATGGACGTAAAAAAATCGGAAATAAATATAGTTAAAAAAGGAAGAAAGAAAAATAAGTCCTCAAGTAAACAGAATAAATCATAAATAATTATGTTTTTAAAAATATCTAATATATTGTTTTATAACATAAAATATGCAATGATAATTTTGTCTTCCACAAATACTAGAGTTCCTATTTCTTCTACTTCTTATAAAGCTTTGTTCACTTATCTTTGTCCTAGTTCCTATTTATCTTCATCTTTTCTCCTCTATAATTATCACTATCAACTATCTGTAACATCTTTCACACCATGACCCTCGTCCAATGGAATTGCAATGGCATTAAAAGTCATTTCAATGATTTGAAGATCTTAATGCAAGATGAAGATCCCTTCGGAATATGCCTCCAAGAAACCCATCTAAAACCTTCAGACAAATTTTCCATTAAAGGCTTCGACATCTACAGGAAAGACTGCACTTCAGACTTTGACCGAGCGTGTAGAGGAGTAGTTATAGCGGTAAAGGATTCCATTTATTCCCACCATGTAGAAATAGATTCCCCACTTCAAGTAATAGCAGTTCAAGTTCATCTAAACATTTCCTTTACTATTTGTAATATCTATCTTCCTCAGGACAACGCCATAGAGACAGGACACCTTCTCCACATCCACAGACAATTGAAGAAACCAGTTTTATACACCGGCGACTTTAACGGCCACAATCCACTATGGGGCTCTCGCGATACCAACTCTAGGGGTCGAATTATAGAAACTTTTTTGGAATTAACTGATCTCTTGTTACTGAATTCCGGCGATCCAACATATTTAAGTTCCACCTTCGGCTCTTTATCATCCATAGACCTATCCTTTTGCAGCAGTTCCCTGATTGACTGTATTGACTGGACAGTTCTACCAGAACCCTATGGAAGTGATCATTTCCCTATACGTTTAAAATTTAGGAGTGCGAAACACGAAATTCACAGGGTGCCTAGATGGATATTAGAAAAAGCAGACTGGCCACTATTCACTTCTTTAGCCAGGCCGCCAGAATATTCCCCCAATAGTATGACCATTGACGAAGGATGTAAAGCCATAACCAAGACAATTCTGTCAGCAGCAGAGGCCTCAATCCCAAAAACCAAGGGCAGTTACAGAAGACCGCCTGTTCCCTGGTTTAATAACGACTGTAAAGAAGCTATCAAACAGAGGAGAAAGGCTTTCAAGAGATTTAAGAAGAATATGAACCAAGAAAATCATATAGAATATAAAAAACAAAGGGCAATATGTAGAAGAATTCTTAATGAAAGAAAAAAAGAATCTTGGAAATCATTCGTTGAATCCATTAATTCCTCTACCCCTTCCAAAGTTGTGTGGGAAAGAATAAAGAAAATAAGAGGAACAAGCTCTACCTCTAGGTATACCCTAACATGTGAAGGAAAGTTGACCGATGACCCAGCTGTAATAT
Source organism: Aelia acuminata (assembly GCA_911387785.2). NCBI lineage: Eukaryota > Metazoa > Arthropoda > Insecta > Hemiptera > Pentatomidae > Aelia > Aelia acuminata. The sequence continues at coordinate 171,541,148 of OU426979.1, forward strand.
GCAGAATATTCGCTAATTATTACACAGGAGTATACAATGAAACTCCTAAAGACAATAACTTCGATCAATTAGACTTTTCCACTACCGATTCGAGCATAAATTATAATGCTACATTTTCTCTTTGGGAAATGCATACTGTACTAAATAGTGTCAAGGGATCTTCACCTGGACCAGACCTAATCCACTATGCCATGCTCCAACATCTGCCTGAAAATACCTTGAAATGGCTGTTGGATTTCTACAATCACATCTGGATCTCTGGTTATTTTCCTAGTGATTGGAATCAATCATTAGTGGTCCCCATTTTGAAATCAGGCCATGATAAACGGAATCCATCCAGCTATAGACCCATCTTCCTGACAAGCTGCTTATGTAAAATATTAGAACGAATGGTGAACAAAAGGCTTACATGGATCATAGAGAAAAATCAACTCATCCAAAATTTTCAGTGCGGATTCCGAAAAGGGAGATCTACTATTGATCATTTAGTTCAAATGGAGGCCGAATTACAGTATGCATTTGTCCGGGAAGAGCAGGCAGTAGCTATATTCTTTGATATGCGAAAAGCTTTTGATAAAACCAGTAAATTTTCCATTTTAAAGAAGCTTCATTCGTTAGGATTTAGGGGTAATCTTCCTAAATTTATCCACGAATTTCTTTCTTGTCGCTCCTTTCGAGTACGAATTGGTACATCCTTATCTCGACAGTGCATTCAAAGGAGCGGAGTTCCACAAGGGTGTGTTCTAAGTACGACCTTATTCGCCTTGGCCATTAGTGACCTGGGGTCAAATCTTCCTCGAGGAGTAAAAAGGATGCTCTTTGTCGACGACCTAGCAATATTCTGCAGAGCAAAGGATATACATTCTATCAAAAGTAAACTGCAAGATGCGCTCGATCGCATTGATGGATGGTCTAAATCATCAGGACTCCGTTTCTCTACTGATAAAACAAAATGCTTACATTTCCATAGAAAACGGAAATCACCGCCTCCACCAGAACTACGTCTTGGAAATGTCACTCTACCTTACGTCAACACCTGCAAATTCCTAGGATTATTCTTTGACAGGCGACTTTCCTGGCAACAACATATAAAATCACTTCGAGAAAGATGCTCTGGAAACCTCAAGGTATTGAGAGTACTCAGTGGAACAAACTGGGGATCAGACAGGACTACTATGCTGAAGGTTTATCAAGCCCTAATATCATCGAAAATTGATTATGGCAGTTTTATTTTTGGCTCCGCTTCTAAAAGTACTCTAGCTATGCTCGATTCTGTGCATCACGCAGGTATTCGCCTAGCTACCGGAGCATTCCGAACCAGTCCGACCCTTAGTCTTTGTGTAGAATCCGGCCTACCACCGCTTTCATTCAGAAGACAAAAGCTTGCCATTAATTATATCACGAAGTTGTACACCAGTATCTCGAACCCTGCCCACAAATACGTATTTCAGCCCAAATTTTCGACGAAATTTCAACAAAAGAGCAACGCAACACTCCCGTTAGCAGAAAGAATGGCCCATGCCGTGAATAGATTACAAGTCATCCCTTTAAACGACATAGAAAATAACATACCCCCGTGGACCTATGTACAACCGAAATTAAAGTTAGATCTTGCCAAATTTAAAAAAGACAATACAGATCCAAATGAATATAATGAACTATTTGATAAAATCATTCATTCATTGCCCGAACACCTCTTGATATTCACCGATGGTTCCAAATCGGATACATCAACGGCTTCCGCCTTTGTCACACCCGATTCTACATATAAATGTAAGCTACACCACCTTTGTTCGATATACACCGCAGAGATTAATGCCATCGCAATGGCTCTACAACATGTCATGAACACGCCAGCTGATGAGGCAGTGATAGTATCCGATTCCTTAAGTGCCCTGAGGGCGATGAACAACATGTATGCCGACCACCGAGGAATAAACAGGGTTCTAGAGCTAATAAAAAAGCTACACGATTCAGGAAAATCTATATCTTTCGTCTGGGCTCCAGGCCATACAGGAATTAGAGGAAACGAAATGGCAGATAAGGCGGCGAAAGAAGCTCTTGCTCTTCCAGGACGTGGCAAAACTTTCCTAACAGCGTCGGAATTAGCGCGACCACTAAGAAAAACCATATTTCAAGATTGGCAGACATTGTGGGACAACAGCCCTCCGAATAAATTGAAGGCTATCAAAAAGGAAGTTGGAGCATGGAGCAGCTCCAGCCGCAGCAGTCGCAGAGAAGAAGTGGTTCTAACACGACTCAGGATAGGACATACGAGGCTTACGCACCTCCACCTCATAACAAAAGAAACTCCGCCCAGATGTCCTAAGTGTGATGAAAGATTGACAGTAGCTCACATCTTCGATGTTTGTACTTACTACAAGAGAAGGCTACAAGACCAGGGTATACCAGCAAATATATCCACCGCATTGGGAAATGAAGAAAAGTTATTAAATAAGGTCATTTCTTTTCTCTCGAGGGAAGGACTTCTTAAAAGCATTTGAATTTTTTTTTTTTTTTTCTCTTCTGTCTTTTTTAAATTATCTATCCTTTTCCTAAATTTTAATTAATTTATCTTTAAATTTTTCTAAATCAGATTTATCTCTCTTTCCATCTCCTATTCTGATTAATCTTGTTCTCAATGTTTATTTTTATTGCTTATTTATTTATTACCAATTCTTTGAAAGCATGGTTCCAATCTAAATCACTAAAAAATTAAATCAATAAATTAAAACAAAATAATATTGACATAAACAAGGGCGTTTATGACCAAGAGGTTTTACGCCTTCATACTAAAACAACCAACCAACCAACAAAAATAAGAAATGAATGTGGAAAAATGTGTGACTTTGAGAAGTGGCAATTAACAAAACACATCAATTTTTAATCTCATTATGTTGGTAAGTGAAAGTTGTGTGTTGCGCGCACGCACCAGATTTTTTTTTTTTTTTTTTTAGCCTCTTTCGTATTTATTTATTCATTTCCCATTCAGAGTGTTTCGTGAACTCATCGTCATTCGTTAATGTAGAAGGGGCCTCTAATACCCCAAAAAGAGGGGAAACGAAATATCCGCTAAATTAAGATGCTCCTGAGATGGTAAGGGTATTTTTTCCCAGTTTAGGTTCTGCATAGAAGATCCCATTTCCGAGGGATAATCTCCCTCCATCCCTGTACTGCAGCGGTCCTTTTGTTGTCCGCGGTCTGTTTGTTGGTCAGACTCTTTATATCACTTACCAAACTTTAACATATTTAGGTACAAATCGGTATATAATAACGAGTACAATGTGGGATAAAAAAAAAAAATGAACAAAAAATTTTAAATAATTATTTTCAAAAAATGAATACAACAATAATAATACTAAATTGATCAAAATACATAAATATTATCCAGTTTCTAAAACTATTAACTAAACTATTGTAAAGTCTCTGATTTTCATAATGAAATTTTATTATTTTATTTTATAAGTTGATAATAAAAACCAGAACTTTATAAATAAATTGAAGAAGGAAGGTGACGTTTTGTACATTTCAAATAAAATTCAAACTCACCAAATACCAAGTATTTAGTCAAGGAAATTAATGCATAGTAGAATCACGTGCTCATTAATTTATTTGTCTTTTTGTCATCATAGAAATTCTGTAATATTGAAAAAATGTTCCGATAAAGTATCGTTAAAGTTTTTTAATCAGTAATATTTTAAAAAATATTTAAATAAAATTTATTATTAAACAAAGGAAAGAAAAAAAACTGTTTTCCTAGATCCACATTTTCGTTTTTCGGTCCCAAGATTATTATAATATTATAAATAAATATTACTATAAATATGATTGATATTATTTATTATATTATCATATTGATTCCAGATCCATGAATAATAGTTAATAGAAAGTGGATCATGCACAATGAAGAAATGACATATATTTATTTTCTTATATAACAATTTATGTATAGACAAATGGCGATGGAATTTAAAATCTACAATAGATAACCCAAGAAGATGGGCCAAAAGCCCGAAACGTTGGGAATTCAATACAAGATAACCCATTAGAAGAGATCTCTCCATTTAAAGAAAAAACCTTATATACAGTACTAGTCAAAAGTTAGACTCACTTTTATTTAATTAACAATCTTCAAGTTTAATAAAATAATTCTAACTCAAGAGGTAGAATATGGTGGATATCTTTCACCATCATTAACTCCAGAGTTAACATTTGAAACATTATATGATTGAGTTTAGAATAAAATTATAAATAAGGGTAACCTATGATGTAGTGTTTAGCATATTAACCTAATTTAGGACAAAATTTACCCACTGTAGCCTCGTCAGATTAAGCCTTAGTAGCATAAAGGGACGTTAAAGAAACAAACAAACAAACAAACAAATTATAAATAAATTAATAATAAAATTATAGTTTTTATGTTGTTAAATAAATAATATAATGTTAGTTTTGTAATTTTACAAAACTAAGGGTCAGTCTAAACTTTTGACTGGTACTGTATATATATGTCATTTCTTCATTGAACATGATCCACTTTTTATTAACAATTATTCATGGCTCTGGACTATTTCATTAAAGAAAATAAAAAGCATTGTATCCAAATGAAAAAAAAAAAACATCTAAATATAAAGATTAAATCCAAAAATTATTAAATTAAATAAGTACAAAATAAAAATTCTGTCTCAGAGACGGATTTTACCCTAAACATGCGTCAGAAAGATGTTACCTTTTATTTTCTAAGGTATGAATAATAATCACATTATTATTTGAAATTGATTTTAAAATTGGTATGTTTTTATTTTTTTAAACAGAATACTATGCAAGCATTACAAAAATCAAAACCTAAAGACAGACAGACAGACAGACAAATGTGTTTATTTATATACAGAAACAGAAAAAAATTTAAAATACAATGAAAATCTCACCAAAACACCACTGCAGTGGGAAACACCCGTTCGCAGGAGTTCTGATTTAATAGTAACTTAAAGTAAAATATTAATAATCGCCTCTTAATAAAAACAAATAAAATAAGTAAATAAATATAATGGTGATACAGAAAAAAATAAATAAATAAAAATAATAATAATAGCCTCCAATTGCCATAAATAACAAAAGAACTAGCAATTTCAGAAAGAACTTCATTGTTCAAGACTGCAGATAATAGATACATAATAAACTATATTTCCTACAGAACATATTTGATTATCTTCATTGTTAACTTTAGTATATGGAGAACGTATGGTTGCTACTGAAAGGGATATTTAAAGGTAAAAAGTGGAATATTATTATTATAGGTAGTCGTGGTATGAGGATTCGGTATATAATATTTATTATATTATGTGGGATTTTAGTTAATAATTTACGAAAATCGTTTGCGGTATCTTATGGGAAGTTGAACTGCTCTGTTAAAAAAAAACCGATAGTAAAATGCCTCTCTAACATATCCGCTGAGCAAAGCCCAATCTTTACCATTCAAAACCTAAATCCATGCTTCACTAAAACCTTTTGTTGAAAAGAAGTGCCAAGTTGACCGTAAACGATAAACTAACACGGGAGTAATCTACCTTAATGGACGGTGATGTGTGTTCCTAGCGGTCTTTTTGTTTGCTTTTGATTTGCGGACAAAATATCCCACCCTCCCTCACACGACCTCCGATTAAATTTGCATTTGAAAAAGGTCCACATTGGGATCGATGGCTATTAAAATGGGCTCAGTCGACGGGAACCGAATCCTTAGCATTCCTTTTGTTATCCCCAATCCCGATTAGTATTCATTGCATCCCGGATTCATCGTATCGGTGATTCGGCTCTTCTGAGCGGTCCTTAGCAGTGTATAGTGAATACCAATTTAGTGAATTTTTTCTTTAAAAACATTTTCAGCACTTAAGGTAAACTAAGAATGAGTACTCAAATATAAACGAGAATACTCTGGAAGATTAATTAATAATATTTATTGTAAATTCGAGTATTAAAAAGCTATTTTGTTATACCAACCAATGGGTCATAGGTGCCGAAAAATAAAAATAAATATTAAACTTTTTAACCCTTTGTAACACGCTCTCCATTCCGCAATTTTGGTAATTTTTAATTTTCGCGGTAATTTCTTAATTCAACTAGATGAGCGCCTTAGTATTCCTCATCGGATGTGCGCAGAATATGAGAAAGGTGGGCCGAGTTTCTGTGATTTACAGAAAGTTTGCTCAAATTGAAACAGTCTTTGCGACGCCCAGAATAACGTAGAATAACAGGATCGTACATATATAATGAAATGAATCAATATTATTAATATTATTAATAGTCTTTTTCAGGTAGTTGCTACTTTTGAAAGATTTTTTAATAATTATGATGAAGGAAAAATCTAAAAAATTAAATTCAAAATCTGGTGCGTGCTCGCAACACACAACTTTCACTTACCAACTTAGATTAGAAATTAATGCGTTTTGTTAATTGCCACTTCTCAAATGAACAGAACGGCTTTAATTATGAACAATGGTCTGTCATTAAAGGCGTACTCCGCAAGCGTGGGCTCAACGAGTTTTATGAGTTGACTGAATATTTTTCTTTTTTTCTCCTCTTTATGTTTTCTTTATTTTTAACATATCTCATATTTAGCCATTTCTTATTTTTAGGCGTAACGAGAGACAGTTAATTTCTCCATGTAAACAAAAACAAAGGTACTTTATAAGAAAGAAACAAACAAAAAATGCCTCTTCCCCATTTAAGCCCCCTCAGAACATTTTAATAATGATAAAGCTTACCTGATATGAAAGAAAACCTAATTTTCCTTAAACATGACGAATTTGATAAAAATAGATAAAGCCGTTTTTGAGATAATCGAAAAAAAGGTAAAAATTGGAAAAAAAAGTCATGAAATAAAGTGCCCCCTCACTTGGACCAATTTTGATGAAATGTTGGCTTTTACATATTTGGTATATACATTCATTAAATACCCAGTTTCTTCAAAATCGTTAAAGCCGTTTTTGAGTAAATAAAAAATATGTACACGTGAAATTGGTACAAAATTTATTACGTAAAGTCCCTCCTCCCTTTGACCAATTTTGATGAAATGTTGGCTATCACATCTTTGGAATATACATACATCAAATACCCAGTTTAATCAATATCGTTAAAGCCTTTTTTGAGTAAATAAAAAAAACGCGTGAAAATGATACGAAATTTAATAAGTAAAGTCCCCCCTCCGGTTAATCAATTTTGATGAAATTTTTACAGTCATATCTGAGGCATATTAATACATCAAATACTCAGTTTAATCAAAATCGTTAGAGCCGTTTTTGAGAAAATCGTAAAAAACGTAAAAAGTTATTAAATACAGTACCCCCTCCCTTTAAGCAATTTTGATGAAATTTTCGCCGTCACATCGCGGGCATATACATACACCAAATACGCAATTTCAGGTTCGTACGGTTTATAGTTTTTGAGCTAGTCTGTTCACACACACACACACAGACCATTTCGCGGGACTTGGTTATTTCTACTCAGGGGGTCCCAAAACGTGTATTTCCGTTGAAAACCGGAACTCGAAATTTTTCACGATCGCAATACTTCCACTTACTATATATTTCATATATAGGTAAGTGAAAGTAAAAATATCCTGTTTTTTAGGAACTTCAACTAAAAATTAATTGTAAAATAATTCAAGTAGAACTATATTTTATATTACTTATACTTATATAGTATATTTCAGGCCGAAAGTAAATTAAATTTTCAAATATAGGTATTTATATATTGAAATCTATATACCGCCGAACGATCGCATTTGATCGTTCAAATTCTCTTATGGTATTTTAGCTCCTTTAACCCTCTACCACTGAGAAAAATAGAATTATAGATGTCAATAGACGAGATAAAAACTATCCTAAGTAAATAAGTTGGAAAAAACTACACACAGTGATCCACATTTTATTACGATCGGTTAAGTAGTTTAGGATTTTAACTCGGACAAAAATCGTAACACGAGATTTCTATTGGTAAAAAGATTGTAAATAATCTTTGAATAGAGTTTTTTTTTTTACTTTCACTTACCTATATAAGAAAATATATATAGCAAGGAAAAGTATTGCGATCGTAAAAAAATCGTCTGATTTTCAACGGAATTACACGTTTTGGGGTCCCCTGAGTACAAATAACCAAGTCCCACGAAATAGTCTGTGTGTGTTACAAGACAAGCTAAAAAACTATAAACCGTACAAACCTGAAATTGGGTATCTGGTATATGTATATGGGTGATTCTCAAATTAATTGACCATTTAGTGTCTCCAGTCTTAACATTCGTTTTTGAGATATTTTTTCATATCCAAAAAATATTGTTGGCTATTTATTTTATAGTTTGCTGTTATAGCAATACGATGGTAACATTTAAATGAATCTAGGCCTCATAAAAAACAAAATATCTCAATGTGAAGTTTGAAAATTTCATGAGTGTTACAGTACCCAAGCTGGTTATGCTTAGTTCACCACATCCAGAAATGAACCCCTGATAATTGATTAAATTTGAACAATGAGGTATTTCATTGTAATACGGTGGTGTTTCAAGGTGTGAGTGATATGTTTAGTTATCTGTAATACTTCGAATATAAATCAGGAAAATGCAGCTGTCCCCAAGGTTAGTAGAAAAATTCAAGACGAGTTTTGTCGGCTGTTCTGGGCAACACTGTCCTTTGAAAATGTTGGGAATGGCCATGATAACCTTTGTTGATGATACCGGCTATCAGTCGACGTGCAAACTTCGTGAAGAAAGTATCTAATAGGCAGTTATTTGATATCCAATGCAAAATAATGTATATCACAAAAATTAGTTGTCACGAGTGTTACGTTAATTGTATGTATCAGCGTTCATTGAAAAATCCGAATGATACCGGCAAAAGATGTTGGTTAGGGACATTTATTCGAGTTCATCCTCTCATATATGTCCGACACTTGGTTTAGCTAAGGATAGAGATTTTTTGTGAAAATGTCACGAGTGTTACGTAACACTCGTGACGGAAAAAAAATTCTGGGGAAGTGTTGTTATTGTTACGTTTAAATGCCTACATGATTCATTTCTTTTGTATAGCCATTTTAACAAGCTGTAGAAAGGAGCAATAGAGAAAAGAAAAAATAATGACATAATGTAAAATAAAAAAGAGATGTTGGCAAAGAAAAAGAAAATAAGCAAATCGGCAGCTTGTAAAAATATTCAGTCTACTCAGCTTGTGAAAATACCTCTCAGTCTTTGAATTTGACCTACATGTAAAGCAGTGAACGAATTAATTATGGGTGAATCGTTGACACTGAATTGAGTAAAAACTGTGCAGCGTATATATTTCACAACCAGATGATCAATGAGCTGCAAATATCTGACGAAAAACCTAAGGCTTGACAGAACGACTTATTCAGAGGTCAACTAGCGAGAAAGTACAGGCTACTAAGGTTGGCAAGTAAAGGAGTAGGAATAGACGCCGGGCTAGTAATTATTGCATAACAAAAGGAAAACAAGATTCGCTGCCTTACAAATGAGTTTTTACGCCGTGATATGGAGTGACGAGAGTGAGCGAGAATAAAAAAAAAAAAAAAAAATTACAAAAAATATGTAAATAAAAATACAGAAACGCTCCTACTAAACTCATTTTCGAGTTGAAAAAATAATAAAAATTACTTATACTGAACGAACTGACAAACTTTGTTCACTTTTGTTTCCTTGAACATCTTATTGATGATATTCAGATAAAATATTATTCATAAGTTGAATTTTTTTAAACCCGAAATTCCAGTTCTAAAAAAGTTAAATGGTCAAATTAAATGAGAATCACCCATATATGCCTCTGATGTGACAGCAAAAATTTCATCAAAATCGGTCAAACGGAGGGGGTACCGGCTTTATTTAATAACTTTTTACGTTTTTTTTTTTTATTCTCTCAAAATTTATCTAACGATTTTTATAAAACTTGGTATTTGATGTATTTAATAGCCAGCGATATGACAGCAAAAATTTCATAGAAATAGATCTACCGGAGGTGGCAATTTATCTCATAACTTTTTTTCCCCTTTTCAAGTTATTTTCCTTCTCAAAAATAGCTTTAACGATTTTGATTAAACTCGTCATGTTTAATGGGAATCAAGTATTCTTTATTATCAGGTAAGCCTTATCATTAAAATGTTTTGAGGGGGGCATAAATGAAGAAGAGGCCCTTTTTGTTTTCCTATAGAACTTTGTTTTTGTTTATCTGCAGAGATTATCTGCATCTCGTTTCACCTAAAAATAAGAAATGGCTAAATATGTGATATGAAAAAAAATCAAGTAAACATATACATGCGCTGTACACCTTTAATGACAAATCGTTGTTTATAATTAAAGATATTTGTTCATTTAATGGAAATTAAACGAAGTTTCATGGGAACTATATGAAGTTTTCAACAACTAAAAAGAGTAATTTAGAATTGGAGGACTTGGAGAATTATGCTTGCATTGCCGAATTATCGCGAGTAAATACATTTATTTAATAATAAAGAATAGGGGAGAGCGGGGTTGGTTGGCATAGGGGGTAGGTTGGCCATTGGCTTGTAGAGTCCGTCACACCTATTGTGAAGGCCCTAACATTGTACCATGTGACCCGCTCGACCTCGGGAGCCTTGTCCTGAGTTTTCAATCTGATGCTAACAGTGTAGATAAGAGTGTGCTTCATTGATTGATTTTACAACATGTAAGTAAATTTTTATATTTTCAGTAAAGTTGGTTTAAAGGCATGGAAAAACATTTAACTCCGATTCTGTTCACATAGCCCCAAACCCCTTTGTAAAACCTAACCTTTCGACTAACCAGTTTCTTGTTTGATTGCTCTCCCCTTTCCTGGCAGTCATCTTTCATGTGATTTCTCCTTTGGGGTTATTTGGCTCATTTCAACTTTTTTTTTGGTGCAGTAGCAATTGACAAAAGCAAGGCAAACATAATCAAAGGTGAAACTACCAATTGTCTTTAGTTCCAGCGAGGAAGATAAGAGCAATTTTTCTTATGCAAAAAGTGACGACAGTCTAAACTTCTATCTTCTTCTATTGTCATTCTATTTTCCCTTAAAATTTGTTAAAAACCAATTCAAAATTATTATACCATTATAGTACAGCTTTTAATAACAATAATATGTGTCAGGCAGTACTTGAATGAAATGGCTAAACAACTATAAACTCCACCTTCTAGGCCAACCTGCCCCACATAGTTTTAATTGGCATACTCTGGATTGACGAATTCTTCAATTTTCTATGATCTTCTAGGCCAACCTGCCCCACATAATTTTAATTGGCATACTCTGGATTGACGAATTCTTCAATTTTCTATGATCTTAGTATTAAATATTACGTGTTGAAAAAAATACTTGAAGTACTCTAATACTTGGAGTTTACAGTGGCATCAGCCTTATTGGGATTATATTAACAGGAACGCCTCAACAATCTAAAAAGTAAAAACTGTTGCCAACCAACCCCGCTCTCCCCTACTTTAAAGAGCAAATACAAACAAAAATAAGTAAATTAAAGTGGAATTTTGTGTGAATTTTGTGAATAATGGCATTTAACAAAACGTCAATTTCTAATCAAAGTAAGTTGGTAAGTGAAAGTTGTGTGTTGCCAGATTTTTTTTTTAACCTAACAACATTTACATTTACATAATAAATACATGCTATGTTCCCAAAAGACATGTTACCATGTCTGAATCGAAGATCTTTTGTTTACACGTCCAAATAAGGAATGATAAAACGAAAATCACCTAGTAAAAGAAGTACGTATGATCAAATTTTGCCTTACTTAGTACAGCACTGAGATGACAGGTAAAGCCGAGATGATAAAAATGTGAAAGGATACAGAACTGGATTAGACGGGAACAGAAAGGATCCAAAGAAATATTGACAGGAAGTCGATGGATAAAGCCACCTTAATCCACGTGAGGGCCCTGACCTCCAAATCCCTCGGGCACCTTGGGATAATTCCAACGCAACAGTTTCTCACTCCGCTCCAATTTTCCTTTCCATTCCCAGGGGTGTTGTGGGGCGGGCTTCCCCCCCCCCCCTAACTGCAAATGATATAACATTTTTCAAAAACACATGTTTGGATAGAAGACTCGATCAGGAGCACCGATTTATAAACATACACTTACTAACAAAAGTCTCTGCACACCCTCCAGCTTTTTTTTTATTTTACCTAAAGATAGGTTATGAGCCAGATATTGGCAATAAAACTTACACATTTTTTACATAATTTAATCTATTTTAATTAAAAATAATCAAATTTAGTAAAATTTATTTAACTTATAATTTATGAGGAAAATTACATAAAATGTCAGAATATTGATGCGCCAAAAGTCCCTGCACACATCATTGTTCTTCAACTTGAAGCTTAATTATTGATACCAAATCAACTTTAATAGGTAATCGTTCCTACCTTATGTCTTATCACTTCTCATAATCTATTTGGCGTGATGTGAAGTAGTTTCAGGAGTAATTTTACCCCACAATTCCTTTAGTACTCTTTTTAAGTGGACTTTGTTCTTTATTTTAATTTTTACTTTCTGACGGCCTAGTTGATCCCACAGGTGTTGTATTGGATTAAGATTAGGAGATCGGGGAGGTGTTTTAAGTTGCTGTGGAGCATTGTAGAGCAACTATTTTTGAACTTTCCGCGCTGTCGTTATCTTGTTGAAAAATGAATTCTTCCTGGAGATCAAACTTTATTAAATTACTCCTCAAATTATTTATATAAACGTGTTGGTCCATTATTCCGTCGATAAATTTCAAATTGCCAACTCCAGCAGCACACCTACACCCCCAAACCAAAACACTCCCTCCACCATGTTTCACAGTACCAACTATGTTTTTTTCCAGGGGCTCTTTGTTGGGTTTTCTCAAAACTTTCCCCCTTCCATCTGATCCATGAATGTTAAATTTACTCTCGTCAATAAATAAAACACGTTCCCAGAACTATAAGGGCTTGTTTACATGTTCCCTTGCGAACTGCAGTTTCAATATCCGGTTCGTTTACTAATGAATGGCTTACACCTAGGCTTACGCACATTATAGCCAGCTTTCTTTAGGGTTCTTCTAATCGTTTGTGCAGATACCCCACTCTCGTAATTTTCTTACACCATACCTGCTAAATTTAGAGCACTTGTGTGTGGTTCTTCGGCCAAAGTCCTTATGATATCCCTCTTGTGGTGAGGTTTTTCATACAATTTTAGGACATACCTTACCGTATTATAGCCCCTGTTTACGATTTGTCCTATTTACCTGAATGAATTGTATGAGTTTCCTCAAATTTACAATTTGGTCGGGAATCGGTGTTGGAACCTCCATTTTTTATCACAGTTTTAACTGTTTGGGCCCAAATTAACACTGGCAAGTTAGGATTAGCCGGAGGATGAATGGGATAATGTGCAAACTGTACACATATCAGTATCTTGGCTAATTCCACTGCGTGCAGAGACTTTTGGCGCATCAATATTTTGACATTTTATGTAATTTTCCTCATAATTTATAAGTTAAATAAATTATATTAAATCTAATTGTTGGTCATTAAAATAGATTAAATTATGTAAAAAATATGTGAGTTTCGTTGCCCATATCTGGTTCATAAGGTATCTTTAGGTAAAATAAAAAAAAAGCTTGAGGGTGTGCAGAGACTTTTGTTAGTAAGTGTAGCTTTCTGGGGTTGATAGGAAGGAAGAGAGGAAAAGACAACAAATTACTAAGGTCTATTTACTTCTATTTTAGATTTATAAATTACCATTATATTTTAAAGAAAATACTTTAAATACTTAGGTATCACAGTTTCGCCAAATCTTTCCTTAGATGGTAGTCACTGGTATAATCAGGTTGAATTACTGTTAAAAATTTTCATTAAAAGAGTATTTAACCCTAGACCGGGCGCGCTGGTTGACTTTGGACACCATTCTCATTAAAGGTCAGTCGTGCAGGTAGCAATTTGAATTACCACTTCTCGCCTTTAGTACCTTTCCCTGGACTCCTCCTCCCTAGATAAGTCTCACACTGGCATTCATTCGAGTGACATGTGACCAGTTATTGCGTGTTTATTATTGAAAACCACGGCTGGTGTCCAAAAGCAACCACGCGCCCTAACATGTAAGTTATAAAGTTTTTCTTTTTATTATTTTATTTTCGGATTTTTTTTTCTTTATGTTAAATATCCGAAACTTATTCTCTTTAAGGGACAATATTATAAAATATGAAAACATTCCAAGGATTTTAAGAGAGTTGTATGATGAGGAGAAAGATTCTGACCAAGAGCACGATAGTGACTCAGAACAAGAAGGTGGTCCGGATGATGAATATGAGTCAGATGATGATGATAGGGAATTCGTTTTTGGAAAGGACGAGGAAACAATGAGGTCAACGAAAGATTTTTCGAAACCTAATTCCAGAACGAAGTCGAAAAATATTTTTTTAAAATCATTACTTGGCCTAAGTGGGACGCAAAAAATGCTTTTTCAGAAATTGAATGTTTTACTCAAATAATTGGTTTAAACATTATAGATCAAATAGTTGTCGTTAGATTTTTCAAAATATTTAATTTTTTAAAATATTCAAATTGATTTTTATTAATATCTTCTTGTTTTATCTGTAGCAAAATCATAATATTACAACATTTATAAATAATTTTAAATTATTAATACACCTATACTTAATTTTAAGTAAATAAAAGTAATGGTGTCCAAAGTCAACCAAGCGCCCAATAGTGTAAAAAAATTTAGCGCGCCTGGTCTATGGTTAAACTTCCTCGTAATACCCCCCTAACTACTTCTTATATTTAGAAACAAACTTACTTCCGAACTTCCTTTATACGGTGAAAGTGCACTTGAAATATATTCAGAAATGTCTTTCGATGCCTAACAACAGATATCCTAAAATATTAGCAAAGGAAATAATAAAAAGAAAAATTTTTTTTTTTCAAAAATTGGGAACTTCTGTGTAATCGTTTTAATATTTTATTAGACAATTTCGAGAAGGCTGAATGAATTTAATATAGAGGAGATTGTTGATAATATAAAAATAGGTTTGATAAGGGAATATAGATCAGCAGCTCAAAAAAGCATACACCATACTATGTATAAGCAGCTAGCACAACTAGAACCTTTGCCGACCTTGCTTAGTGATGCTAAACTGGACTCCGTAGTGAACAGCTGGATATTCAAAGTAAGGGGGGGACTATTATATTTAAACAAATATACCTTATCTCCCTCATATAAATGGTGTTCGCTATGTAACCTTAAGAAGGACGAAGACATTTTCCATTTTATTGCAATTTGCCCTATTCTTAGCGAAATCAGTATACAATATTTTAACAAAACTATACTCAGCGAGGTAGAGTTTGAAGTTTATTTGAACGGCACAACTGGAATAGTCTTGTTCGCTATTGTAGAGAGGCCTGGTATTACAGGTACGAATTAATTTAATTATTTAAGGAAGACAGTTCATTTATTTATTATTTTTAAGATGTAGTAAAATAGTTTTTGTGTTATTTAGGTATTACATCATTGAAAAATATTAATCTGTAAAAAGAGGGAAAGATATTTTATTTTATTATTATTATTATTATTATTATTTTATTTATTTTTTAATTTTTTGTTATTATTATTTTTAATTTAAGCTATTTCTTGACTCCCTCAGACGGCAATTACCATGAGGATTGTCTTCAGCTTGTAAACCGTATTTTGATTTTGTTATTGTGCTATTTCATGAATACTTATTAATTAATGAAAGACTTATTATTATTATTATTAAAGAAAATACATTTTAGAAAACCTTTCTTTTTATAAATAACACATAATAAATGAATCGGTCGAATGAGAAACTCGGAAAAGTGAAAATTCTATTTTTGCAATGAAAAATGTTTTCACTCTCCGACACATATTTCATCTTAGCATACATTGTTCATTGATTTCATAAATCTATGTTCATTCGATTGATCTGATAAATAAATTCTTTTTTGGACACGTGACAGGATTTCTCCTGATTGTTACAAACGATACATTTTAGAAAATACTATACTAATATATACAAAAGACTAATATAATACTATAATATAATACTAATAATATAAATACTAATAATATAATACTAATATAATACATAAGACTAATAATATAATACTAATATAATACAAAAGACTTTGTCACAATTACAGCGTTGTTAATTGTAAAACTACAGCCTAAGTCCTTATCAAATTAGTAGTCTTTTGATTTGGTTAGAGATCAGTACTATTCTAGTGATAAATATTGTGTGTCCTTTGTCATCTCCAGTCATAAGTTCGTCCTTAGTTTTGGTGCGTTCAGGTTTCTGAGTAGTAAGATGATGTGGGGAATTTGACGCTTGACGCTTTCTTAAACGTTTAGTATCAAGTTGATCGATTTGTGTAGTTTTTCTTCATCGGGAATATTCTTTTGAACCTAACAGTAGATACTGGCAATATTTATTATTCTTCGTTGCCGAAAAAGCCCGATTAAATAGTCTGTATGGAAATTGTCTCTCTATTTGAAATTCGTATAGTTACGAGCACTGTTTGGATAAATTTGTTAGAAGAGATAGTTTACAGTAGTGCCTATCTTTAAAGAACTGCTGTTGATTCCAAGAGACAGTTCGTCTGTTCAGTAAGAAATGTGCATTCACCTTTTACAAATATTTTATTAATTAGACAGATTATCAGTTTAGATTATTATAGAATACTCGTGTATGCCTGTGGCTAAAGATTCTTCAGCTCAGTTTCTTCTTGTTCAATTCAGTTTTATCAGAAAAAAATAATAAAATTCATTACTTTTATCCTCTTGACCCTTCAATTATTGTCTGTTACATGAAAGAGAGAACCTCTGGGATCTCCTGTAAACATTTTTATTTACAGAAACGGAAGCTTCCTCCTGCCTTTATTTATTTGGTGTTCATAAGTAGGTATATACTAGTGTTTCTGGTTCTTATTTTAACTTTTTTTATTTAAGGATAACTTTAATTAGTTTAATTTATCTTATTGCGTTTTATTTTTCGTCTATTACGTTTTATTTATTACTATTACACAGGTCACGTCACTTTATGCCACTAAATTTTGCCTATCCAGGTATAATTAGGATAGGGATCTTTAACGAATATCTGACATCTTACAGGGTCGGGACCTCCATTTTACGTCCTATTCGAAGGAATAGACATTATTTGATTTATTATAATCATATTCAAGTAGTTAATCGAATTATATACGCATGTAAAAACCAAAACAAATATGAACAGTGAGAAAATAAAAAAACAACAACATTATATTGCATCTAATATAATTTCATTTTAATGGAAACCTGACCAACTATTTAAATTGTAAATAAGGAAAGAAATTATGCAAAGGAATTATACAAAAGACCATACTAAAGCCCATCTTAATAGCGTAATAAAACAAGGGGAAAGATAAAATCTACTTGTGACATATATCTTTGATAATATAATGAGAAGAAGAAAATTTCATGAATGAGGCATCATTTTAAAGCTTTCCTTAACCGCTACACCGGAAAAATATACAAATCACTCATTACGCTTTCGATTGCAAGTTGTAAGCGCAAAACCGCGGTTTTGGTAATATAGGTTTCTAAATGGTGTCAATCAGGTTTTCAAGGAGAACATTTTCGGTAATACACATTTTTTCGATTAAACCCTTCGATTGCGAGTCACAAGCAAAAATGTGCGATTTTTAGTCTATCATCATAGTGTAACGTTAAATCGTCAAATATAAAAACAAATGGTTTAATATCCTAGACCGTTTGTTGGAACAACAGTAAGCGTTTGGAACGAAATGTTTTGTTCTAGATTGTTCGAGATTCATCTACGGCGTTCCACTAGCTTCCACAAAGTCCTGGAACCTTCCAGAAGTTTCATTTTACGACTATATATAAGGAGCGAGTATAAGTCTGTGTTTTAACTGTGAAGCTCAAGCATATGATTTGCGTCCTCTAAAGTTATCATTTTTGTAACCTTCTCTAATATTTAAGTTGTGATAATTCTTGTGGCATTGATAAATGTTATATTTTCGTTAATAAATATTTCTTAACCCACATTACAATATCATATAACATAACATATTATTCCTCAAAGCTTTTTTTTGTCGGTACGGCCTAACTTCCTAAGTACTTCATCAAATTTCATGATTGAAGCCTCATTTTAAAGCTTTCCTTAACAGATGACCGGAAAAATATACAAATCACTCATTTTGCCTTTAATAACGAGTTATTAGCGCGAAACCCCGGTTCTTGAAACTCAAAATAGTCCTAGAGGTTTCTAAATGGTGTCAATCTTTTCAGAATTTCAAGCAGAACATTTTCGGCCGTATACATTTTTTCGATTAATCCCTTCGTTTGCGATTTGTAGGCAAAAATCTGCAATTCTCAGAGAAAATTTCAAAATGGTCGCAGGGCTTCTTCAAAAGTGTCATTGTCTTCAGTTTGTGGAGACGAACATTTATGATTATATACACTTTTATGATAGTCGCCGTCGTTTGCTAGTACGGTGTGTACTTTAATTAAGCGGGATATAGTTAGTTTAGAGTGCGAATGCTTTGCATTGCGAATGCAATGTGGAAAAAGGTGGAACTTTGAGAAGTGGCATTAACACAATTTCTAATCTAAGTTAGTTGGTAAGTGAAAGTTGTGTGTTGCGCGCACGCACCAGATTTTTTTGGTAAGAAATAATTTTAAAGGGTAAACTTTAGATGTTTTTCATGTCTTAAATTGAGTAAAGTAACGTCAAATAAATATCTAAAATTTATCTAAAGCTGTAATTCCAGGATTTTAATTTGTCACTGCTTAAGAACCCTAGACTCCACGTGGCTACGGGAACTTTGGTCGCCTATTTCCTTTTAATTTGTTTCGGTATTGGATTAAATCTTGCGATGGGATTTTCCGCTACAGAGCCAATAACCCTTGTCCTTCTAGCTGGAAAAAAAATTAACCACAGGCAAATTAAAGTTTGTAATTTAAAGGACTATATTGAGCTATGCTTGATATAAAACAGCTTCCTTCATCTTTTTGTGCCAAACATTACACATCATATTTCACATTATTCCAGTATTATATTTTAATCACATAATATAACTTAGTACTGTTACAGAAGATTATTGTTATCTGAACACTCTTAAGATTATAAATATTTTCTTTATTCTCTATGAATGTATTATCATTTTTAGGACTCCTGGCAGACGGCGTAAGCCATGTCAAAATTTGTCCTTAGATATGTATATAGCTTTTTAAATACTTTTTTGTTTTTTAAATAAAGGACTTTTCTATTCTAATGTATTCTAATATAGCTTAGCTATCAGAAAGCGTTTGGTGTAGCGGGAAGAAAAAAAGTTACTTGTGAAATTTACAATCGTTGTTCCTAATAATCAAGGAATAGCTTTACTTATGTGAACTGAAGAAAATTGATTCAGCTGTTTTCAAAATAACACTTCATTTTTTCCATAATAAAATTAATGCTTTCATAAATCCAGGGCTTTCGAGGTGAAATGTCCGATTTCATTTAGAGTTTGGGTAAAAGAGAGATACTATTTCCATGTCTCTTTTTCCATATAAACTCATACATAAATGAGTCTAAGGTGCGGCACCCCGGGGTCCGATGTCTTACATTCCTTTTTTAACAGCCGATTTTCACATGAAAATGTCCGAAAGTCCGATCACTTCAAACACTCAATTTAGTTTATTTTTAATGAGATAATTGCATTTTAGTGCAGAAAATGTTGCAAACCGCTGAAGTTCTGTGTTTTTTTAGAATCCGACTCCGAAGTCCGATTTTCTATTAATCCTGTATCGGCCTATCCTTCGCCTATTATGTCCAGTTCCAATCCTCAACACGAGATAATGCCCTTGAGACGCTCATTTAATTCCTTTTTAATCAAAAGAGAACGCTTTCGTCAAAGCATTCCCATCGGACCTCGACGACCGATATTGTCTTAGGCTCATCCCAGCATTCGGACCCCAGGGACCGATACCTTTCAATTCAAGTTACACCTAAAATACAACCTAAAAGTTGCACCTAACGTGTTTAACTAGAAAAAATCTTCAGCACGAATATGGATTCAAGACCATAACAAAAAATAAATTGATTACATTAGATGCTATTCGTGGATCATGTGATTTAATGATACGGCATTGTTCTGAAGGTCAGATTAGGTAGAACTGTTTTTTTATTTTTTCCTCCACTTTCTCGCCGTTTAGTCTGTACGGGATTTCCGGGCAAGGGGAGATTGTTGGGGATTAATGCTGAATATTATTAAATTTCCCCTGGCTCCGGCTTTTGAACTTGCTATCTTCAGATTTCCAATCACATTTCAACAGGTCGAGAGGGGTTAAGCGTATTTCTTAACGCGTTTGACCACTCGACCATCCCGCCACCCTTGATATAACTGCTCTTAGGAAAATTACGGGTCAGTAACATGAAGTCTTTAGGCTGTCATTAGCGGAACGAGGCCCCTGGCGAAACTGCAGCCCCCCTCCCTTGGAAATTTTTTTTTTGGAAAAAATAGAATTCAATCATTTCCGTGTTTAACCACATTATTTTTAATTTTATATTACTTTTAAATATTTTATTTTTGAAGAGAAAAGATTGGGCTCTACCGGGAATCGAACCCGGGTCTCCCGCGTGACATGCGCTAATGATTAAAGATAATGATAAAATTAATAAAAAACAATTTTAATTGACGATGTCAAAAGATACCACGAATTGGACAAATATTGTCCACCTCCCTTGCTACTCGCAAAACTTGCGAGATCGGGGAAGAGGTGTCAGTGAAGAGGAAGGATCCGCTTGGAGCCAGTGGTTAGCATACTGCGCTTGTCACGAGAGAGACCCGGGTTCGACTCCCGACTGAGCCCAATCTTTCCTCTTCAAAATAAAATATTTAAAAAAAAGATAGAAAATAACGTTACTAAGAGTAAGGAAGTAAGTTTAGAACAGATTGTATGCAGAACAAAATGAGAATTTTAGATGTAACAAAGAACATCAAGGTAAAAGAGCTTTGGAATTGGCTTCGGGTAAGAGCTCCAGGTGAAGGGCTTTCGGGCTGCAACTTCCCATATTACAACCGGCTGGATCCGCCAATGACGGCAGTAGCTTAAATTAAATCTGTATTAAAAGAATAAAAATTGTGATGCATTATTGGTGCATAAAATTATAAAATTTCACTCGAGATCATTTTCATTTTATATTATTATTTTTCTCTGCTTTTACAGCTCATTGGAGCAAATGGAAAAATGTGCGTCTTATATTTTCCGAACAGGAACCAGCAAACAAAATTTTATTTTCTTCTTGTATTTTTTTATTTTCCTTCTTGTGAACCATGTTTTTGTTGTTCCTTTGCCACATCTTGTCATGGCTGAGTAAAACGTATTAGCAGTATTTTTGTTATATTTTGTATTGTTTATTTTAAATCCATCGAATACTGAGCAAGGGAATAAAAGTCGAAATGGCAAAGCGCAGATGCTCCTAGACGACAATTAAACTTGGGGCCACTTGTTTTTCATAATTGCCTTCAAAGTTTATTTCCTTTTGTCGCCGAGCCAAAGAAGGTCCCTTAATTCGGGGTCTGCGGCTGAAATTCTCAAAGGACCCCGTCCGAGCCTTTCCTTTGAGGAAACGATGATCTTATTAATTCGTCCTAAAAGTTTTATCATCCCGACTTACAGATCTGTTTCAGAAATCTAATCCCCTGTAATTATGGCCCGAGTTTTATTTTTTTTATTTAAATAATTTTATTCAACAAATATATTTTAACACCAAAAATAAATAAAAAAAAACATACTGTTGTTATTTTATTTATTTACTTCAATTTATTTTCATTATTATTTTTTATTTTTTTGACTTACATTACTAATTAGCACCCAGCAGCAACCACTTCCTGCCTAAATCTGCAAACCCTGCATATACCAATTTTGGCGAAAGGATTTTTTAGCTTAGAGCAAACAACCGTAGGTAAAAATTTATGCCTGTCTTTTAAAGACAATGCGATTTTCTCTGCGATTCTCGAGTTATAATTAAAAAAATTAAAAATTCTGAAAAATTTGTTTGCCTATAAATGTTACGGCAACTGACTGTTTGAAATGTTCGTATTTTTTTCCCATAAACTCAGCACATTCAGCCAATAAGATCAAAACCTTTTACAAATCAGACGCTGTTTTGTTCCTCAGCTCCTGAACTAGTAAGCCCTTGGTGATAAGTGATACCGTAATGGGGTCACCAGTGGTGTAATGGTTAGCATAGATAGATTACTATAGATTACCTACAATACTGAAGGTCACGATTTCGCGTCCCGAGGTGGCCCTAGGATTTTTTAATGGGAGTAAAAAATCCTTGTCTATGCCGTCCCTCGAGGAGGACGTAAATTTGAGGTCCCAAGCCTGTACGATGTCAGATACTCGTTAAAGATCCCTATCCTAATTATACCTGGATAGGACAAATTTAGGGCTCCCGCTGTAGCATTGTCCGATTAGCCTTAGTGGCATAAAATGGCGTTAAAACAAGCATATAAACGATACAGTAACACAAATGTGACCATATAATCGATCTTCAGTGCAAAACTAACTCTCCAGTCCATCGCTCCTTATATTTAGTCAGAATCAGAACAGTCCAAAACGTGCTTGACAAGCTTAGACGGTTCTCAATCAGTCATGATGTATCTATATATATATCGCATGTACGCGAACAGTTTGTTCCAACAAAATAGTTCTAGAACTCCCTTCAATCAAATGTTTTTTAATGTTACATTAAAATTATAATTTTATTACATTATAATTTTGTTTGTTTGTTTAACGTCACTTTCTGCCACTAAGGCTAATCGGACGATGCTAAACTGGGAGTCCTAAATTTTGCCTATCCAGGTATAATTAGGATAGGGATCTTTAACGAGTACCTGACATCGTACACGCTCGGGACCTCCATTTTACGTCCTATTCGAGGGACGGCATGGCTAAGGATTTCTACTCCTATTAAAACTCCAACGGCCACCGCTGGGCGAGAACCTGCGACCTTTAGTATTGTAGGTTGCCATGCTAACAACTATACCACAGGTCATCCCGTTACAATAACTTTTATTTCAAAAAATAAATTATAAGAGGGTTTTTTTTAGTGCCTCACTTCCTGTATTATCAAAAATCACTGACCACTATGTTTCTCGAAAATCATTTCATCTTGACAGATATTATGAACAGATTTTAAATCTATAAAAGCTGAGACAAGGTCAAAATAACTCTTCAGGGAACCCATTTTTTTATTTTATATAATTCTTTAGTTTAATTTTTAGTTCAGCATTTTTAAATTAATTCTAAACTCAATAATTAATAAGTTTTGAATTCTGTAACTAATATATTGTCATTAATTTATTAAACAAATTTAACATTGAATATCATATGAATCGATATTAAGTATTTAATTAGCATTAGTTTAGTGTAATGTGCGTGGGCGTTTTTGATTGGTCGGAGACGCCCTGAAACAAACAAAAGACGCTTCACCAAGTCAGTCAGCTGTTGATTCTCGCCAGCCGAGTACGCATTACTCCTCACGCTTAAAACATTCATTAAAAACATCTTATGACATTCTCGCACACCCAGGGTGTTCAGTTGTGTATTGTGCATATTTGCAGACATTATTTTAGAAGACTGAGCGAAGACTTAAATTAAGTTCCCAGCGGGATTGACATTTAAAGTAAAATAATTCCATTATTATTTTTTTTAATAATGTATGAACATTATATTGTGTTTAATCTTCAAATTTAAATATCATTCTCCAAACATTGAACTTTACCTTTTAACATTAAATCAAATTGCTGAATTCAGTTATTATATCTATCTATGTATTATAGTTATTAATCGTTTGTTTATTACTTTACTCTATAGTTCATCAATGGTCATTTCATTAAAGCATATTTTCGTCTATAATAGTTTATAAGTTGTGTTTCATTTTCATTCAATCATTTGTTTCATTCTTATGTAAAATATTATTTGTATTTAATAAATTATTGTTTAAGCTTTTAATATCAGAGAATTTTCTTTATTTCCTTTCATTCATATTATTTTGTTCATCTTATTAATTAGGCTAATATTTTTATTAACTTCAAAGGTGAACTTTATGTAAAATACATTTTATGCTATTCTTTTATTATTTATACGTTTTTATTACATTAATCAACAAAATTAGGATCATTAAGCACCCGGCCATACTTTCTTCATCAGGGAAGCGAAAGGTTTTTATTATTAAAACCTAACTTGCCTGAACAATAACAAAATAGAGACGTCTCAGGCCACTTGGCAGGTCACTTATAAGCAACATAGATAAGAAATTAGAACTTATTTCGAGGAGTTTGGTCTTCGATAACAGTAACTGGTGATTGCAACTACTCGCTCATACTGAGTTCTTAAGAGTTCAATTTCCGGCCTATCAGCCTCTCCTAATCGATTCCTTATCAAAAGTCGATCAAGAGGCATATTGAAAACTGGAAGTCACACGATAATTGCAAAGATATATAGGTTCAAATATTTGAAGAATGAATATTAAATTTTTACATACAATTCTCAAAACTAAATCGAATGCTTTATTTTAGAATACACATCTTTATTGATATTATTACATAAATCAAAAGTAAATATGTTTTTCAGTAAACTTATTGAATTTTTATTATGTTCTTGATTTTTAAAATATTATTTTTTGGTTATTGTAGAGCACTAGAATCACGCTAGAATGCATTTAACCTAAATTTTATTATATAAATTGATACTAGATTTGGCCTATCACAAATATTTATATATATTCTATGTAGTGGTCATCGGACTGCGACCCTGATGGAGTGAGCCGGGTTCGAATCCTGACCTTTGAAATTTACAAAGACATTTAAATTTAGTAGATGAACTATTTTATAACATTGGTAAAGCAGCAAATATTTAACTGTCATTTCATTAATTTATGTTATATTCTATAACACAAATACACATATTTTACATGCTAATAATAATTTATTTTTTATTTATAGGTGAGTGGAGATATTATTTTGATCCCATTACCAGTGAGTACTTTATTAAACTTTTTTATTTCATATGTAAAAAATATAAATCATTTGAAGACTATGATGTAGGGGATTATAAACTAAGTTTTGAAGATACAAATAATATACATCATGGGTAATATGTATCGTAATATGAAAGATCAAATTAAATACCAATCAGATGTGGTCTAAAAGATATCTTGTAGACTATATTTCGGACCGAATGTATCAGCATTAAATGATGTTAGGAATATTGAAAAAAATGATAGAAAGACAGATTAAGTATAACACTTCAATAAAACAAAGCAGAGATTTGACATAGAAGGGGTTGAAAAAATAATAAGGAATCAAGCTGGTATTTAAGAAATATACTTAAAGCATTGTTAATTTCAGAGAATATAAATACATCAGTAAATTTCAAAAATGGTACTAAAGGTACAGGTTTAATTAAATACTATGTAGAAATTCTGAGTAAAATTAATTATTGACTTTTATTATATTACAATAGTCTTAATTTGGGTGTTAATATTTTTATGAATTGTGGGATTTTGCAAAATTAATTAACATTTAAAATTTTAAAAAATAAAAAATAAAATATTAAATTTATATATATATATATAATTTTAAAATATGTTTTTAATTATTGATTTGCAATTAATCATTTAAAAAGATATAAACTGCCATATTGGAAAAGATATGGGGATTAGTATAACCATTTGGTTTGCTTGTTTTAATAGAATGTTTTTAACTATTAACTATTTTTCTTTGGAGAGGGAATTTTGCCTATTTAATTGCAAAGAATTTTGTGAATATGTTTAAGTATTTAATGTAATGCGTATTTTTAAGATATATTGTAATTCTATTTTTAGTTTTTTTGTTTGCTTAACGACCCTTTATGCTACTAAGGGTAATCGGACGATGCTACAGTGGGAGTCCTAAAATTTGTCTATGCAGTTTAATTAGGATATGGATCTTTAACGAGTACATGACATCTTACAGGATCGGGACCTCCATTTTACGTCCCATCCGAGGGACGGTATTGTCAAGGATTTTTTACATCCATTAAAATCCCCCATGGCCTCCGTGGTACGCAAATCCGCGACCTTTAGTATAGGTATGTATTACGTTGTCATGCAAACCACTACACCACAGGTGACCCTGATTTTATTCTTAGGAATTGTTTGTTACCTTGATAATAGCGTTATTGCCGAAATATCAAAGCAATAATGTATATAAGTGAAAGTTTTTTTTTTTTTTTTTTTTAACTAAACAATTTATTTGCACCTGTACAATTACAATAAGCAAATGTGCTAAAATAATTACAAAAGGCATTGGTAGGCATGAGGGAGATAGCACCCAGTGGTGCATCCTCCTGGCATTTAAAAGATTTACCCTGTCAGACTAGGAGATCCCTCATCCAACTCCTCTTCAGCCTTCGCCGAGGTATGTCACGTCTTGCCATATCTTGTACAAATTTGTTGGTATGTCCATGTAGTTTGTCGTAAAACCGTCTGTAATTCATACGTATATGATTTTTCACAGTCGAAACTCTTAAGTCATTGTGAAGGGTCTCGTTTGAAATATAGGGTGGTGAGTTCGTAATTAATCTTAAGTATTGGGATTGAAAGGTTTGTATTTTGTTAATATGTGTCTTTTTTGCGGGTCCGTAAATTTGGCTAGCATAGGTCCATATAGGTTTTAGTAAATAGCTGTATAGGTTAAGTTTTTGTCTGAGGGGTAATTTTGAACGTCTATGTACGATGGAGTATAATAGTCTTAGTCTAAAATTTAACGTTTTTCGTTTCATCTTTACGTGTGGGCCCCATGTCATCCTTCGATCGAGAGTAAGTCCCAAGTATGTTACTGTATTTGTTTGTGGTATTGGGTGATTGTCTATGTAGACTGGAGGGCATGTTTCGTGTCTTAAAGTGAATGTAACGTGATGTGACTTGTCTTGATTTATCTTAATTTTCCATTTTCTACACCAATTTCGTATGTTGTCAAGGTTGTGTTGCAATGTTAGGGTGGCATGTATAGGATTCGTGTTTCTTGTAATAATAGCGGTATCGTCAGCATACGTCGCAGTAAGTATGTTATTGTCAGTTGGTATGTCGTTTGTATATATTAGGTACAGGAGTGGGGCAAGAATTGAACCTTGTGGGACGCCTGCAGAGATTGGTTTTATTGATGAGATTATTGTGCCCTGGCGGACAGAGAAAAAGCGGTCGGAGAGATATGATTGTAAGACTAAATAGTAAGTACTGGGAAGAATAGGTTTCAGTTTAAAAAGAAGGCCTTGGTGCCAAACCCTATCGAACGCTTGAGTAACATCTAAAAAAACCCCAGAAGCGTATTGTTTTAGTTCAAGAGCAGAAGATATGAAGTCTGTTACTCTGTGTAGCTGTTGTGTTGTGGAATGAAGTGAGCGGAAGCCAAATTGATGATCAGGTAATATGTTTTGTTGTGACAGTAAGTAAAGAATACGTTCGTGTAATAGTTTTTCGAAAATTTTGGAACATAGAGGAAGAAGGCTAATAGGTCTATAGGAGTCAGGTTTATTTTTGTCTTTGTTTGGTTTAGGGATCATCAAAATTGTTGAGTATTTCCATTGGATAGGAAATTTAGTTGTCCTAAGTATAGCGTTGTATAGTGTTGTGAGAGACTAAAGCTTTTCTGGGGATTTCTTGAAGTAACTCAGCTGTGATAAGGTCGTAACCAGGAGCCTTCCTCTTTGGCATTTTCATAATCTGTTTTGATACCTCTGAAGGAGTAAAGGATTTTGGTGGAAGAGACATCGGAAGAGGGGAGTTTAAAACTGTTTCAACAAAGGCCTCGTGGAGTGTGTCTGTTAAGTTTGTGTGGGGTTTGAAAAACAGTTGCAAGATGGTCAGCGAAAATTTCAGCTTTATCTTTGTCCGTCACAGCCCAAGAACCATCATCATTTCTCAAAGGGGCTGAAACCTCGGAATGTTTTAAAAGCCGTTTGGTGTGTCTCCATAAGCTGTTGTCATCTGATGTCAGATATTGCAAGTATTTGTCAAAGTTAGTTTGTTTAAATTGCCGTATTTCTTTTTTTAGTTCATTATTAAGTTTGTTAAAAGTTCGTCTGTCCGAAGGAAGTCGGTTAGTTTGCCATTTCTTACGTGCTCTCCTCTTAGCTCCAATTAGGTCACGGATATATTGAGGGTAGGATGGTGAACTTGGTGCTTGCGTTTCTCTTATTTCTTGGGAGGACCAGGCAGCTTCCTGAACAGATGTTGTGAAGAGTTCAACTGCTTCTTCCAAGTCGTCTTCAGTTTTCAGAGCTAGAGGGACATTCAGTTGCTCATCAAGATGTTTACTAAATATATCCCAGTTCATGATACCGCGGGTGAGAGACGGTATTTTTTCTCTTAGGAATGCCTCCATACCAAGCATCAAGTTCACCGGCAGATGATCTGAGCTGAGGTCTGAATCTGTTGTAACAGTCATTGGAAGATTCTTCAAGCCTTTTGCTACAAATATGTCCAGTACGTCAGGTTTTTTAAATTGTGAATTGGGTAAGTAAGTCGGTTTATCGGGAGCAAGTATGTCCAAAGATAAGTTTTGAGCTGCGCACCTGAGATTCCTGCCTCTTGTAGTACACAGGCGAGAGCCCCATTTTGTGTGTTTTGCATTATAATTCCCGCCTGCTAGAAATGTTGTCCCAAATGACTCAAATAGATTAATGAACATTTGAACATTAATAGAATATTTTGGTGGACAATAAATTGAGGCTATTGTTAAAGTTTTGTGTTTGGTCTGTAAGTTTATGGCTGTTACTTGTATCTGTGCCGTCGAGTCTATGTGTATGGGGTTGTGTTTTAAGGTATTTTTTATTAATATGGCTGTTCCTCCATGAGCATTGTTATCGGGATGGTCCGTTCTGTATAAAATGTAGTTTGGTATAGAAAGTTTGTTGCGTAAAGTGAGATGTGTTTCCGTTAGCAGTACAATATCAATACGTTTCTGGTTAATGTATATTTCTAGTTCCGTTTTATGTTGTATTAGTCCGTTAGAGTTCCAAAGGAGGACTGACAGGGACCCGACAGTGAAAGATCTAATGTCCATAAGTAGCGGCTAGGGCTTGTGTTATTTGTGAAATTTGAGTAATAAGATTGAAAAGGGGTTGGATGAGAGTATTTAAATTATTTAATAAATTTAAATGGTGAGGAGGTTCAGAGGTAACTGGCTGCACCAGCTGATTACTGATCCCCCTCATACCTGACCTGGCTTGATGTTGAGGTTGAGCTTCAGTGTTTGGAGGAGGGTGAACTTGACTGTGCATTCTTGAGTATGCAGGAATAGGTTCCGGGGGCTGCTGGTGATGAGGTTGGTTTGGCAAGGCTGGAAACTCTCCAATGTCCGGTGGTTCAGCAATTACCGGCGAAGGGCGGTGAATATTTTTGCGCTGAGCTCGAAGGATCTTGAGGGCTTGACATCCTCTGTAGTTGGCTGGGTGAGCCCCCGAGCAATTGGCGCATTTTGCTGGCTTGTCTCTGGGTTTTAGACAGGTTGAGCTTTCATGAGCTTTGCCACAACGGACGCAACGTGGCTGGTGGTTGCAGTAGCTCTTCGTATGCGCATAGCCTTGGCATCTAAAACACTGTGGGATTTGTCTTTTCTTTCTTAACTCTTCCACTTTAATTCTAGTGTAATAAATATGGTCTAAATCAAATATTTTTTCATTAAATGTATTTTTAGTTACATCCACGAAAAACATTTGTAGTGGTAATTTAGTTTTCGATGATATAGCATTTGTAATATTTGTGGCTTCGTATCCAAATGCTTTCAATTCCTCTTGTATTGCGGAAATCGGTGTTGATGGGTGAAGTCCTTTGATCACCACGCGAGGGTTCTTATCTTCTAATAATTGATAAGTATGAAATTCGGCGTTCACTTTTTTTAAACACCTGACTGCTCCCCTATATGATTCGGGAGTGGCCGGGTAAACAATTACATTTCTGTTTGTAGTCTTTATACTGAAATAATTTGGGCCTATTTCTTTTTTTAAAAATGATATTAATGCTTCAATGTTTTGAACATCTTTTAAATATATGGGAGGAGGCTTAATTTTCTTATTATCAATTGTGTTTTTTTGAACATTATTTTGTTCATTATTTTGGTCGCTTGAAAAATTTGCCAGGGTCTCATACCTGTTACTGGTCGTTATGTTGTTGGGTTTTTTTGTGCATATTCTCGGGTCCCTTGAAGATGCCGACCTTTTTCGCCCTGTAATGATTTCCCATTCATTATTTACTTCAATTGACGGCCCTGCTTCATGCTGCAAGTCCATATTGTTATCTTCTTCAGTCATTGTTACTTCAAATTATGTTTATTATATCGTTTTAAGTTTTTTAAGTACACTTATTGTTTGTTCTTAAAAACTAACACTTATACCACAAATTAACACTAGTTTTTAAACACAGAAAATAGAAAAATAAAAAGTAAATAAAAAAAACACTAAAACTAACCTTTCACTTTTCACATGTTTTTCAAATTAAGAGTTTCAGACACTTACAGACTAAATTAACAAAAAATATTTTCACTAACTACTAAACAATGAAAATACTGTCTTTTGTGTTGATAATCACACCTCCAAATTACTTAAAACTTATATTAGAACACATTTTCACAGGAGATAATAATTACACGTGGTGGTCACTATGCAGTCCATATGATCTCTATCTATAAGTGAAAGTTAAATAAGGATCATATACTATCTTAGCTACAATCTGCTAGGTCTCAAATAAGTAAAAAAAAATAGAAAGAAAGGGAAACTGAACCGTTACAGACTATTTTTGTAATAGTAAACTTTAGTAGCGGAGAAAAACTAATATATTCCTATAATAACATATCTTATCTATGGAGTAGGTTAACTTAATATGGAGACAAAAATTAATATTGACTTTTTATTATAATATATTTTACCTACTGCGTGTGTTGATTTATTATTCCACATTACATTTCGATTAAAAATTATTCCACTAGGTTGCTGATTAATACATTATTGGAATAATTCCAACGAGCCAATTGTTTTCCTTTTCTATACATATAACATACAAACAACGCGCTATATTACTTTGCACAGGCTGCAGATAATTTGTAATATTTAAACCAGTCAGCTGCAGCTTGTACCAGCCCACAAACGTATTTTATGTTTGCTATATAAATGAATATGTTACAACATTTATTGAATTGTTCGGAAATTAATTCTGAAGTTTATGGTTCTAAAATATGAATAATTGTTTATCTATATATGGATATATATGACTAAAACTATTTTTTATAAATCATAGTACACTCCATGAATGTCAATAAATTTTTGCTAAGGAGTTGATAAGTTTTCTGGCAATCAAGCCTTGAACTCATGTAGGAATAGTTCTCTAATCATGTCCCCTCTGCTGGCTTTTAATACCAATATAATTCGGCAGGGCGAATAGCAATTTAATCTACTTGAATACGGCTGAATATAAAATCGCATTTAGGTATGTATGCATATATGATATACCTTCATAGATTTTTTTTCTTCTTGTATTTGCTTTATTCTTTTCTGGGTTTTTTTATTTTTATTTACTGCACTTGCCTAAATCGATCCTTTTCATTCTTCTCGTTAGCCTAAAATCAATCAATTGTTATATTTGATTATACAGATTTGCCAATTTCAGATATTCGAATAGTTTATCGGTTGTCTTCATATTTTCCTGTAATGCTGTCTGTACGTGTCATAAACCCTGCAGTCCGTTAATATGTGTTTAATTGTAAGTGGACAGCCGCAGGTCTGGCAGTCAGGTGGAGGCTTACGCGCCATAAGATAGTCGTAAGCAATACGCAGGCGCGTTAGGATAACTTCCTCCCTTCGCTTACCTGGGACAGACGATTTACATTGGGATACACTACTTTTTATTTCCCTTAATTTATTTTCTGATGAGCTGTACCACATCTGTTCCCATTTAATCTTTATTTTTTGCTTAATAAGGGAAATAAAATCCTTAATTGGGACCCCATGATATGCAATGTCTTCCGTTATTGTTCTTTTTGCTGCCCGGTCGGTTACCATGCCAATCACATGGTATAATGGTGGGGCCAGCACAACAGGTGTGACGGAAACTATAGGCCAATGGCCAACCTACCCCCTATGCCAACCAACCCCGCTCTCCCCTACCTTTTTTTTAAATTATTTAAATTTCAAGTTTACCGCTACACCTACGCTATAATTAACAATACTTAATAATATTATTAAGTACTTGATGAAAAAGTAACCTTATATTCAAGAATTAAAAAAAAAAAAAAAAAAAAGAGCTTCATAAAGGAATAGAAAAATGGAAAAAGAGTAATGGGTAGATCTAAATCCATTTCCTCGTTCCCGAGAAAAAAAAGGGAACTTTGGAAGACAAATGCTAAGAATGATATCACAAAAGCTGAGGGAATTAAAAGTGAGAAAATGTTCCTTTCCAAGCTGTTGCCGGCATTAACCTCATTCTCCCTGCCTCAACCCCCTTTCCTTCATCAAATATTACCTAAAAGAGAGTAAATAATGGATATCACAGTTGTAAATATAGGGTCATTAATAATACATAAAGAGTCCACGGAAGGAAGGGGGAGAGTCAATTTTTTCCGAATTTTAGTTATATACATATAATTGTTCGTCTAGATGAGTAGAATATGTTGGTGAAAAGAAATAGTCAGAAAAAATGACAGTAGGTTGGTTACAAGGGATGGAGAGAACCACGTACTCGGAAGAAAGGGGGAATGGTCCACGCGGAAAAACCTAGAATGGGGGAGAGTCATGTTAGAAGTTATTTGGATTGTGTATTAATATCACCACTTCATCAATAAAACAGGGAAAAAAGGGGGAGCGTCCATGACTATCGTAGGTATATTCGTATTTAAAGGGTATTTACTTCTATAACTTCCTCTCTTCCGGAAGCTGATAATATGATAATTCTAGAAATATAATACAACATTACCGTAAAACGTGGTGACATTGTGACTTTGACTAATGGGGTGACTTTGTGACAAGCCTATTTTCCTACAGTTTATGAAGTTCCCTCCTTAAAAAGAATAAGGTTAGGAAATTCAGTGTTCTTGTCAGTTGGTCAGTAATGTGCTGCAACCTACTGGCCACATATAACTTCTTTTATTCCATTTACCATGGTACTTTATTTCATATATGTTTGATTGTTTTCATTTAGTTGAAACTTTGAAATAAAGCACCATTATAAATGGAATGAAAGAAGTTGTAGAGGTCCATATGTGGCCAGTAGGTTGCAGCACATTACTGACCAACTGACAAGTACACTGAATTGCCTAACCTGATTCTTTTTAAGGAGGGAAATTCAAAAACTGTAGAAAAATAGGCTTGTCACAAAGTCACCCCATTAGTCACAATGTCACCTCGTTTTACGGTATAGTTTTTTTTTTTTTTCTGTTGCTGAAATAGGCTTAATAAGTCTTTTGGCCGTGCAGTGCGGTCTCCTTACAGGCATTTGAATTGCGGGAGCACAGAGAGTCTGGAGGGGGTAGCCCAAACGTCACGTTGCTGCAAGTCATGGTCCCCATAGTGCAGCGGCAGACTGCCCATAGCTCCATAACCAATTCCATTAGAAACTTTGGCAATGTCCTTCCCACCGATGGGCGTCAGCTATCTCGGGTTCAAGGACAAAAACAAACTGGTCTAGGTTCATGGTTATGGTAGCTCAGAGTTAGCAGGCCACCAGGACCTATATTTTTTTCTTTCAAGCATACTGTCCTTGTACCAAAACCTCCGGGTAGTAACTGGCATTACATAACTGGGAAAACCCCACCACGATTCTCGATAAGATACACGGGGAAGTTTTATTACTCATTCGCTCTGTCGGTGTGAGTCGCCGCCAGTAGGCTGACGGGGCTCATACCAAGGGGTGGGGGTAGGCTTGGACAGCGCAGCTATCATCGGCAAGCGGTCACACATCCAAACTAGTTGCCAGCCGATGGATATTTACCTAAGCTAAATATCGATTGAAAATGATTATCTTGTATCGATAAATCGACTTACATTATTAAATGTTGGAAATTTAGAGAACTTATAAGGGTGATTCTCATTTAATTTGACCATTTAACTTTTTTAGAAATTGAATTTTGGGTTTAAAAAAATTCAGCTTATGAATAAAATTTGTTCTGAATATCGTCAATAAGATGTTTAAGATAACATAGGTGAACACAGTTTGTCAGTTCGTCCAGTCTTAGTATTTTTTTATTATTTTTTCTACTAAAAAATCAGTTTTGTGAGGAGCGTTTCTGTATTTTTGTTTATTTATTTTTTATAATGTTTTTTTTCTCTATTCTCTCGCTCACTCTCGTCACTCCATATCACAGCGTAAAAACTCATTTGTAAGGCATCGAATCTTGTTTTCCTTTTGCTGTACATTAATTACTAGGCTGGCGTCTATTCCTACTCCTTTACTTGCCAAGCTTAGTAGCCTTTACTTTCTCGCTAGTTGACCTATGAATAAGTCGTTCTTTCAAGGCTTAGGTTTTTCGTCGGATATTTGCAGCTCATTGATCATCTCGTTGTGAAATATATATGCTGCACATTGTTTACTCAATTCAGTGTCATGTTGGTCAAATTCAAAGACTGAGAGGTATTTTCACAAGCTGAGTAGACTGAATATTTTCACAAGCTGCCGATTTGCTTATTTTCTTTCTCTTTGCCAACATCTCTTTTTTATTTTACATTATGTCCCATGTCTATTTTTTCTTTTCTCTATTGCTCCTTTCTACAGCTTTTTAAAATGGCTATACAAAATAAATGAATCATGTAGGCATTTAAACATAACAATAAAAACACTTCCCCTGAATTTTTTTTCCGTCATGAGTGTTACGTAACACTCGTGACATTTTCACAAAAAATCTCTATTCTTAGCTAAACCAAGTGTCGGACATATATGAGAGGACGAACTCGAATAAATCTCCCTAGCCAACATCTTTTGCGGGTATCGTTCGGATTTTTCAATGAACGCTGATACATAAAATTAACGTAACACTCGTGACAACTAATTTTTGTGATATACATTGCATTGGATATCAAATAACTGTCTATTAGTACTTTCTTCACAAAGTTTGCACATCAACAGATAGCCGGAATTATAAACAAAGGTTATCATGACCATTTAATTATCAAAGAACAGTGTTGCCCAGAACAACCGACAACACTCGCCATGAATTTTTCTACTATCCTTGGGGACTGATTCATTTTCCTGACTTACATTCGAAGTATTAGAGATAACTAAAAATATCATTCATAACTTGAAACACCACCGTATTACAATGAAATACCTAATTGTTCAAATTTAATCAATTATCAGGGGTTCATTTCAGGGTGTGGTGAACTAAGTATAACCAGCTTGGGGACTTTAACACTCGTGACAGTGTTTTCAAACTTTACATTGGGATAGTTTGTTTTTTATGATGCCTAGGTTCATTTAAATGTTACCATTGTTTTGTTATAACTAAAGACTATAAAACAAATATCAAAAAAAAATTGTTGGATATAAAAAAATATCTTAAAAACGAATGTTAAGTTCAGAGATACTAAATGGTCAATTCATATGAGAATCACCCATAAAAGTAACATTCAAATGTAGTTTACTAAACATTTAATTTGAAATAAAAGAAATATTGAGGTCAATAATCTAGATAAAAACTATCCTATCTTTTAAGTTGGACAAAATTACACACAATGAGCCAAATTTGATATGGATACGAACATCCTGATCCCAGATGTTTACATGTATAAAGATCTTGACTTTATCCCCTTTAATAATGTGTTCAAAAACTCAATCAGGGTATTTTTATATTGTCTAATATCTGAAAAAACTGTATTTTAGTGGTGAGTTTGATTGAAATATTTTCTGGTTCAGATTCTAGATTTTTTTAAGTAATGACTTTCTAAATCCATTGATAGACTTGTATATCTCGGCATGATCGTCAATTCGTTAATCCAATCCTCGCATTATCTTTACTTTATTTTCTATCAAGAAGGTCATAAATCCATGTTAAAAAATTTTAAAAATACATATTTTCTTCTTGAAACAAAGAAAAAAAGTTCAGCTACCATCTAAAACCTTCTATTATAAAAAAAACTACAACTAAAAAACTATTATCGGAGGTTGAATTTCTATTTCAAAAAAAAATTCTTCTACTTGAAAACTTTGGTTACGCTGTCTAGAAAAAAATCATGGAATTCGTTAAAAGAAAAAGCGATATTTCCATCCAAGAAAGTTATTTTTGAAAATTAAAAAAGGAGAAGAAAAGTTTCTTATTATGTGAAAAGAACATCGGAAAAAAATCGAGGTAAAGACACGTGCCAATGACGGATATTGTAATTAGATTTTCCACGAATCATCCAAAGTCGTTTTTCTTCCAGTTTCTTTTTTTTTTTCATCTTCAGAATTCTGATTACATTATATGTTCTTACCTCTCCCAGTGAACGTATTTTTTCTTCTTCGAAAACAGCTGAAAATCAAAGCAACCTTAAAAGTCATAGAAGCTAAAACCATTTGCGAATGTCCGTTCCCCTCACAAAAAAAAAAAAAAATAAATAAACTAAATCTGTTTCTGATAGCAATTCGGCAATTCCCGATAACATTTTATATTTCTGTTTCATATTAAATGTCTAAGGGAAATCTTCAACAATTTAATTTTTTTAAAAATTAGTATCGCCAGACATAGGTACTCGTGATTTTAACTGAAAAGCTTGCCAAAAATATTTGTCCATCTTGTTTATATTTCTTACGGTTCATTTTGCATTAGAACAATAGACTTATCACCAGCAACGCTAAGCTGGGTCCTTATTTAAAAAAAAAAAATGTATATTTTCAATAGGCCTTTCGCACAGTGGTGCCGATAGGGACAAAACCTTAAAAAATAAAGGAGCTCCAACCGGAACTGTATAGATATTTTTTGAAACCTAAATACCTCTAGAGCAAGGGTCCATACAAATTTTTTGGATTGATCTTCATTAAACCTTTGAAACCAAGGTAGTTTTTGGAATCCAGTAGGAATGATACAAAAACACTTTTGTTAACGTCCTATTTCAAAGTGATCTTAGGGAAGCCCAAATTTTTCCAAGACCTTAATTTTTCGAAAATATCTTATTTAGACATCCTTGAAAAAAGGTATTCAACCCTAGATTTCAAAGAAAAAATCTGGTGCGAAGACATAACTTTCACTTACCAACTTCCTTAGATTAGAAATTAATGCGTTTTCTTAATTGTCACTTCTCAAAGTCACACATTCTTATTTTTGTTTTCATTTGCTCTATAAAAAACACTAATTTCTTTTATTATTCAGTAAAATTTTTTGCTTGTGATAATTGCTATGCAAGCTTAATACTCCAAGTCGTCTGATTTTATAATTCTCTATGTACTTGTTGAAAATTTCATTTAGTTACCATGAAATGAAAAATAATTTCCATTAAATGAAAAGAACGGCTTTAATTATGAACAATGGTCTGTCATTAAAGGCGTACTACTCATTTGCAGCATGCGTGGGCTCAACGTGTTTTATGAGTTAACTGAATATTTTTCTTTTTTTCTCCTCTATACGTTGACTTGATTTTATCATATCACATATTTAGTCATTTCTTATTTTTAGGCGTAAAGAGAGACAGTTAATTTCTCCATATAAACAAAAACAAAGTAACTTTACAGGAAACAAAAAGACAAACAAACAAAAAAGGCCCCTACCCCATTTAAGCCCCCTCAGAACATTTTAATAATGATAAAGCTTACCTGATATTGAAAAACACCTAATTTTCAATAAACATGACGAATTTCATGAAAATCGTTAGAGCCGTTTTTGAGATAATCGAAAAAAAGGTAAACATTGGTAAAAAAGTTATGAAATAATGTGCCCCCTCCGTTTGATCAATTTTGACGAAATGTTGGCTATCACATCTTTGGCATATACATACAACCAATACCGAGTTTGATAAAAATCGTTAAGCCGTTTTTGAGTAAATAAAAAAAAACACGTGAAAATGGGACAACATTTATTTAGTAAAGTGCCCCCTCCAATAAATGAATTTTAATGAAATTTTGATTGTCGCATCGCCAGCATATAAATTCACTAAATACCGAGTTTAATAAAAATCGTTAAAGCCGTTTCCGAGAAAATCGAAAAAAACCTAAAAATTAGACAAAATTCTTCAAATAAAGTACCCCCTCCGTTTGACCAATTTTGATGAAATTTTTGGTGTTACATCGCGGACATATACATACACTAAATACCCAATTTCAGGTCTGTGCGGTTTATAGTTTTTGAACTAGTCTGTTCACACACACACAGACCATTTCGCGGGACTTGGTTATTTGGACTCAGGGGACCCAAAAACGCTTGATTCCGTTGTAAAGCGGAAGTCGAAATTTTTCCTTACTATATGTGTCATACATAGGTAAGTGAAAGTAAAAATAGTTATAAATGAATAAAGATTCCTTACGATTCACTTTCTCGTATTATAAATACGAGTATTAATAGAAATAAAATATCTGTAGTCAGTAGTACATTCATAATATTTTTTGCCTGTACTTTTTTGTTTTTTAATATCTGAGAAATACATGTTTCTGAATACGTATATAGATATTCCGAGATGAATAGGCCAAAAGTAATACACAAAAAAAAAAAAAAATATATACTTATAGAGTAACTGAAAAAAAAAAAAAAAAAACTCATCTGTATGCCGTGATGAAGTGGTCTCTCGAGCGAACGAAACTCTTTTAACTGTAGCGTTGCCATTTGTTCCGAAGGCTGGCTCTATTGTTGGAGTTCCCTCCGGCGAGGGTAAACACCTGTTCTTTATTTATTGAACCAACTCAGGGGACTTGATTTGAGGTGTTTGCCGAACCATTTTTTTTTTTTTTTTTTTTTTTTTTTCGTAGAAATAAATAAAACTTGGAGTTGGAGGAAAATATGTAGAGAGAACAAATCACAAAAAATGCCTCAATTGACTTTTCCTTAAACATCGGGCTATGTTTTTTATTCCATTTCAATTTTTTTTTTGTTTTAGTTGAATTTTTTTAAACTTAAACTTCGTTGGGAATGTTTATCATGTCTAATCTGTGATAAGTTGGGAATGGATTTTACATATTTGGGTCATTCTGACACAATCCAACATTTTCTGTTAACATGACTTATAAAGAAGCCGATTAGAAGTGTTTTATTATGTAAATATATTAATGAAGATCGGTCCTTATCTACTTTACTGCAAATAAGTAAACTTAAGAAATTAAACGATTTATGTTTGTTTACAATTGAAACAATTAAATTAAGAAATTTTCTATTATACGAATAAGGAAATTTTTTCTAAAAAAATACTATTTAATATCATATTCATAAAGTAAAATGTGTTTTTTTTATTTTATTTTGTTTTGTATTTCTTGTTATTATTATTGATCAAGTGTTATATGATTAATAAGCCATGTTATTTTATTTATCTTATAGATTAGGGCTCAGTTATGAGAGATTTATTTACTTTTATTAGTACATATATTTTTGTTTTCTTTTTATTATTTTTTATAAATACTTAACGCATTAGTACTAAGATTAATAGGAATAATTTTAATTTGTACATACCATTAAATAGCTATAAGCTAAGGTCCAACCTCTTGCTAAAAGTTGTAAACTTAAAAGCAAAAAAATTTATTATTATAATATTTGGTTCATTCTCACCAAAGTGGGCACTTTTTACGGCGTTTTTATTTTAAATTTTATGTAAACTAATAAGCATTTTTTTCGGTTTAATACTATTCCTTTGGCTAAAATTAATAAATTGGCTATATGGATATAAAGATGACTAAAAAAAATTATGGAATGAATTACCAGACCTTTGGGATTAAAAGGATCGCAACAGTTTTTGCAATATAGCATTGATGTCCTCTTTGAATACATTTCGTTTAAATAATGTATCTATAATAAGAGACATATGTGCATACTTTTTACATGGTAAATCGCTTTTTTGAAAAAAAAATCTCTATATTCTTCCGTAGTCTTTCATGTTGTCGTTCAAGCGTTATGTTTTCTTTGCCCAACGAAGCATTATCATTGAAAACTTTTGCTTTGTTTTTATTTACCTAGCTTCTTTTAGTTTCCTTCCACGTATGCATTGAGGAGTGGGTGGATCTATATTCTCACCAGCTGATGAACGAGGTATCATCAAATCAACTCCATTTTATAATGTTTTTTTCAACAAACAAATATAAATTAGAATTCGTTCTCAATCGCTTCCGTTTCAAGTGAATTTCACGGGAAGTCATTTCACAAACCAATTTTACTTTCTTTTTTTTTTTTTTGTCGCTTCATTTAATATTTTTTGATTCTCTTTCTCAGAATAACTGGATCATTTCTTCTTTTGATATCGAAATCTTTCAAACACCTCCTCTCTTGACATGTATTTTATTGGGGACATTTTTTTTTTTAACTATCTGAAAGAGAGAATTTTTTTTAATTTCTCATTGTTAAGGACTGATGATGCTTTAAAAAAGTTGAGCAGCAAAAGAAAGCTTCAATCCACGTCGCTAACCTCATTCCCCTGCCGTATTTGGTTTACAGTAAGACAGGGGAACTCGCCTGGATTTAGAAATTTGATGCCTTAGAGTCCTAAGCTTTTCTAAATCGCTATAAACGGCCTGGGACAGAAAAGTGCCCTCTTACGTGAGAAGGACCTATTTATTTCGGAGCGTTCAATTTTCATTATAAAGCTCAATTCAATCGTTTTTTAGCATTTCGAATCGTTTAAACTCGTGTTTATTTTACATATCCTTACATATTTCTATTATAAATACATATTTTTACATATTCGGTCTATCTTTTATATTTTTATTTTATATTTCATTATTTTTATTGACTCCCATATGCTTTAAAAAGATTTTATTACCAAGCACAATTTCCTACATAAATGATGTTAATAGTGGTGATTTAATAAAAATAATATTTAAAGTAAAATGAGAACTGTTAGACCTAAATTACAAACCATGATAAATTGAGTTAGTTATTATTCTACCATTTGTAATAAAAATTAATTAAAAGATATTGTGCATTTTTTTAGGATTTTGCCCAATTTTTAATTACATTAAGGGAAAATATTAATCAATAAAGAAGACTTCTTAGTCTTGTTCAACCAGAATAAAAAGGATGAAATTTCTTGTTACGTGAAAGATTAAGGCATAGGAGATTATTGTTATCTGAATTCTCTTAACATTTTGAATATTATTTGTACTTTCTATGAGTAAACTATTA
The DNA here is from genome assembly GCA_911387785.2 of Aelia acuminata. Taxonomy (NCBI): domain Eukaryota; kingdom Metazoa; phylum Arthropoda; class Insecta; order Hemiptera; family Pentatomidae; genus Aelia; species Aelia acuminata. The sequence continues at coordinate 171,582,488 of OU426979.1, forward strand.
ATTTTAGGACTCCTGGCAGACGACGAAAACCATATATAAATGTGTCTTGAGGTTATACTTATTGTGTTTGAAATAAAGAACTTTTTTTTTATTCTATTCTATTATACTTGTTTTTACTTTCACTTACCTATATATGAAATATATAGTAAGTAGAAGTATTGCGATCTTGAAAAATTTCGACTTCCGGTTTTCAACGGAAATACACGTTTTAACTATGTCCCGCGAAATGGTCTGTGTGTGTGTGCAACAGACTAGCTCTAAAACTATAAACCTTGCGAACCTGAAATTGGGTATTTATATGTATATGCCCGTGATGTAACAGCAAAAATATTATCAAAATTGCTCAAAGGGAGCAATGGCGCACTATACCATACTAAATATACGGTATGTACTTCAATTAAGTGCGATTTAATTAGGCTAATGCTTCGCACGGGTAACTCACTCAGCCCAACCTGTTTGTTCATTGTAGGACAATGTTTGTGAGAACCATAAATTCCGATGATATAGTTAGACATAGATAGTTAGATTTTTATTTTCTCAAGAAACATATGTATCATTTAATATCAACAGTAAGGAAAATACATAATATTGAAAGATTTACTGGTATAAAAATAATAAATAGTGGGGTAGCTGTTAACATAATACTGCGCCTATTCCTAATACCCTAGAAGCAATTCCTCCAACCGCTACATCTAACTAAATTAATTGTCCAATGAAAGAAAAGCAATTAATGTTGATCGAATTTCTTCGTCGCTGAGATCATCAGATTGTCTTCTCTAAGTAGAAACTTCTTTTATTATCAGCGCCAGGTTCTCGGATAATTAGTTAATGTGATAAGTAAGAAATGGAACCGTCGATCCCATTATTTCTACTAAAGTTGAAAATTTACAATGGCATCTCATTTTTTTTTTTTTTTTTTTTTTAAAGGAAACCGTATCTAGAATATGTAACTGCAATATCTGCCAATAAATCTGCTTATACAGATTTTAAAAAATACAAACTCATTTTATTGCAAGAGTCCAATATCAATATGATCAAACTCAAATCAAAAGTTGTGGGTAGGATACGACTCAGGAGGGAAATTTTTTTAGTACCCCTATATAAGAGGCAAGTAAAATATGGTGTGGTTCAAAAGTGTTAGAAGTATACATAATTACAATAAACCATAACTGTGAACAGTACATTGAACAATTTTACAATTTTTCAATAAAAAAACTGTAAGGTATATATCAAATGAAATTTGCTATTTTTCAAAACTACATATATATGAAAGTTTTTTATTTGTTGTTATTTTATTGTTGTTAAAATCTCGTCAATAGATAATATGTCAAAATGACACCTCTCTTTGGGCAGTTGCTACTTAATCTTGTTTATGCTTTTCCATCTCTTTGTTCTAATTATTATTATTTTATGATATACTCCTATACTTAACTAATCATGCGCACACACACACACACACACACACACACACACACACACACACACTAATTTTTTAATTGTGTCCATGTCATGGCTACCTATGTTTTAGATGTCTATTTTAAAATTAACTGTTTTATTAATGTTTTCTGTGATGTATATAGCTTCTATAGTTTTCATGTTATTTGTGTTATTGACTGTGTCTATTATTTTGGGTTTGCTAAAATCAAATTTGTGTTTTTTTTTTTTTTTTTTTGTTATAACATGTTGGGCGAGGGCAGTTGTGCTTACATTTTTTATACTTTTACAATCACTTATATTCCATTAAATTTACTTATATGCAATTTTTATATATTAATTGTAATGTGTTGATCAATTTTTATGTGAAAATTAATTTGTTAAGGAATCCAGTTAGTTATCTATTTGTTTGCAGAGATGTAAAAGTATTATTTTATTGTAAAACGCAAAGGAGAAACTACTTATTTACGCTTAATTTTTATTAATTTAAAAAGAAAAGCTGAAAAATATATAACCATTACAAACTGAATGAATGAACAATAAACATTGAGTGAAACGCACCCTAGCGCTTCCGGGTAGTCTGGAATTCTAACTATTTTTTTCATTCCTAAGCCGCTAATTACATAGTGCGAGAGTCTTAAAATTCCAGTTATCTTATTTCTTTAATTTCACACCCTACAGATAAAAACGGAAACCTTCTTCAGGGTTAGGGACTATAGGGCTACACGACGACATAACTTTCTTGATCGTACGTGGAGTCGTTTTTGAGCCTTATCGGCACGCACATTGTACACTTTGCTTCATAATATATAACTAGCTAGGGTGCCCGGCTTCGCCCCGGTAGTTGTGTGGTAGTTTTAATAACAGAAAAACTTTAAAATTAAAGGAAATATAGAACAAAATTAGCATTTTCATGAAACTTTTAACATGGTATCAATATTAAGATTCGAGATCTGCAGAGTCCGCCCAAATAAGGAACCCTATATTCTTTAAAGGGGGTTGAAAATGGTGAATGAACAATTAATTTTGCTGGAACTTTGTCGAGTCATGCATCGTTATTGATGGATTCTGTGACTCTGAATCCTATAATCCCATTCCAAGCAGTCAGCAGATAATAAGTTATTAGATTATAGTTGAAAAATCTATTAGTTAAAAAAAACTATATTTTAAGTACAACTTAAGCCCCGACTACTGTGATGGTCCTATTAGATCCAGAAGTTTAGAAACTACCGAAGATTCATAGAAACTTTTTTTTTAAGACCTTTCTTCCAGTGCAACCTCCCTTAAGATATCCTCCCCCCCCCCCCCCCGTAATTTGGCCTGACTCCGCACCTACTATTACAAAGGGAAAGCCAAAATATCATGAGGGCACAATTTTTTCATCACATTTCTTTTTATCCTGAACTATGTGAGGTGATATAATCTTATTGAAAAAATGCTGTAATTGGAGTTAGTCATTTTGTCAACTGGAATGCTCATCATACATAGTAATAAAACCATTTTTCATAATTGCATAAAATAAGAACACTTCAAACTTTTTATTTTCGATTTATAATCAGTCAATTCAGCTCTTCTTTTTTGTTCATAAACTCGTATGTCATTCTCAGGTAGGCTAATTACATGGTGCGAGAGGCTTAAAATCCCAGTCCTTTTCTCTTAAATTTTACACCCTTAAGAGAAAAATTGAAACCTTCTTCTCCGTTAGGGGTTATATAGCAATACGCTGACATAACTTTCTTAAACGTAAGTTGAGTCGTTTTTGAGCCTTATCGGCACGCACACTGTACACTTTGCTTTATAATATATATTGATAATTAACAGAAGAAAAATAAATAAAATGTTAATATTGTCTTAACGTGTGTAAATATTGTAAATAACATCCAAAAATTCTGTGAAAAAAAAAGTCTAGTAAAACTGTTAATCTTGTTATAAAGGCTTTGTTCATTCATTTATATATTGATTACAACCATTTACCGTATGCAGGTGCTTATTTATTAGTTATTATTTTGTTTACTCAATGTGCTAAAATTAATAAAAAGGTTAGTATGAAAAAAATTTATATTCTTGCATTGGTACCCTTATTACTAATATTCGTAATTGAGAGATAGCATACTCTCCTACTCCTTATCATTTCTTACAACCTTTCTTATCGATGGATCTAAGTTGCTAACAGACTTAATAAAGGAGGACGAGTATTCCCAAAAATACGTGGACTTATTTTAAAAGTTCTCCACTCGAAAGAAATCTCAAGCAAATGGCAATCCATGGGTCTTTTGTAAATACTTCAGTCAACGGCGGAGAGGAATAGATTGTTTTGTTGAGAGCTCAGTTTTCGAATCGATCGTTCAGCAAATGCCATTTCTTCCATTCTAAGAGGAAACCCATTACCACCTACAGGTAAAAAGCTGTGGCTTAAATAGCGAAACTAGTATATACCAACCTATTCACATACAACTATTGAAAACCATGTTGTATATGCTGGTCACTTATTGAAGGCATGTAGTATAATGAAAGGGTATAAAAATATTTTTTCATTCGAATATTTTTATTAATTTCAGCACATTAAGCCTAGAAAATAACAATTAATGTTTTGGCACCAATGCTTGAAATACGGTAAAAGGATGTAACGGTAACCGCCTGCCTTTCAGCAGCTTGACAAGTATTACGCAATAATGAGCGGTATGATGCCAAACTAAACTTAGCATTAACTAGTTTATAGTGAAATAGATTTATACACTTCTAACACTTTTGAATCACACCATATTTTACTTTGCCTCTTGTATTATTAAAATACTAGGTACAACGATAAAAAGAAAATGCATTTTTTTTAAATTTATTAATACGGATTAATGGGTACTACTTGGTTCCCTTCTTTTCAATATTTACACTGCGGACTTACCACAACACGAACAGAGTTTATTCGCTATTATTAGCTGACGACACTGCACTCCTCATACCCCATAAAAAAAAATCTGGTGCGTGCGCGCAACACACAACTTTCACTTACCAACTTACTTAGATTAGAAATTAATGCGTTTTATTAATTGCAACTTCTCAAATGAACAGAACATCTTTAATTATAACGCATTGGTTTGTCATTAAAGGCGTTCGGTGCATGCGTGAGCTCAAGGTGTTTTATGAGTTGACGGAATATTCATCTTTTTTTCTCCTGAATATGTTTACTTGATTTTCTTCATATATCATATCTAGCCATTTCTTATTTTTAGGCGTGATGAGAGACAGTTAATTTCTCAATATAAACTAAAACAAAGGTAATTTATAGGAAAACAAAAAAGGCCCCTTCCCTATTTTAGCCCCCTCAGAACATTTTAATAATGATAAAGCTTACCTTATATTAAATAACAACTAATTTTCATTAAACATAACGAATTTGATAAAAATCGTTAAAGCCGTTTTTGAGATAATCGATCAAAAAGGTAAAAATTGGCAAAAAAATTATGAAATGAAGTGCCCCCTCCGTTTGACCAATTTTGATAAAATGTTGGCTATCACATCTTTGGCATATAAATACATCAAATACCAAGTTTGATCAAGATCGATAAAACCGTTTTTGAGTAAATAAAAAAAACACTTGAAAATGATACAAAATTTATTAAGTAAAGTCCCCCCTCCGGTTGATCAATTTTGATGAAACTTTTACAGTCACATCTCGAGTATATAAATACATCAAATACCAAGTTTGATCAAAATCGATATAACCGTTTTTGAGTAAATAAAAAAAACACCTGAAAATGATACAAAATTTATTAAGTAAAGTCCCCCCTCCGGTTGATCAAATTTGATGAAATTTTTACAGTCATATCTCGGGAATATAAATAAATCAAATACTCAGTTTAATTAAAATCGTTAGAGCCGTTTTTGAGAAAATCGAAAAAAACTTAAAAAGTTATTAAATAAAGTCCCCCTTCCGGTTGATCAATTTTGATGAAATTTTTACAGTCATATCTCGGGCATATAAATAAATTAAATACTCATTTCCATTTATTTCACATACAGAGTTCATATCATTATAGTTTAAATTATAGTCTTTTTTATTTTTCACTAAATATTCGTGAACACGAAATATTATTTCCCTGGCTTGCCTTTTTATAACTTTCTTTGTCACGCTCTTTTTTGGAGTACTCCGACTAATAGAAGGATTTTCCATTTTAGAACAATACAAAAAGCGGTAAAGTATAAACAAAGCAGACATAACAAGTTTGTTTATAATCACGGTTATAATGGCATTTCATTGGCTGGGATCTGACGTCAGTTGTCAAGCTATACGCGACTAATGACTAACTACACAAGGTCCTCAACATCCAAAGAGTTATCGATACAACCAACAGTTAACGTACCATCATCCCGACGATTATTGAGGCTTATTACAATAGGAGAGAGACTTATTACAATTAATCACCGCAATGGATTGGTTCGTTGCTGTTTATATGAAGGCATAAAACCAGCCGGTCATCAATTCCTTTGTTTAGCTTATATCTAAGGGTTTATTAGTATTAAAGGTATAACTAAAAGAAATAAAATAATAATAATGGGTTGTTTCATAGCTCGATGAATAGAATAGTAAAGATGAAAATTTGTACATAATAACTAGAATAAAGGTGAAGATATAGTAAACAAAAATTGTTAAAAATAGATAAATAAGATAGGGAGAGAGAAAATAGATTATATTTTTTTTTAAGAAATCCCTCTTTGGAAAGGAAAGCGAAGACCATCCTTAGAAATTTTTCATCCTTCCCCAAAGCCGTCGATAAATTAACAGGAATTCCTTCCTGATGTAATTTTGTCCTTGCAAAAATGCAACCTTCGAAGATATGTTCTAATGTCAGTCGCTCGTCACACTTTGGGTACCTCGGTGGACTTTCTTTAGTTATTAAGTGAAGGTGAGTCAACCTCGTATGTTCTATCATGAGCCGCGTAACACCGCAATGGATCACATGTACGTGTAGAGCACACATTTGCTCATTCGAAAAATTTTGCAGATAGCAAATCAAAAGCAGATATAAATGAATAAAAAAACTACTAACATTCCCAAAAATATACTGTAATTCTTATTAATAAAAGAACCCCCATGCACATAAATTAAAAAAGAACTATTCATTTGCTAATTTCACCAAGGTTTTAGTTGAGAGTAGAATTTTGGTCACTGATAGGCAAATGTTTCCCGCTGCGTCATCCATGCCACAAGACACTTCAAGTCCGACCAAAGAAGCTTCAATTTATTATAAATTTTCAGGATAGTTCTGAGCCAGAGTTCTACAATACTGGAGAAATACATTATAGAGCCAGAATATAAATTTATCGCTTATCACTTCGATCAATCGATGAAAACTTATATAAATTGCTCATCTTTGGCAATCACCTCACTACAAAAACGCAGAGTACATCACGTACTCTCTCTCTGACTGAGGACCCTCCAAAGCGAATCTGAGAACTATAATTTTATATGCAAACCGAGCATGAATTTAGCGTTATCAAAAGGGATGGGTACTTTAAAAGTGCAAGAGAGCTGGAAATTATCGTCGGATTTGCCTTCAAATTAGGAGGTCACCGCTTATATTACGTTGTGCTGCGATTCAATTCCACATTCTTCCTAGAGGTTTATGTAAATGTTACATGCTGTATCATCTTGTAGGACAAAAAATAAAAATGAATCAGTATCAAAAAAGTATAGTACGTTTTTATCAAAAGTTCTAACATTCAAGAGGTTTTTAAATAAAGGAATAGAAGTGAAACTAAACAATATTTAAAAAAATAAACACAAAATAACGGTTAAGAAACATCTAGATTTAATAATAGTCAGGAAATACAGTAAAATAACTTTATCTTTATTTTAAATGTCTACGTTTCGACCCATTTGTGGGTCACTGAATCAATTTATGTCACTTCCAAGCCTGTAATATTTCATTTTAAGGGTTACAGGGTAAAAAAAAAAAAGCATTTTTAAAAATAAAATTTTGATTTTACTTGGATCGTAATAAATTAATAACATAAAATAAAAATAAATATTATAGGATCCAACAGAATTTCAACTAAATTTTTTTTTTTTTTTTTTTGGGACTTTAAGGCTTCCACTGAAGCCCTATACTGCCCAAACTAAATTCAACATAAACAAAACAAGTGTAGACAGGTTCGGTTGTTACAACATCTTCAGTACAATATAAGATTAATATTTTAATAATATGATATTTATTTATTACATATTTATGATACGATATTAATCTTCTAAAATTAAAGCAGTCGCATCATCTAGAGGTATTTCCTTTTTTCAAAATGAGGTCTCAAGTGACTGATGTATGGCTCAGATGACACCAACATAAAACTCAATACTTTTTCGTTCGTTGCTCTTCAAGAGTTCCTACTACATTCAGAAAAATCTTTGGTTGGTCTCCCCCCTCCCAAATTTCTAGAACCAGGCTCGGTTCGCAACTTGGTCGTTCTCGCAACCCATCGGCACAAAGGGCACGAGAAAAGGGTATTTACTGTTTTATCTTTAAAAAAAGAACATCCTAATTGTATGACGCTTCCTTAAAAAGTTTATTAAAATTTCCATCAAATCTTTTGTTTTATTTCCGAAATAATTGTAAATAAGGGCTCACCTTCCACCCATGGAATTAATGCTGGTAACACCTGTTCTAGCGACGAATTCTTAGATATCATCAAGTATATCGCATAAATCGCGGTAGGAAATGACGTATTTATCCATAATAAATTTTAAATAAATGATTATTATAAATAGATTGAATAAATATTTCACTCTCTTTGTTGAAAGAAAACTGAAAACTGAGGCAAATAACAATTGTTGACATATTGACGAATCCATGTTTGAATAGGAGCGTATTCACGATTGAAAACATTGCACTTGGAAGAGGGGACACATAAACATACGGCACTCCCGCTCACACATTCCTAACTACTAAACGATCTCATTCAACAATTCGGACGTTTTCGGATCTGGAATCTTTTGGAATATCTTCAGTGATACCTCTGGATTGATTTAATATCAACCAGAAGACGGAGGTTGACGGAGCTAACATTGAAAAAGACCAATAACCATTTCATGAGATCATCCGATTCTCTTTTCCATCCACCTTAAACTATTTTTTCTTCGAAATCTAGGATTAAATACCTTTTTTTCAGGATGTCTATAAAAGGTATTTTCGAAAAATTACGGCCTTGGACAAAGGCGTCACTTTTAGCGTACTGTTGCATTAAGCCTGTGCTATGTTGCCATATAACTGCGATTTTCATTTATTTTACTTTTTGTTGCTCTTAGGGGAATAAAAGTCACAGAAATTTTTCATAAGACGTGGAATTTAACGTATCCTAAGTAATCGGAATGTACTGCTGATTAATTTTTACCTTAGGAAAGATTAATAATAGTGAGAATAGAAAAAGAAATACTAGATACAATAGTGTAAGGGGTTGGCTCGATGGTGATTAAGACTCTTATTTTCTGAGAGCATTGTTCATGGATTTGCGGTGGATTAGCGAGGACCGAAGACCTTTAGAATTATCGAGCCACACTGCTGAGGAAATTAATGGACTCATTGCACGTCTTCCTTGGGAAAAAAATAAAAGAGCTTTTTTGAATAGAAGTAATCTTATGGTCTGTAACTGATACACAATAAACCAAATAGAGTGTTAGAATGCGTTTAATTATAAATTGGGGTTAAAAAATTCAACATTGATATTTGCAAAAGCTTTTGGACTAAAAAAAGGAGATCTCCACCAAATGGAAACTTATTTCAAATATTTTCGTTTTATTTTTTGCTTTGGCTGATTCAACTTCTAATAAGATAAGGTACTTTTATAGTAGCATTGTCAAAATATTAATTTGCTATATTTTCACTGTCACTGTGTATTGTGATCGTACTAAACCCTATTCCAATAAAATTCTTTATTAGTTCCTTTTACATGTGTGTTATTTATATATAGTCAAATATGACATCTAAAAAATAAAAACTTTAATCATTCTAAATTCTTTAACAAAGAATTTTATATTTGGCGTTTATTTTAAATCCCATTGGTTTTTAGATTAGCTGAAACATTTTTATTTTTATTTTTGAATTTTGATTTGACTGTATTAAAAAGAATAGGATATAATTAATTCAACGGATTATAGCTACTCAGCCACAGCAACGCTTGGCCGGGAGTGCACGTAATTAATAAGAAATTAATTAATAGTTAAAATCGATAAGCTATTTTGATCGCTCAGTGAAGTAAGTAATTTTAAAGCTGTCGAGGACACGTATACTTCCCTACTAACAGGAAAACATAATCAGCTGTTGGTTGATAAAGAACCGAGAGACCAACTACTTAAGAAGCAAACTCCTCTGCAATTTTTTAAGTTTAAATAAACTGTGCCGGACAGTTCTGAGGACTTTACCAACTCTATTTAACTTGCACTAAAGCCTGTTCTTAACGTCTCTACCCCTCACACAACATTAAACCGATAGTAAAATATTTATAAATATTTTAATAAAACTTTTAACAGGGATTAAAAAAAAAAAAAAATGTTTTACAATAAATGTTATTGTACTTATACTGGGTGTCCCAGACCTAGTGTAAACAAAAAAAAATGGGTAATACTGACTGTTAAACGGGGTAGAATGGCGCAGAAACGAGTTTCCTGTCTCAATATGTTGAAGAGATATAATGTTTTTTGTTTTTATTTTTAAAATATTACTTTTTTTCTGAAAAATGACAGTTTTCTCTACTTTGGTTTAGCGTAGAAACAAAAACGATGATATATCCTTAATCAGTATTAAATTTTCTAAAAGATGAGATGGGTTTATTTATTTTAAATCCACTTACTGTTGGGAATTTTAACGCGCTTAACACAAAACATTTATTAAAACTTAAATTTTTATTAGTTTTTGAAAATTCCTTACTCCCCAGTGGAGCACCCTAGAAGCTGTCAAATTTCCAAAAAACTGCAGAATTCAGTTAGCTTTTAAGTTGAGTAACCCATGACACAATTGCACTTCATCTTTCGAGTCTAAAAGAATTTTTCTGATGAAAAACAGGCTAGAGAATGTCACAGCTGGGGCAATTAGGAAGCGCGCTAGAGCCTGCATCCAAAGTAATGGATGCCCAACTTCCCATGAGTTAGAGTTATTTTTACTTTTTTAAGACTAGAAAGAACAATGTATGAATTCTACATAATATAATAAGGGTAATAATAATCTAAAATTAAAAAAAAATCCTACTTAAAAAATGTTGAATATAAGCCTGCATCCAAAGTAATGGAGGAAATTTTGAACACGCGCTGCAATAATCCATTTTAATATGGTTCTACAATAATAATATTATTTTTTATCTTCAACATTATTTATGTAAGATTTTTTAAATTTTAGTAGAAGAGAGGAAAAAAGTTTAATTTATTTTAAAGAAAGTATTTTTTAAGTTTAAACTAAGGAGTTTTTTTTTTTAATTTTAGATTATTATTACCCTTTATAATAATCTGACATTAAAAAAAAAAAAAAAAACCTTAAAACGAAGTTCGGCATCCATTACTTTGGATTTTTTATATGGACAGGTGTTCGCACCTGCTATGAAAGAACCACTTAGCGAAATTTGGAGAATTTTCGTTCGGTAATCTTAATAAGCGACGAACTAACAGAGGTCTTTAACAGAATTGCCTGATTAATATTATTGACAAATAAACGGTTGGTTTAATATTAAAAATGTTCAACAGATACCGCTATGAGATGGAACAAAAGCCCGAAACAGTCGGTGCACTGTGCGAACCAAAAGGTCTAGAGCAACCAAATTCAAACAGGAGCGGTAAGGGTGACTCCAAACAAGGTCAGCAATTTTCCCCTTTCGACTTGTTTCGCGACAGATTCCACGTGCTGAAGTGCGGTTTTGTGTGGAAAAACTAAAATTTTTTGTCGAACGGATTTTCGTCTCTACGTATGAGTATTTATTTTATTCAATCTGCTCTTACAACTTTGTCACCGTGCATGTGTCTCTTAAGATCTTTCCTGACTTTGGCTTTCCTACCTCTTCATGTTCCTCGAAGGAAGTTAAAGACATCAAAATGGCTAGTATGGGGTTCCTTGAAACAAGGGCGTTCGGGGCACAATGAAACTTTTTATGGAGTCCCACGAGTCTTTCATCGTGCCGTTCATTTTGCAATAAGCAGTCGGTTTTTTCATTTTCTTACAGATTGGTGAGAAATTGAGAGCGGGACACTAAAAAAATGTATTGATTTATGACAACTTTCTATCAAAGTCAAGCCTTCCTCTTTTCTGAATAATTCCGTGGCTATCCTAAAGCATAAGAACGAGAAACCGACTGGAAGCTGAATTTGTTAATTATAGTGTTATTTTTTTCAGCTGTTTCATTATACCCCGGGCATGGGGCAGAATGAAACAAAATTATTTTTTAGGAAAATAGCTGCTCGCAGTCAGACATGATGCATAAAATAATGTTTAACGCATTTCTTAAATAGATTAGATCCTAAGGTAACATGGAAAAAAATAAAAAATTGAAAATAAAGTCTCATGTGAAGTGCATTGGGTAAAAAAAACCTTTAGTGTTTCTTTGTGCCCCACCTCCCTCCCTATATATATATATATATATATATATATATATATATATGTATGTATATATATATACAAAGGCTCGGCCGGGAGTTGAAACCGGGTCGCCATCGTGACATGCGAAGTACACTAACCATTGCGTAATCCAATAGGAATTGTCTGAGGACCTCAGAATTTTTGACCTAAAAGCTTCCCTACTTTCAAAAATGTGGAATCTAAAACAAAATATTTTTGAAATTTAATTCAATATTCAAGAAAAATAACTCAATCATATAAATAGAGTAGGTATATGATTCTTAAATCAGTATCCAAAGGTAATTGTTCCAATCCGCAGCAAGAAACGCTTAAGTTGCCTGGGCTCAAACTGGAAACTTACTTCCTGCTAAATTAATTTATTTGGCTCCCAGAACTCCCCTCGAAAACTCTTCGCCTAAGGAATAAAATAAATGGGATTTATTTATATACAATGCCCCCTTTGTTTCTTAATTAACTGTATAAGATAAATCTATTATTATATAAATAACCTGTTGTTTATTAACTTTTCAATACTTGAACAGGGGTCACCTGTGGTGTATTGGTTAGCATAGGAACTTACTATACAAAAGTTCGCGGGTTCGCGTCCCGAGGTGGCCCTAGGATTTTTAATGGGAGTAAAAAATCCTTGTCTATTCCGCCCCTCGGATAGGACGTAAAATGGAGGTCCCGAGCCTGTACGATGTCAGACACTCGTTAAAGATCCCTATCTTAATTATACCTGAATCTTTGGATAAGTAATCATGAAAACCGCAATAATCTGAAGAAAAAGTGAAATCGATGCCTTTATAAGTACTAATTTGGTGGAAATTCGATGTAGAATTTCTGTGTTTTTTTACTTTCACATACCTAAACAGGAATATATAGTATTTCTCTAGTATAAGGGAAAGTATTTCTCCCATTGTAGCATCGTCCGATTATCCTTAGTGGCATAAAGTGACGTTGAAACAAACAAACAAACAATACTTGAACATTCTCTTAACTCTGTGTAGGGAGTGATCTCAGGATCTTGGCCTATACATGAAAGAGGAGCCGATTTTCAAAAGTGGTACCGTATCTAATGATTTCATGAGCTATTTTTTTTAATTAAAAATTAAAAAAAAAACTTTAAAATTTTTAATCCTGCATCTTCAGGATAAAATGATATTTTTTCGACACACGAGGGAAAGATATTTCAAATGATAGCTCTGTGAATATCAAGAAAGATTTCATGATGTAAACAATTAAAAGCTCATTTAAGAAATGTTATATAAAATGATTGATAATGTATTACATACATAATAAATGTATATCGTTAAAATTGCAAAACTTAAGCACCATCTGTTGTTATTGAAATATTAATCAGTGTCTCCATAATTTTGTATTCTCTAAGACTAAAATTCCATCTTGTTTGACTTTTATTAATTGAATTTTATTAATCGACGGCCGGATGAATTGTCTGGTAACTAATGAAGATGGTTATTGATGACTTACTTTGTTTCTTATGTTTCTTCTTCAGCCCTAAGATGACGATGCACAGCCCTCCCTAATGTCAGTTTGATAGTTCCCTTCTTGTTGGAACTCAAGTATTTTCTGAGGGAAGAAATTAATAAGTTTTTGTTAACTATATACGGAATATGATATATATGTAGTCTTGCGCCACCAAGTAATATTTTGAGACCGGTGGTAAATGGGGGCAGTGAAGAGAATGGATTGGTCGTGATATGTGCTTGATAAGGCTAATGGCAGCATCATCGCCATTCCCGTGATTAACCCTAAGATGGATCCCCAAATATGGTGTTTAAAAATTTGAAAAAAATTTTATTTGTCAGAAAAATAATGCAGATTATGAAACTGGGGGAAAAAAGAATATAAATATATTTTTTCATGCCGCAGTTAATAAATATCAATGTTAATCAATGCCGAGCGGGCGCGCGGGTTCCCCCCGTTGGCCAAGTCCGAAGGAAACTGAGGAGCCTACATTGAGCCAGCCAACGTAGAAACGTAATAATTCAAACAGAAGAAAATTATTTCTTTATGAGCTTGCTGACTCACATGTAAAGCCCTGTATTCAAGAAAGGAGCCAGAACCTCAGCGGACTTCAGAAACACACACTGAACGCTACGTCATAAACTTTGGGACATTCGATGTCATATGATCAAACGATCACAAGTATGCTATTGGAGAAGATACGATGCTACATTAGTTTAAAGGAAGCCAACTCAAAACAACAGAAGTACAATAATATATATAACAGTAAGCGAACTTTGTAAAAAGAACTTTAGCTATAAACATTCGGAAAAATAATTATATGCAGAAATAGTTTTCATTTGTTTATATGTAATAATATATAGAAAATAAATTTTTTTCTTATCTTCTATTATTTACACAGATTAAAGATAAGCAAATAGATACATGTTTTTTTTTTAATATTGAAAAAAAATATTCACATTAAAAACAATTTTCTAAGGCGGGTGGGGGCTACCAGAAACGGCTTATACCAAGTTAGTATATGAAATTAATATAATGAAGATGTATCAATTGTATATTGGATACTTTTCCAGAGGTGACGTGTTTACCAATTCTATTTTATTCTAATAAACCTGTGGCATAGGATAAATGATAATAAATAAACAAATATAAATTGAACTGTATCTTTAATTTTATTGACCAATAATGTAAATAATTTATACCCCCTTTATTTATATCATATAAAGATATTTTACTGACAAAATTAGTTAATGGATACTGACTGGCAACTTAAAATGATTTAATAAATACTGACCACACAATATTACAATTAGTACCGTATATGTATTAACCTTGTCTGGTGGGCACTCTCTGGTGTTGTCTCTGGCCTATCTGCTGGATCAGTATCTGCCATCTCTGACGCTCTCTCAGACTCAGCACAGCATCCCATCTCGGTCTGTCTAGCTATCTCGACTCTGCCGCTCCTATCTCTCTGCTCCTCTGCCCTTCTCGTTCCACTCTCGCCTTCTTGGCACACTACCCGACCTCTGTCCACCTCCGAACTCCCTCCTCCACTCTCCCTCGACTCCTCCCTGTAAGTCTTCTTTCCCCCACTCTCTTCAGACTTCCTCTGATTGGCTGGCTGCAGACTTATCCTGATTGGTTGGTTCCAGACTTCTTCTGATTGGCTGGCTGCCTCAAATTTCCATTCCTTTCTATATTCACCGTGTTTCCCAGCGGCCTCTTTGCCGGGGCAAAACCATGGTTTATGGCCACAAATTTCTTTAACAATCTTCTTAGGTATTTCCCTGGATATTTGTCGGAAGCATTGTCGGTCCTAAGCTTTGCTTATTTTGAATTTCTAACAGAAGGTTTATGGCCCCAATAACTTACAAGGGGTATTTCCAAGACCTAGCCGCCTTCAGGTAAAACTGACCACCGGGTTGAGCATATACAGTAATTTACATATTTTGATATTAAATTATTAATTCAATTTTCTTTTCCTATCACGGCATCATCCACAATACATAGCAAACGTAAATGAAATAAAGACTCAAACAAACAATGACATTTTGTAAGGAAGTTTAGTAAAACACGGTCATCAATAGGTCATAAAAATGTGTGGGCTCCCGGAGTCCCCCCTTGGCCAAATTAAGATGGCGAAAAACCTTGGCCATTAAGGAATCCGGGATAGGACATGGGGCAAGGCCATCCTTTTCTTCTCATAATAAAAATATATTTTAAAAACCATTTATATATATTTAAAAAAAAAAAGCGACAAGATTGGTCTTGGGATTAGAACCCGGATTTCCTTATCAGTAGTAAGGCGATGCCAGGCACATATTCCAGCCAAGTTAATCCTCTTTCCTCACTGTCCTCTTTCCCACCGATCTCCCCGTTGAATAGACTATAAATGAAATATTGCCTAACGTTTCGGCTGAACATTAATTCGAAAGGATTACTAATTACTAAGAGGAGTGGACAATTTATCATTATGTGATGCCTCTTGACCATTGTCAATATATTTAAACATTATTTCGATTCTTTTTCTTATCTTCGAATCCCGGCCAAGGTCAATCTTTTCTCTTTTCATATAAAATATTTAAAAATTATACTAAAAATTTAAATGTCATCATGACACGAAAAAGAACTTGGGGTCACCTGTGGTGTAGTGGTTAGGATAGAAACCTACAATACTAAAGGTCGCTAGTTCGCGTCCCGAAATGGCCTAGGGATTTTTTAATGGGAGTAAAAAATCCTTGTCTATGCCGTCCCTCGGATGAGACCTAAAATGGAGGTCCCGAGCTTGTACGATATCAGGTACTCGTTAAAGATCCCTATCCTAATTATACCTGGATAGGAAAAATTTAGGACTCCCACTGTAGCATCGTCCGATTAGCCTTAGTGGCAAAAAGTGACGTTAAAACAAACAAACAAACATAAAAAAGAAATCGAATATACCGGGTTTTATTTCTATATTCATATTACAGTTGCGCAAAGAAGGATTAGTAGCGTCACATCTTTTTTAATATGATTTAGGATGAGTATGATAAAAAATCAGGTGCATTAATGTAATGTTTTTCTCTCAAGATTTGAATTCTCTTAGAAACTAGCCAAACTAAAATGGCATACAAATTTATAAGTGGACTGTATAAAAATAAAATAACGAATTTTAATAATTTTTTAGTATCCAGCAGTCTCCCGAAGCATTAAAATTATTGAAAATTAGTTTGGAACTCACCTGCAATCGACTTCCAATGGCTGCACTCCTTCTACTTCTTTTTCGTAATCTGGATCGTCGCCTTTTTGTTGTCCCTAAATTATCAATAAACTTAAAGGTTCGGGAATACTGATAACATTTTAAGCAATTATCTTAATATTGATGCTCACCTGAACATTAGCAAGTACAAAGACTTGACTGAAAATTATCAAGTACAAAGACTGTCTGAAAGGAATTACTATATGCCATATGGCAAAAAAACAGTTGACAATCAAATCATATGGCCTGACAGAGCCGGACCAACTGTATTATTTATAATATTTAAATAAAATATATTCGCGTTGGCGCGACCAAAACTTTCCAATTTTTTTTAAGTTGTGTAATATATATGTGAAATATATAACAGATACTCCAGCAAGACTCTAGATTAAACTTTTATTGTCAATATAAAATGCTACATCATTATATCAAAGATACTCTCTACTAAGTCTCTAGGACTAACTATAAGATACATCACTGTGTGTGTTACTATCTGTCTATACTCTCTAACTATTAATCTCTGTATTGTTTCTTTGTGTATTTTGGGGGGATAAATATATTCAGAGCTTGGAGTGGGGATTTGCTAATTCTGCACTAGAGCGGGGGGAAAAGTCGTATCTTCCGATTGGTAAGCTGGTTGGGGGGCGGCCTTTTGTCTTAGTCCGCTACTTCTTATTGGGCAAACCGGCTGGGGGCGGCCTTTGCCTTTGACCGTGTCATATGATTGGCTGAGCTGTGGCTGGCAGGGGTGGCCCTTAAGGACATCAAGATAAATGAGGACCATCTGAGGTCACAGGATGCAGCTGGAGCAAGTGCTCTAGCAAAAACAGGGTCAAGCTGGACCTCTGGCGAAAGGCCCTAATGGCCGTAACCTTGTGGTGTCAACCATGTGGATAACATAACTTAATGCCAGCGGACCTGGGAACTGGACCTTAGGGATGGTTTAGGTGGAAATAATGACCTGGGACCATTCACTAATGTTAATGTTATTGTTTGCAACAAAGACTAATAAAAATAATTATTAGACTTCAGAATTATTTGGTAACTTGTGGAATGCTATCCTATTTCGAAATTATAGCATTTCCCCCTCTAGCTTGGAAATTAAAACTTCATGTAACCGTTAACAGTACTGAAAATTCTGTTATATTCATTGGTCCTTCCGAAAAGAACTGAAACTGTTAAAATAAAACGTGAAGTCATTTTAACCCTTTGTTACACGCGACTCTGACTGCATGCCGCAATGGACTTTGTCTTAGTTTTTCGACATTTACGTTTTCTTAATTTTTAAATATTTTTGCCTAACATTTTATCAGAAGAATAAGAAGAGGTATTTATGAGATAGATAAAGTAATATAAACATTTTTATTTTTAAAATAAATTTCGAACGAAAAGAAATCACCAAAATAGGAACAAAAACAGGAAACATAATATTACAGAAGGAGACGAATTTATTACATTGTGGACATCGGACAGTTGTATTATTGTTTCTATGTTTTCCACGTTCATGGCATGGACCTTTCCTAGGTCCATAATAAGTCAGTAGTGAGATTTCGGTTCGAGTATTTTATAGGTTCAATGAGGCGTTTTACAATATCTGTCGGTTTGCATGATGATCAGAATGGCCCAAGTGCTTGAACTCCACAATATATCTAAAATTGTAAACGTAAAATGTTTGCAGAATCCAAACGGTTCATACCCGTGCTAGCGGCACGGGATGCCGCAAAAATGGACTTTTTCACTTTAACCAATTGCTGGACACTGCCTGTAAATCACAGAAACTGGGCAAGAAATTGTCGCGAAAATTCAAAATTACCAAAATTGCGGCATAGAGTGCCGCTTAGCGTATAACAAAGGGTTAATATACGCGAGACCACTTTAATTCCCGAATCAGTAAATGAAAGCTATCGGTCGAAATGTGTTTTTACCAATCAAGGTAGCCGTTGTTACTCCATTAGTATCCCAATATTTCCCCGATAGGTTATCTAAAGCATTCACACTAATTGGCTCAGAAAAAAAAAATAATAGGGAAAAAGAGAGCCCAATCGAGTACAATTGGGATAAAACTCCACTATTTATTTTTAGTTCCATTGATAGGACTAAAGACTTCTGATATCGTTAAAAGTATTTAATTCAGGGTTATTCTTCTTTGGTTTATGTTCTTCAGGAGGAGATTAGCTTAGCAATTACATATTACATGAAAAAAAAAAAAAAAAAAAAGAGAAGGCTCTCTAAAATTTGTCTTTACACCAATTCATGGATGTTTAAATTTTTTATAAATATATCTATAATTTTGGTTTAGATTTCAGTCTTTATCACCGCTTATTACAACTCGTTGAATTACTTTCATATTAGAATATCCCTGTGGCAAGAACAAAGCAATGATGATAAATAATGAAACAGGGTATGTAAATTAATCCAATTGAGTTAAAAACAATTGGCGGAAGCTGCACAGGCACTGATATAAATGCCCGACACCTCCAACTCTTTTATCTCCAAGCCGCTTCATCAGGATAAAAGCCTCGCTGAGCAGGCATTAAATTATTCAACAGATTCTGCTGGCTCTCTCTCCTTCCTAATGACTCGTTCCCAAGATGTTCTCTACCTTTCCTTATCTTTATTTTATGCAACATATACATATATATATATATATATATATATATATATATATATATATATATATATATTAATAAGAATATTGATATTAAATAAAATAATCTTTCAATACCAGGAATGAACCATGGGGCAGAAATAAAAATTTAATACAACATAAAATAATTTATTCATTATAATATTTATATAAGACTAACATGATGGTATTGACTTATGAATCGTGATTTTCTACTATTGACCACAAAAACTATATAACTTAATACTACAAATAGCCTTGAACAATTCTAGTTTAATACATTTAATAATAAAAATAATAATAATAAGCGCTTTTAAATTATTCGAATTGAATGTATAATTTAATTAATTAACTGAGCTGTATAACGGAAATGAAATGAATTATTCCACATAATAATCAATGTACTTGCGATCGATGGTGATGATGCAGGTATGGATGATGTCCTGTTCTTCTTATCTGAAGATCATATGGAGAGAATGTAGTCTTCACTAGTCGGCTGTATATGATCGAATGTCATCTCTTCTTCCTCCCACCCTAGACCTTTTTCCTCTTTCTTGTGGCGATATCTTGTGGCCGAACTTTGCAAATCTGTTCTTTTCTCTCTTTAATATATATCTCTCTCTCTTTAACATATCCGCTGGATTCCCGGACGTATACTTCCTTGCAGGTGTCCATACCGGATTCCCATAAATTCCCTTTGTCTGAATCTTGACTCATCAGATCCTTATTCATTAAAAATATCTCCTTGTTTAGCCATATTTGTTTCATGTATCAATGTATACATATATAAATTCAATTCTCAATTATTTTCTTATCTTCACGACTTGATAATTATTTTGATAATTTTGAAATATTTTTATGGAAGGAATAAGGGCTTTGGCCGGGATTCGAAACAAGATTTCTGTATCACTTGTACGGAGATTTTGCCACTTAACCATTTGGTCAAATGAATCCATCCTTCTCACTAATCCTTTTACCCACTGATTTCGCAAATTTAGCGAATTATACAGGAGAGTGGACTATCCAATTATTGAGGTCTCTTGACCATTGGCTTTTTTTTTAAAACAACAATTCAATTATTTTTTTTGTCTTAACGAAATCATGTTGATAATTTTTAAATATTTATTATAGGAATTAAGTGTCAGTGAAGAGAATGGATTAATAATAATAATAATAATATTTATTTGCAAAATTTTTACAAATGCCATTTGGCATATATTATAAATGTGATCTTCATTTGTTAACCTCCCCTAGGGGATTGACTTGAACACTTGATTGGAGAATCCTCCCCGTGAAGGCACTCTTAGCATGACAATTCTACAGTAACAGGTCCCTGCTTTGTGTAGGACTGTGTGTAATGATTTCTTGGTAACGTTGTACGGGCAGTGAGTGATAAAACGGAGAAATTTAGATTGAAAAATTTGGATGGTCTGCGGTGTGATTTTTTGGTTTGATTTTGTTGTTGGTGTGATTGTGATTTTGGTGTTGTGGAAAAAATAGTTTGTTGGTCCCGATTCGTACTTCACTCAATAAATGGTCATCCGGGCTGAATAAAGTATAATATAAAAATAAATTACTAGTAATAAATACAATCAAAGCATTTATGATACTTGGTACCATCACACAAGAACGAGGCAGCAGATCAAGAAACCAAGGATGCAGCAAAATCGTCTAAGCAGTGCACAAACTATAATATGGTGTGATCAGCTTTTAAAATCAACTGAGTAAACTCTGAGTCAAGTTATATCGAAAAAGATACAACAGGAGGAAGAAGTTATTATATGTATCGTAAAATTGAATATTATCTATTATAGTAGTACTGGAATGGGAATTGGCCACGCCCGACTGACGCAGGTTACATTACCGACAAAAACACACCATGTGAAAAAAAATGTATTGTGAATGCAGTATAAAGCTGACGATCTAGAGTTATATGATATTAATGAATAGAATAATTCACTCGAGCCTTCAGCAATAAAATAATAATTGGGGTTAGCCAATGCTGCAACAATGATCGATTTCATAAGAAATAACATGCTGTTTACGAAATTAATTTAAAAGGAGTAAATAAAACAAAGAAGAGTGAAATAAAGTTTAGAAAAGGATACTAAAGACAAGATTGTTGAATGTCCAAAACAAATAACCAATAAATCTTAAGCATGTATTCCACTTTACATAACATCTAAATGGTTTAAAATTTGAATATTCTTCCTGGAGATAATGTTTTATTCGGAAACTCTTTGGACTTGAGAAATAACTCAGCCTCTGGGGATTTCAACGGCGAGACCCTGGCGAACATTTGTATACCGATCACGACCGCAGTTATTGCCGCAGCGGGCACAGGTGCGTTCGAGGCTCTCTACGTGCCCTACTCTTCGTTCCAATTTTACGGCATTTATGAATATATACTCATTTTGATCCATCTTGTATAGAAATAATATTATTTTTACTTATTTTTTGCTTTAATATTAAAATATGAGTGGAATGTTAAAGGGATTCTTTGCCACATAAACAAGTTACTATCTTTTCCATGTCAGTGACTCAATTGTGGTTTAAAATTCCACCTTATGATTATTAGTTAAACCTTTGCACTCGGCACCGTTTCGGACTACGGCAACTCGACACAACTTATTCGCGAAAACGTACACCCTGAAAACGTGATATTATAGAGTACAATTTTAGAACCAAGTAAGGAACTGTAATGAAATTTAGGTTATATGTATTTGTAGGGCTTCAAGAACATAGTTACAAAAAAAAAATTTTTTTTTTTTAAATTTCATATTTTTTTATAATTTTAAAAATTACTTTTAATATATATATATTTTATTAAATTTCACAAAGGTTTCGTTGTCCCCTATATATAAAAGCATCAAAAAATCTAATTGGATAAGTAAAAACAGTTAAACAATTACGAGATGGGACCTTTGTAGTTCAATCAGAAAAGCTCCTAAAATGTGAAAATCTACTTAATAACTTTCCGGTTAAATTAGAAGCACATGAGAGACTAAATCAAATAAGAGATTATTTGGTGCCCCGAACTAAATTATTGTAGAATTGAGGAAATAAAAGATGTATTATAACCACAAAATATAGCCGATGTTAGAAAAATAACGTACTATAAAAATTATGAAAAACACCGCGTGCCGCGACCGCCATTTTATCACCAAAAGCGAAATATTCTATAAATAGTTTTTACCATTTGTTATGTCCTTATATGGTAAAAACTGAAAATTATTTGCATTGTCTCCGTAGTGAAGCCCTCGAGTTTGAAGAAAAATTTTAAATGACTCCGCTCCGGAGACCTCGAGTGCAAAGGGTTAATTAATATAAACTAAAAATATAGTTATTATAGAAGTCTTTTGACTAGGTAAAACTGGTACACAATTATTGGTACTAAATCTTCACAAGGTACATCAAAATAAATGTTGTAGAAAATAGGGCTATTCATCTAATTTGTACATTCAAAAAATCTTGATGTTTCTACGATTCTTAGAATTTATATGATTCTTGGTCTATATGAAATCTATATAGCGACAGATATTTTGCTGTACTTGAAAAAAATAAATAAAAACTGTGCGATGCGCGCAACACACACCTTTCACTTACCAACCTACTTCGATCGATGTACTTTATTCAACAACTAAATGCCATTCAGCAAGTTTTAAAGTGTTATAATTTGTCTTGCGAAACTTTAAAATACTCAGTAATTTTCTATTCATTATTGTTTATTTCTTTTTTTAAGTGGCCTAAACAAATCCTAATTTCATTAACAGCCATGTTTCTTTTTACTTATTGCTTGTTTTTTTTCTGTGAGTTGCTTTTTTTTTTTTTTTTTTTTTTTTTTTTTTCGTAAAGGTGAATCAAAAGAAGGGGTATTTACGGCTCGTAGTAAAACTTAATTTTCAAATGTTTTCCTCTTATGCCTTTCCGGAAATCGATGAGGATTACTGTCCCAATAAAACCATCTTATATTTCATTCAACAATTTATTATGTGACTGAAGTTTGTAAACCAAACTATAATTATTTAAGAATATCTTGTAGCATATTATAAAAGTTATTATTAAAACATATCATAGTGTCCAATTTCTAAATTCTCTATTTAGTTGCTGAAAACTTCATTTAATTACCAGGGAAACAAATAATTTCTATTATGTTCTAAAATCACCTTGACAACTCTTTCCAATGAACAGTATGCCTTAACATATAAACAATGTTCTGTCAAAGGCGTTATGCGCATGCGTGGGTTCAACGGGCTTTATGAATTGTCGAAATAGTTTTCGTTTTTTCCAAAGTATATTTTTATTCGAATTTTATCATATTTATCAATTTCTTATTTTCGACAATATGAGAGACAGTTAATTTTTTCATATAAACAAAATCAACTAAAGGTATTTTATAGGAAAACAGAAATTGTTCCTTTGCCCCACAGCACATTTCTGTTATGATGAAACCTGCCTGATACTAAAGAATAATTTTTCTCTGTTAACATGAGGAGTTTAACCAAAATAGTTAGAGCCATTTATGAGAAAATCGAAAGAATGTTGATCAATTTTCGCTGTCACATCGTGGGCACATCAAAAACCCAATTTCAAGTTCGTACGGTTTATAGCTTTCCAGAAGTAATAAGTGGACGATTTTTTTTAAATGTCATTGCGACACAATGAGGTCATGATTTACCTTGATTATCCGTTGCTTCATTAAAAAATGAAGAAGACTAAGAACTTGATAAAAAGTTTAATAAAATCCTACCTGTTTAGTACAATGGGTACTACAAAAGTTTTGCAATGTAACATAACAGAAAGACCCAGGAGGCTGCAAGTTACTGCGTGTTCAGACCTATCCATGCCTGCCTACTAGCCGCCAGCATCACATCTCTGGGCTCAGTTGTTCATTAGCAGCGACAAATTAAAGTGCATATTATGGCATCGTGGTCCCGTAGTGAAGTAAGGGCAGTTTTGGATATAATTTTGTGCGTGGTTTAAGCATAGATCAATGCTTAGAAGAAATGAAGATTGCATTGAATAATGATTGTCCACATCGTATACGACTATATTTAGATGGTACAGAGAATTCGAACAGACATTTCAACAGATAGAGGAGACATTATGCCTTCATGCGCCAGCAATTCATTCAATTCTGAGAGACCATTTAAAAGTAAGAGCAAATGAATCTTATATATATATATATATATATATATATATATATATATATATATATATATATGTTTTAATAATAACTTTTATAATATGCTTCAAGATATTCTTAAATAATTATAGTTTTGTTTACAAACTTGAGTGATAATAAATTGTTGAATGAAATATAAGATGGTTTTATTGGGACAGTAATCCTCATCAATTTCCGGAAAGGCATAAGAGAAAAAAATTGAAAATTAAGTTTTACTACGAGCCGTAAATACTTTGATTCACCTTTACGAAAAAAAAAAAAAAAAAAGTAACTCACAGAAAAAAACAAAACAAGCAATAAGTAAAAAGAAAAATGGCTGTTAATGAAAATAGGATTTTTTTAGGCCACTTAAAAAAAGAAATAACCAATAATGAATAGAAAATTACTGAGTATTTTAAAGTTTCGCAAGACAAATTATAATACTTTAAAACTTGCTGAATGGCGTTTAGTTGTTGAGTAAAGTACGTCGATCGAAGTAGGTTGGTAAGTGAAAGGTGTGTGTTGCGCCCATCGCACAGTTTTTATTTTATTTTTTTTCAAGTACACGAAAATAAATAGATTTCATATAGACCAAGAATCATATAAATTCTTAGAATCGTGTGGAAACATCGAGATTTTTTGAATGTAAAAATTAGATGAATAGCCCTATTTTATACAACATTTATTTTGATGTACCCTTGTGAAGATTTAGTACCAATAATTGTTTACCGGTTTTACCTATTTTTAATTCAGTCAAAAGACTTCTATAATAACTATATTTTTAGTTTATATAAATTAATCCTTTGCACTCGAGGGATCCGGAGCGGAGTCATTTAAAATTTGTCTTCAAACTCGAGGGCTTCACTACGGAGAAAATGCAAATAATTTTCAGTTTTTACCATATAAGGACATAAAAAATAGTAAAAACTATTTACAGAATATTTCGTTTTTAGTGATAAATGGCGGTCGCGGCTCGCGGTGTTTTTCATCATTTTTATAGTACGTTATTCTTCTAACATCGGCTATATTTTGTGGTTATAATTATTAATATATATATAATTTATGTATATATATATATATATATATATATATTAGCTATGGTTTTTAATTTGAAATCGGACCTAAAATCCTATAAATGAAGAAATCAGAAATGAAGAAGACGAAAAACTTGATAAAAAGTTTAATAAAATCCTATTTGTTTAGTATTTGCAGTTGTGGAAATATTTTTTTTTTCTCGATTCCTTTCGCATCCCTCGATTTTCATTTCATTAACAGCAATAAAAAACAAGGAGTGATTAAGGCTAGAATCAAGCCATTATCTTATCTGTGAGTTTACTAAAATCTGCACTACTTATGCCAAACCCAAGAGTATTAAATTCGAAAGCTCGCTTGCGGCCATGTTTAACTCACAACTTTTTAATAAGTTTCTCAACTATAACACATTTAAGAGCTTTACGATGTTTAGCCCTGGTTGCATGAACAGAATTAATTTCCAGTAATGGAGCTCGCTTCTGGCCGCATTGCTTCCCAAATTACATCTTATCTCCAACTCCTAATTCCATAAGCATACCAAAGCATCGTGTTACCGTTTTTGGCAGAGTTGGAGATGATATCCTATTGTACAGGGAGTTACTTTAGGCATTGAAACATTCGCATGATGCCGCACAGTGAGGCAAAACGGTAAAAAAGTGGGAAAAAAAAACTCTATATCTCGAGAACGGTTAGTCCTATCAAGATGGGTATTGTTTCATTAGATTAAAGGTGGGAAATTACACTAGGATTGCAAATTAACATGTTAGGTGTGGCGGCGTATTTTAGGGTATCGTGAATTGAACGGTATCGTCCCCCGGGGTCCGACTGCTGGGATGAGCCACAGACGATATCGGGCGTCAAGTTCCGATGGGAATGCTTTGACGAAAGCTTTATCTTTTGATTAAAAGCGAATTAAATGATTAAGGGCCGTATTTATGAACGATCCTAAGGAACGTGATACTAAAGGCTTCCTTAAAATGCACACCGTTAGCTAACCATCACAATTTTCATTATATTAACGTTCCTTTACGATTTCTTATCTTAAGGACGCCTTAGATCCTAAGGTGTTCCTACAAATTGATCTGTTTTCCTTCCTTAGTGCTGAGGTAGGTGATTAGCTACCTTTAGCTATTCCTTAACTTTTTAATAAAAGAAATAAAAACAGAAAACAAATATCAGGAAATAATTACTTATTAAAAAGAACCATTTATTAAGAACAAAACGACTTTTTGGAATTTTTAATTTATTTATATGAGGTATAAACAACAAAGGCGGTGAAATATTATTGCACTTTTTAAAGGAAATAAAATTTTTAATCTTGGTGAAATATTTTATTTTTTTCTCCGTAATATATTTATCAAATGTTTTCATATGTAGCCATTCTTATTACTAGGCACAATGAGAGAAGGATAATTTCTTCATATAAGCAAAATCAAAACAAAAGATGTATTATTTTTAATGAATGTATCCTTATTTAGTATATTGATAGTATTACTTAAGTGTACAACTTTAATCACTAACATTTTGATGCAGATGCATTTGAATCTTTTCCATTTTTACACTTCTAACATTAATTATGTTTCAGTAGCCAGTATTAAAGCTGTAATTGTAAATATTTGATTAGTTGGTGATATAAACATCTGAAAGAATATTAAGTGAATTCATTTTTTTTTTTTGCAAGTAGTACTGTAATGAGCAATATGAACTTAATTATTGATAGTAAAGATAGTTTCACTCAATTACTCATTGACAAAACAAAATCTTGATATGAAATATAGACTGAATCCAATTAAATGTAATTTTAATAGTGCCAATTCAACATTTTTAAAGTTTATTTATTTATCTATGCCTATTTTACATAAAAGGCTTTCATGGAATTTGTTGAAATTAGATAAGTTTGGTAAAACAAGATTTTGGAAGAGTGGTAAGAGAAATGTAAAAAGAACAAAAATAAATTGATAGACAACTTTTATTTATTATTATATAAAAATGAAAAATAAATAACAGAATCATAATACACACTAATAAACCAATACTTTATAAAATGTCAAAACACATATACATCCACTAAGATTTTCAATAATTAATATGCTAATATAAAAGTAATAACATTCTAAAGTAAACAATCAGTTTTTAATAATTCAAATAAGAATATGAAGTTGTTGAAAATAAATTTCACCTTACTTATTAAGAACACTGAAGCTTTAATATTTCACATTTCCAACACACATCTTTTTTTTTTTAAATAAGTTGGTTACTAATTTACACATATCTAACATTTACAACTCCTTCTCATGAAGAAGGTTGGAACTAAACCATCCAAGAATATTTTGAAGAATTTTAAGAAATATATAATAAATATACAATATTATATCACAAACATCTCAATTAGAAGAATATTGCAGTGTCTCATCACCAAGCTAACCTCAAGAGAAATAAAGTTTAAGACTAACACTATTTAACCTTGTTTTATCACACTTTTTCACTCTCATTTGCATCTTCATCTAATAATAAAGATATTTTTTATTGTTATCCTGAAGCATCCATTAAGTTGTTTTGAAATCGGTTAGATGAAACATTGTACACATTTGTTTGTTCTTTTACACTAACAATGTTTGCACACTATTCAACTTTGAGTGATTTCTACTCCAATTATCATGTTCTTAAAGTTCTAGAGCTGTAATTGCCACATTAAATACTTAAAATACTCGAAACAACACAGTAAACAAGAGTGAAGTTAACACTGATGTCAGGTTAAGGTAGGTTACACCTAGCGGTTAAGTACTCTTATCAATCGATTGATTGATTGTGTGCATTTTAAGGAAGCCTTTAGCAACGCGTTCCTTAGGATCGTTCATAAATACGGCCCTAAATTATCTCTTGTTAAGGATTGGAACTAGAGATAATAGGCGCAGGACAGGCCGATACAAGATTTACGCCATTCTTTATCGAAAATCGGACCTCGGAGTCTGATTCGAAAAAACAACAGAATTTCAGCTGTTGGCAATATTTTGTGCACTATGGATATTTTGTCATTAGATCAAGGGTGGAAAATTACACTAGGATTGTAAATTAACTTGTTAGGTACGGCGGCGAATTTTAGGAGTATCCTGAATTGAACGTTATCGGTAAAATCCAATAATCTCATTAAAAATCGACCAAAATGAGTGTTTGAATTGTTCGGACATTTTCATTTGAAAATCGGCTGTTAAGAAGGGAATGTAAGACATCGGACCCCGGGAACCTAACATGTTAATAAATTATATTACTTATGTTTATATAATTATAAACGAAACTTAAGAACACATATTTTAAATATTTTTTATTTTTTTATTTATTATTCCGTTTGTAGATTTGCACCTGCGCAGTGGCGCATCAAGCAAATTTGGACTCTGTTGTTTTTTACTTTAGCTTTCATGATGCATTTTTAATTTATTATAGTAAGAGGTCTCTTAGCCACCGTCGTTTCACGACGTCGAGGCTGACCAGGTAATAGGGAGGAGGAAAGAGAATGGATGGGTGGGTTTGGGGGATGTTATTAATTAATTAAAACAATAATTAATGTAATTATTATTAATTAATTTACTATAATAAAAAATTATCTGATAACAAAAACCACCGAATAAAGGGCCAAAGGAGACGGAAATCGCCTAACATGATTACAGCTTTTCTAGTCAAATATTGTGCGGCATTTACTTGCTGTTCCACTGTAATGGAGGGTAAGAAAAAAAAATATCAAAACCCTCTACAACCCCATTCCTTGGGTAGCGGAGAATTAAAGGTGAAACTATGTTTTTTTTTTTTTTTTTTTTTTTTTTTTTTTGCTGTTTGCTGATGGTGTTGAGAGAATTATCAAAAGAAAAAAAAATTAATGATTTAAAAACCTCCAATTGTTTTTAAATTGAGATCTAGGGGACTTGAATTTTAATCATTCCAATTTATCAGAATGTGTTTCAGGTATAGTCTCGCTTACTTTAATTTAAACTACACACAAAATATACATTTAAACTTATTCTTGCATTTACCTAACTATTCGTAAAGATATTCAGGCGTTTGTTATAAATTGTAATGTATGGCATACCATAATGTTTAGCTACGTAAAAAAAAAAAGGATTAATCTTCTATTTTATATCATATTACAGAATATATTCCAAATTCGATTTTTACTTAACATTACATAACATATTTACGAGAAAATGGATTTCCTGCGTAACCAAATATCTGATCATAGATACGGGCTAGGACGTAATTGGTCGTTAGTCTGGGATAACATCGTTACTGGTTTCGGTCGAGCTCAAGTTCGCTCGGTCTAACGCCGATACACCAATTTTACAGACTTGGTTTGAGTAAAATTATTAATTTCATATTTAACTGTTAGTAGGTGCACAATAAAGAAGTTCAAAGAATATAAAAACCAATATATTTTTTACACTAGAGAGGGTTTAAATAATTTTTATCAATGAAAAATTATAACTCACAATGGCAAACAAACAAGAACAACTCAAATTATTACGATGGTAACAAAAAGTATGTAATATGTAACAATACAGTACCACACAACAAGTAACCATATGATTCCATCTTCAGAGCATGACTAACTCCATTCCATTGCTAAATATATTTAGTCTGAATTAGAACATTCTTAAAGTTTCTCTTAAAGCGTATAAGATTCTAGAACAATCACAAATATGTAATAGTAAAGTTGGTAACTGTTCCAACAAAAATGTCTACAGTGTGTGTTTGTGTGTGTGTGAACAGACTAGTTCAAAAACTATAACCCCTGCGAACCTGAAATTAGGTATTTAGTGGATGTATATGCCCGCAATGTGACAGCGAAAATTTCATCAAAATTGCTCAAAGGGAGAGGGTACTTTATTTAATAACTTTTTTTCGATTTTCTCAAAACTCGCTCTAACGATTTTGATCAAACTGAGTATTTCATCTAGTCCGAGATATGACCATAAAAATTTCATCAAAATTTATCAACCCGAGGGGGGACTTTACTTATTAAATTTTGTATCATTTTCACGTTTCTTTTATTTACTCAAAAACGGTTTTAACGATTTTGATCAAACTGGGTATTTTATGTATGTATATGCCAAAGATGTGATAGCCAACATTTCATCAAAATTTGTTAAACTTTATTTTATAACTTTTTTTTTTCAATTTTTACCTTTTATTCGATTATCTCAAAAACGGCTGTAACGATCTATATCAAATTCGTCATGTTTAATGAAAATTAGGTGTTCCTTAATATCAGGTAAGCTTTAGCATTATTAAAATGTTCTGAGGGGGCTTATATGGGGAAGGGCCCTTTTTTGTTTGTTTGTTTTTGTTTTCCTATAAAGTACCTTTTTTTTTGTTTATATGGAGAAATTAACTGTCTCTCGTTACGCCTAAAAATAAGAAATGACTAAATATGAGATATGATAAAAATAAAGAAAACATAAAGAGGAGAAAAAAAGAAAAATATTCATTCAACTCATAAAACTCGTTAAGCACACGCATGCGGAGTACACATTTAATGACAGGCCATTGTTCATAATTAAAGCCGTTCTCTTCATTTGAGTAGTGGCAATTAACAAAACGCATTAATTTCTAATCTAAGTAAGTTGGTAAGTGAAAGTCGTGTGCTGCGCGCACGCACCAGATTTTTTTTCCCATGTCCCAGCCACGGTGTGTGTTGTGGCTAAGTAGCTTTAATGCGTTGAATTAATTATATCATATTATTTTTAATACAACAAATCGTAATTCAATCATAAAGATAACGTTTCAGCTTATTTAAAAACCAACGGAATTTAAAATGGAACTTAACGCCGAATTTAAAATTGTTTGGTAAAGAATTTATTTGTTTCTTTCTCGTATTTGACAATAGTAAGGATTAACGATCCATTTAACACTTACTTGATTTTTTCAGCAGACGGGATCGTTCATGACATACAGTTTTCCGAAATCAGAAATTGAATAAAGTAACAATAGAACCCGGTTTAAGAGCTCCTGAACTATGTCGACCAATCGGAGAGCATATAAATTAGTGTCCGACCGAAACCAAAATTTTAGCCGAAACCGAAACCGAATTTCGGCCATGGATCTGGTTTCGGGCCGAAACCGAAACCGAAACTTATTTACGTGAGTATAAATAATACAAGTAAGTGTGTAATATGTATAGTTTAGCAAAAATATCACTGAAAGCTCATAAAATTAATATAATATAATCTCATAAAATTAATAACATAATCTAACTCAAGTATTCATACAATGCGTGGTATAGAAGAGTGGTAAGACACGTGTACTACTTAGGTTAAAGGATTCAATCCCGGCCCCTACTTCCTAGCTAGTACGGTTGTTACCCGCGGGATACCATAACCCCTTAACCCTCAAAGTTGAAGTTTAACTCAGCCCTAAAAGTTTAAATAATCCTGAAATACAGGCTGATAAAAATAAACATTCATATAATCATATCTAATTAATAAATAATGTAGTAAATTTTTGTCATGATAAAGCCGATTGAATACAAAATGGCGGCCTATCGAGTACTTAAAACCAAATCTCAGATGCTATTTAGTCAACTGAGTCAGTTTTGGTCTCAAATTTTTGCGGAAATAATCTAGTTTCAAAATGTATATAATAGTTTTTTGCCGAGATGTGCTTGCTTTATGATCAAAAGGGGAAACAGTTTTTGTTATGTAATTGGTGATCCGTGGGGGGGGGGGCGTTAAGGTCGAAAAATTTATTTTTGCATCAGAGCCTCATTCCATTCAAAAAAAAAAAGAACTAAACCTACTCGGTAGTATTTTGATTTGATGCAACTTGAGCCCCCTTTTTTTAACAAGTTTACGGACTAAAAATTTTTTTCTCTTTGATTTGAATCTGTGCACATGTCGTATTTCTCCAACGACTAATTTAAGTTTAAGTATTTAGAATATATATTCTTATTTAGTTTTAATCTTATTTTTTTAGAAATCAAATTTCATTAATATTAAAGAGATAAAAGCACAAAAAGGTTCTTGACGCTCAAGGTAAAGAATAAATACTATTCTTTACACTCGACGTTAAGAATTCTTTATAAAAAGGAAGCTTTCATTACATATTAAGACTTGATGTAATTTATATGGCACATCCCTGTTTGACGATATCACATTATTGTCTCCACACCGCCCCTTAAAGTTTTGGATCGATTATACATAGCAGAAGTATTAGAAAAATCTATGTTTCATTGAAATACGTGAAGTGTAATTAACTAAAATAACAGATTCTACACACTATTAAATCCAAGGGTGATAAAGGCCATGAATGAGATTGAGTTTACAAGCTGAAATCGTGTAGTCCTACTTCCTTCTCGTAGATATCAGACACAAAAGCTAGTTTCGGCTTGGCCAAAGATTCGGCCGATTTTTGGCCGAAACCGAAACTGCGGCCGAAACCAGGTTTTTCAGCCAAAACTGGCCGAAACCGAAACCGAAACTTCGGTCGGTCAATAATCTAAATAGATATTACACCGCCCCTTCCTGCTCCAAGAATAAGATCGATCGAAATAGAGTTTACAGTTTGAAAAGTGTCGGATCAGTTGTATTCACTCAAATAAATTCTTCTATATAAAATGATTAATACCATATAATAATACAAGATTCTGATAATTCCTTTATGGCCCCTTTCAAACCTCATCATTAATAGGCATAAATCGGGACACCTAGAATCTTTTTGGGGTCTTTAGAACGTTTTAAGAAAAAATCTGAATGTCTGGAAATGCAATATATGTTGATTTTTTGTTGAGGAGCTTGAGTGATAGACACTTTTTCCATTGGTATATAAAATAAGAAATACCGTAGAGGATATAAATATTGTTGATATTAATTAAATTCAGATATAACTCAGGATGATATGAGATTAGATACCATAACGGTAGGTTCTACATGAAACAGGTTATCAAATATCTTTTGCTAGAAAAATTGATTCGATCTTTTACCCACTCGTGAGAAGGCGAAAACTAATTGCTCATGGGACTAACCACTCCTAACCACCCCTAACCACCCCTAACCACTCCTAAATATCGAAAGAAAATGAAGTGTTGTGTCAATAAATCGACTTACACCGCCATTTGTTGAAAATTTATTGAACTTAAAATAATCGCACTCAACTGTAGTAAAATAAGCATTTATATACAATAAAAGAAATATTGAGGCCAATAATCGAGATAAAAACTATCCTATCCTATCTTTTAAGTTGGACAAAATTACACACTATCAGCCAAATTTTATAAAGATTGGCCCTTTAAGGCCCGTATCAAACCTCATCATTAATGGGCATAAATCGGGACACCTAGAATCTTTTTGGGGTCTTTAGAACGTTTTAAGTAAAAATCTGAATGTCTGGAAATGCAATATATGTTGATTTTATGTTGAGGAGCTTGAGTGATAGACACTTTTTCCATTGGTATATAAAATAAGAAATACCGTAGAGGATATAAATATTATTGTTGGCAATTCCTAGATAAAAAAATACACCACATTAGATAAATAATAACGGTATAAAATATTTTAATCTCTTGAATAAATAATATTTTATAGTTACCGAGCAGTCCCGGCCACGCGTTGCTGTGGCTCAATAGCAATAATGCGAGATTAATCAAAATTTACAGATAAAAAAAAAAAAAAGTTTCAGCTAATCTAAAAACCAACGGGAATTAAAATAGAACTTTACGTCAAATTTAAAATTGTTTGGTAAAAAATTTACAAGCGTTAACTTTTTTTTTTTTAGATCTCATATTTGACTATAGTAAATATTAACGATCCATTTATTTCACACCTACTGGATTTTTTCAGCAGAGGTGAGATTAAATATAAATAACTCATGCAAAAGGAACTAATAAAGAATATAAATGGAATTGGGTTTAGTACAAAGACAATAGGCACTTAGCTAAAATGTACCAAACCAATCTTTTGTCATAATACATATTAATTAAAACCAGTATATAATACATGATGGCATGAGATATTGTCTACTTGTGAAGGTGCTACTTTAAAAACGTTATGAAAAGCGAGCAACCTCAAACCATGCTGAATGTTTTACATGCTATGTACCAAAACATATAAAATTAATTTTATAAATGAGAGAGATAAAATTAATTTATAGCATTTTACAACAATTATGTACATTTTTTTATTATTATAATTCATAATTTCTATTTAAGTAGTGCTAATAGGTGCACGATGTTTTTGTTGAACCTGTCTTCTGCTAAAACAAATAGATTCGATCTTTTCCCCACACGGGAAGAGGCAACAAATAGGAAAAACGCGGATTTTCCTAGTCCAAGCCGGAAAAAATAAAGCTTAATCATCCTAAATATTGAAAGAAACTAAAATGTGTTAATAAATAAACTTACACTACCATCCGTTGGAAATTTATAGAACTCACAAATAATCACACTCAACCGTAGTATAATAAGCAAAATGAAGTATAATTTTTATTAATTTGCAATGAAAGAAATATTGAAGCCAATAATCGAGACAAATAACTACCCTATCTCTTAAATTGGATCAAACTATACACATTGAGCCAAATTTCATTAAAATCAGTTGAGTAGTTTCCGACAAACATCGGGACACGAGATTTAGATACATTTAAGGATTTGTCATTTTAATAAAATATCATTGCTAATATAACACATTCGAAAGTATGTTGTTTGAAAACTAATACTAGTAAAGATTGTGGTTTCTTTAACTTAAATATTAGCTCTTCTAAACTTATATAACAGCCTCACAGTGTATTTACAACATAACATGAAACATTAGAAATGTCATTTTCCCTGATACTGTTTATTTTCAGTTATGTTAGAGTTGCAGTTAAGGTACGATATATAATGTAACTTAGATGTGTTGTATGAAAAGAATGGTGGATATGACACGATGATAAATGAATGAGGCTAACAACTGCTTGAATGATCCTAAAGCGACTTACCTATCAGTCGCATTATTAGATACTCGATCAAGTTCCATTGTGACAAAGTATGAAGCAATGGCGGTTTATAAAGCAACTAGTGGCTGGTTTGTAGCTGACATCGGTGGCTGTATGCTTTCTACTTTGTAGATTATATCAAGTTAATCACCTCACCTCGGTTTTCCAGCCGTTGTGATTAATATCAAATTAATGAAGTCATTAAGCCTAAAAGTGCTTTTCAGCACATAAGAAAAAATTATAGAAAAGATGACAATTATCAAAGTTCAACTTAAACCTTTTACAAACTTTAAACATGTTTTTAAGAACAAAATTTTTACCGAATGTAGATGCTTTTCGTATCAACGAAAACGTAGATCGGAAAAGTAGGCGCCTCATTTGTTAGGCGAATCTATCGAAATCCGGTGAAGACACATAAGTTCCAGCTTGAATGTTCCAGACATCCTTGTAGCGTAAGGATTCATCAAAATTGATCCATTTATTCAAAACAGGAATACCCAGCCTGCGAATAAAAGAGACTCCGGGATTGTTCATGACATGCATTTTTCCCAATTCATGAATTGAATAAAATAATAATAGAACCCGGTTTAAGAGCTCTTGAACTACTTCGACCGATCGGAGAGCTGAAAAATGGATATTACACCGTCCCTTCCTACTCCAAGCATAAGATCGATCGAAATAGAGTTTACAGTTTGAAATGTGTCGGATCAGTTGTATTCACTCAAATAAATTCTTCAATATTAAATGATTAATACCATATAATAATACAAGAATCTGATAATTCCTTTATGGCCCGTTTCAAACCTTATCATTAACAGGCATAAATCGGGACACCTAGAATCTTTTTGGGGTCTTTAAAACGTTTTAAGAAAAAATCTGAATATGTGAAAATTTTTGTTGAGGAGCTTGAGTGATAGACACTTTTTCCATTGGTGTATAAAATAAGAAAGATCGTAGAGGAGATAAATATTGTTGATATTAATTAAATTCAGATATAACTCATGATGATATTAGATTAGATATCATAACGGTAGGTTCAACATGAAACAGGTTATCAAATAGATAACTGATAGATTCGATCTTTCACCCACTCTTGAAAAGGCGAAAATTAATTGCTCATGGGACTAACAACTCCTAACCACTCTTAACCACCCCTAACCACTCCTAACCACTCCTAACCACTCCTAACCACTCCTAAATATCGAAAGAAAATGAAGTGTTGAGTCAATAAATCGACTTACACTTCCATTTGTTGAAAATTTATTAAACTTACAAATAATCGCACTCAACTGTAGTATAATAAGCATTAATTAATAATAAAAGAAATATAGAGGCCAATAATTGAGATAAAAACTATCCTATCTTTTAAGTTGGAAAAAATTACACACTATGAGCCAAATTTTATAAAGATTGGTTGAGTGGTTCCTTATTGTACCTCCGAAAAACATCGGGACACGAGATTTATATATACAAATAAAGATATAATAATTATTTCACGTAAGTCATTATTTTAAGATCTGTCATGCATTATTTTTATTTTAAATTGTGAAATATTATTATGCATGTGCTTAACTAAAGGAAAACAGCTATTGAAAATATAATATTTTATTTTATTATAATTTATTGGGAGCGGGATAGCTTGATGTTAAGGCATTGTGTTGCTGTAAGGTCCCGAGTTCGCATCTGGCTTTTGATATATTTAATCTATCAAGGATATCTATGATATTCAGTCACAGGAAACCCTCCTTGGGCAAACTTAGCCTTTATGAAGTGGGTAAGTGAAAAATTAAAGTGAGAAAACCTGGCGGTTGAGCGTGATAACGGTCTAAGCACATAGTTGCACGAGCGCTGACCAATATTATAGTCTTACAGAGTGCTAAACCTAATACCCTTCATGGGCTGTAGTGGAACAGGTTTTTTTTTTTTTTTTTATTTTTTTTTTTTTTATATTACATTTAAACCTGCAATATACTCCTAAATGCTGAAAACAGGATCAGGGTTGAAAACATGACTTCCCACTCTATCTCGGTCGGATGATGTTTTCCAAGCGAGGTGAAAATAGAAAGAGGGGACGACTCTGAGGACCTTCAATAATTCAATTCGACCCGGCGTGGAATCGATCCCAGGCGCCTCTTGAGCTTGTTGCCTTCGGCCTTTCCAACTTCTTGTTTACATCTTGGTCTCAACGCTCCTTTATGTCCGCGTCATTAATCTTCATAACCCGATACAGTGTAGATTTCTCT
The DNA here is from genome assembly GCA_911387785.2 of Aelia acuminata. Taxonomy (NCBI): domain Eukaryota; kingdom Metazoa; phylum Arthropoda; class Insecta; order Hemiptera; family Pentatomidae; genus Aelia; species Aelia acuminata. The sequence continues at coordinate 171,620,250 of OU426979.1, forward strand.
TGTTTTTCTGGCCTATTCAATTTCATTAGGAGAATTCTATTGAATCAGAGAATAAGAATTAAATCATAAATCACTCGAGGACAGAAGTAAATGGATCTGATGTATTTCACAAAATAAAATTTAAATGATACGAAAAATAAAGAACATTCGATCGAGAAAAAAAACATTTAGTGTAACGTGAAATGTGATTTTGTCTATTACATTAAATAGAGTTTAAGATTTTTTGTAGAAACAGTTACATAACTGTTTTAGTACATATTCCACACCCTTTTGGAATGTTCGATTTCGGATTGTTATAGTTCATGTTCTGGGTGATTCGAACATATTCCACGTCCTTCTAGAATGTTCGATTTCGGACTGTTTTAGTACATGTTCAGGGTGATTCCAACATATTCTGCGCCCTTTTGGAATATTGGATTTCAGACTATCTGAATCCCTAAAGCAAAGCTTCATAGAATATGACATTAATGAAATAAAAATCACTTACAAACCATGCAATAAACTTGATCAAATACCTACCCCGCTAAAAGATAAAATTGCAACTGGTTTTAATTCTAACCTTATTTACAAAATTAATTGCCTGGATTGCCAAAATGCATATATTGGCATGACTACTCAAAATCTCTGTAATAGAATCTATCAGCATAAAACTTCATGCACAAAATACAAAAATAAAAATAAAGGAATAAAAGGACCTAAAACTGCCCTAGCTAAACACATTTCCGAGTATAAGCATAGCTTCGATTGTGACAAAACTATAATTTTGCATAAAGAAAATTCTGAGCAAAAATTAAAATATCTTGAAGCACTGTATATAGCTGCAAACATTAATAAGGTTGTCAATCTTAAAGATGCAAGAAATCTTAACAACTTTTTTGTTGAAACTATTAACATTTTAAAACAACAGTGAATTATTTATTCTAGATTTGCCTTTGCTTTTCATATGTTTTTATATATATTTATAATTATAGTGCATGATGTTATGTGTGTAATGGGTATGAGTGTGTATGTATATATGTGTAGATGTAAAATTAAAATTACTTTATTTGAACCTTCTTCAACCTGTTTCTAGCTTGCTTGCGAAACTGTAGTAGTAGCCCTGAAGATGCCTGAATAGGCGAAAATTTGGCATGTAATATGCATGATTAAGTGCATTATTGAAATAATACGAGACTTTGAAGCCTTGCATTCTATATTTCAGACTAAAAATAAATAATAAAATTTTCTGCTAGTAGGGTTAGATCGTCAGCAAAGCAAACTTTACTTTCACAGTGTTCCTCTGTGTTCCTAATACTGCAACTAACTCGTCCTTTCGCCGGAATATTTTCATAATTTTATATGTTGAAATTTATTTATAAGGAAGGAGCAGTCCCAATCACGCGTTGCTGTGGCTCTTAAGCTATAAATCTATAGTAAAATACCTAAATTCACTGTTGGGGCCCGCTGTGGCTGTGCGGTAAAGCGCCGTACTCCCATGCCGGAGCTGCGGGTTCGAGTCCCGCCCTGGGTGGTGCTTTTCTTTCGTAGGAGAAGTATCACCCAGTGCCATGGGTGTTAGTATGGGCAGTATAGGGCTTCATTGGAAGCCTTAAAGTCCAAAAAAAAAAAAAAAAAAAAAAAAAAAAAAAAAAAAAAAAAAAAAAAAAAAATTCACTGTTAAAAATAAAAGCGTTTCAGCTAATCTAAAAACCAAAGAGATTTAAAATAGAACTTTACGCCAAATTTAAAATTGTTTGGTAACGAACTTAGATAGATAATAGTTTACATTAGTTTTTATTGTTTACATCTTATATTTGATTATAATGTGTTAATGAATGACACGTGTAAAAGGAACTAATAATGAATGTTACAATAAAAATAGACCGTATGCAAAAATGAACCAAATTAATCTTTTGCCATAATGCATAGTAATTAAATTCAGAATATAACACATGATGATAAATCTTATCAGGAGGTTATACTAATAGATGCATAATGATTTTGGTTAACCTTTCTTTTGCCAAAACAAATAGATTCGACGTTTTCCCCACACGCGAAAAGGCGACACATATTTAGCCATGTGAAAAACTCGGATTTTCCTATTCCAAGTCGGAAAAAAATAGATTTATGCTTACCCTCCCTAAATATCGAAAGGAAGTGAAGTGTTTTGTCAATAAATCAACTTTCACTGACATCTGTTGGAACTTTATAGATTACTAGGAAACTTTTTTCCATTGGTGTATAAAATAAGAAAGACTGTAGAGGAGATAAATATTGTTGATATTAATTAAATTCAGATATAACTCATGATGATATGAGATTAGATATCATAACGGTAGGTTCTACATGAAACAGGTTATCAAATATCTCGTGAAAAGGCGAAAACTAATTGCTCATGGGACTAACCACTCCTAACCACCCCTAATCACTCCTAACCACTCCTAACCACTCCTAAATATGGAAATAAAATAAAATGGTATGACAATAAATCTTACACCGCCATTAGTTGAAAATTGATTGAACTTACAAATAATCGCACTCAACTGTAGTATAATAAGCATTTAATTTGTAAAAAAAGAAATATTGAGGCCAATAATCGAGACATAAACTATCTTTTAAGTTGGATTAAACTACACATAATGAGCTAAATTTCATCAAAATCGGTTAAGTATTTTCTGATTTTACTTCCGACAAACATCGGGACACGAGATTTTTATATATATAAAGATTATCGATAAATTTATATTTTAAATAAAATAAATGCTGGATTTTTTTTTTTTTTTTTTTTTTTTTTTTTAAGGGAGGTAAAACGGCAAAAGGGTAGCAAGCGATGATGTTTCAGATAAGGGTGACATCGGCGTGTAGGAAGGGGAGGAAGACATTTATCAGTCGTCCCCACATGTCACCACGTGTAGGCTTTCCAATCTCATTCGGTCCGATACAGACAAGCGATTCCGTATACTGATCATATAACGATTATGTTTATAAAAAAGAGATTCTATGTTAGATTTGTTTAACGTCACTTTATGCCATTAAAGCTAATCGGATGATGCTGCAGTGCGAGCCCTAAATTTTGCCTATCCAGATATGATTAGGTTAGGGATCTGTAACGAGTGGTTGACTTTAGCCTAGGATTTTTTACTCCCTTTAAGAAATCTCAGAGCCATCGTGGGATGCAAACCCGCGACCTTTAGTATTGTAGGCTGCTATGCTAGCCAATATACCACAGGTGAACCTCACAAAAGAGATTGATTTTATATTAAATTTTGAGACTATTGGGTGACTCTCAAACTACGGGTTATTATTCAGTGCCTATGAGATGCTTGAGCAACCATCTCCGATCATAGCTCTCGGTAACAACCCAGTCATACCCTACATATAGGGTAAACCGTATAGTTATTGGCACCCTTAAGACTACATTTCTGTTGTTAGAGGATTTTTTTGGGTCAAAAGTTCAATTGTTTTACAGAATGGCAATATTTTCGGGGAGGTGGGATGCCGTGTGTGCAAACGCGTTGCCCAGGGCAACGTCTGTTTGGAAATACGAAGATAGCCAGTTCAAAACCCGGAGCCACGGGAAAAATTTAATCATACTCGGCATGAATCCTCACCCTCTCCCCTGTCCCGGGAAACCCCGTATAGCCTACAAGGCGAGGAAGGGGAAGAACCAAAAAAAAAAAAGGTTATTTGGGTCAAAAGTTCAATAATTTTACTACATGACAATATTTATTGTTAAAAGTGCCAAATCTAGTTATTGGCACCCTGTGGATTTAATTGTGGAATCTTCCCTATAGTTAGTTTGTTAAAGTCTTACTTCATAGATGACTTGGAGGACCCTTCAAACATTAGACTGATGTACATCGTGTAATGAAATTAGGACTTGTTTACGTGTTTCTTTAATTTAAAGTTGGGGTGCCAATAACTGTATGGATTAACCTACGTATTATTTATTTTTTTTTTTCGTGTTTGAATAAGAGCTTTCGTGTAAAATTTATAGACCTTTTTTAGATACTTGGTTATTTGTGAATCTTATAAAACATATATTTGCTCGTTTACAAATGAAATGGATAATAATTCACTATCACAATAATTTTATTTTTTAATGTTTCACCTATAGAATTGTTTTTATTTCTCGAAGGAGTTTTCCACAGCAGTGGCTTTCCTTGACCTAAATATGTTGAAAAACGTTTTTCCATCCCCCCTCTATCCAAGGTTTCTTCTATCCTTTGATACTCGCTAGATTTCCCTCTACTTATATATATATATTTTTTTTCTCAATCCTTTAAGTTATACATCCAATTTCACACTATGTTTCTGGAGATACTGATGAAACTAGTGTTGTCTTTTTTCTCCAGTGTTTGCGAAAATGTCACGTTTTCATTTCTATAAGGTGTATAGTTAATTAACTATTTTTTCCCTATCCAAGAAAAAAAGATAATTGTTGTTTGGAAAAGAAATACTATAACCAGGAAATCATTCTTGTGCCAGCATTATATACCGTAAATAAATATTTAGGGTTTAAATGTTCTATAAGATTGAATAATTGAGTTTAAAACATTTTAATATGAACTAGTCCCTATGATGTGGAATATCATAGGATCAGTGCATTTTGTGAGAGGTACAATACATTCCATTCCACTACATACATATTCTTTTATGTTTGCGTTAAACGTATTTGTTTATAAGTATATATTATACGTCAATGTGTTTGCGAAATGCAATTATTATTATGTATAAGGTCATTTTAGACAAATAATTCAGCAAAATAGTTATTCTCATCACTAGAACCCAAAAGTGTGTTTTCGGTGCGCGGTCTAGTTTAACGCGAGAGGGGGAGCCGGAAATTAGACCAAGCACCGAAAACACACCTTTGGTACGTGTTATGAACAATGCTTTTCATCATATTGCATATATTTGAGTTCATTAAAACACTTTTACAGTACCGGTCAAAAGTTTAAACTCACTTGTATTTAATTCACAATCTTCAAGCTTAAAAAAATAATTGTAACTCAAGAGATAACATGTCAAAAATCATATGATTGTTTCGAAATACATTCTATATAAATAAAGATGAAATTCTGTTAGTTTGTTTTTTTGTTTGTTCTTTATAGAAATACATACCTACCGTTTCTCCTAAATTCTCCGAATTTCGCTTAGTGGTTCTTTCATACCAGGTGCGAAAACCTGTACATATAAAAATTGCATAACAGCCAATCTCTGAGTATATTCTTTATTGTTATAAAAATAGTTATGATCTCGCTTTACATTAGATTTTTACGAAACCAACCGTTGGAGTAAAAAAAAATCTCATTTCTGCCCTAAAGAACTTTTCTGGACCCACGGCTTTTCTCATTGTTTTCAAAATTCCGTGGGTGAAACCGGGATATTAAAGCTAGTTATAAATGAATTAAAAATAAAATTATAGTTATTACGTTGTCCAATAAATAAAATGTTGTAACTTATTTATGTTACAAAATCTAAGGGTGAGTCTAAACTTTTGACCGGTACTGTATATTTCATTATTGACTTTCAGATCAAATATTTTGGAATACCTTTTGGAATACCGATTAGTTTTAATTAAAGGAATTGGTTTGAAGCTATGACATGAAGCACAGTATAGCTACAAATAACCTTCTTCAAACACATGTTTATATATTAGTAGTAGGTTAGCGCACCAAAAAGATTTTTTCACCATACTACGATGTAATCACCTGTTTTACACACCTAATTTGCGGTCCGAAAGCAACACTTCACCGCCCTAGGGCCGAAAATGAATATTTCGCCCTAGGGCCGCAAAATCAGCTGTTATATACATTACATAAGTTTGTTTCGCTCGTATTATTGTTTAGTTATTTAGTAATTATGGTTAATAATATATCAGAATCTATAAATAGAAGAGCAAATTAAGTGCATATAAGTTATTATGTGCAAGAAGTTGCTATGTATGTCCCTGATTTAATTTAATTAATATGGGTTGCTAGTAAGGTCCGTGGATCTTAATTATCTAAATAATTGGGACAAGCAAAAAATAGACAGAATTACGCACTGGAAGTGATTATTATTGGTAATATTATATACATATATACAGATAGAGAAATATATAAATTGATATATACTGGCCTTGGCAAAGGAGTGAGGTTTTTAGCCGGAGCTAGGGCACAATACGTCTATATGGCAGCAAATTCCAACTTAAACTGATCTCTGGGTCTTTTTTAGAGTGGAGCGATAAGGAGGGCTTAGGGTACAAAGTTTGGCCCTATGTTATTACTTAGCATTTTATATAAACTCAAATATTCAACTATCTATTTGGGCCCCTAACTTACAATAATATATAGTCACTCTCATTAATATCTACTTACAGAATATTTATATAATAGCCCTCATACATATAATATAATAACAATCAATATACATAATATTTATATAGTAAATGGCCCAATAATTATTTGTGTGGATCACCACAAAGTGGCCCCCTGAAAATTTTTTCCAACTATCATTTATCCTTTCTGTATAAAATTATATCTTGTGTTTTTTTTTTTTTTTGTTTTGTTTTTTGTAGCCTAAATATTATTTTATGTTGCAATAAATTTGTGCAAGCGTTTTCAGTATAAAACATGCATAACTTATTACATGTTTTATAATTAATCATTGCAGGAAATCATGCCCCAATTTGGTTTTAGGAGACTATACAATTTTTTCAGCACGCTGTGCAGATGTGTGTGTACATAAGAGTATATGGAATACAATCATATCATGTTCAATTCGAAATATATTTGAGAAAACCATGCAAAAAAAAAAAAGTTGGAAAACATTCCCCTGTCTTCCCCCAATATTTTTAAACGTTATGGTAGTAAGGATTGGATCTGGGTAGGATAGAAGGAGGTTAGTGGTACTTGAAGGAATAGGAATCTCCGCTATCGCAGATGTTTGAGGCCTGAAATGGATTTTCGGGTTATTCCGGAAATACGGTTTCGAGATAGCTATTGATGAAAGATGACTTCTGTGTTCCCGATTCTATTGTTGAAATAAATAGGATGGCCTCCGGTATGGATATCTCAGGTCCAGGGACCATTTTCAGCGGAAGATAATATGAAATAATTTTATAGCTACAGTTGTTGACTACTTATTTAAGAAAAAAGGCTGGTTTTTGAATTCATCTTGCAGCTAAATTCTTCTATTTTATCAATATACAAATAAGGCCGCCAGAAAACTGTTTTCATTCCAATAATAGGTGTGTACAATATAGAATAAGATATCTAAATCATTTATGATTACCAGTGGAATGTAGGTGGAACATTATCTACTGTTTTCTTTAATTTTTTTTTTCTGATGTAATGGATAGTAAGGAATTTTAGTGTTAAACGTATTTCTTTATTTTAAACTTTAAGCCTACTAAACAAGTTTTTAGGAAGAGACTATTTAATTATAGATATAGAATGCAAGGCCTCAAAGTCTCGTATTATTTCAATAATGCACTTAATCATGCAGATTACATGCCAAATTTTCGCCTATTCAGGCATCTTCAGGACTACTACAGTTTCGCAAGCAAGCTAGAAACAGACTGAAACCTTCCCATATGGAAGGAGGGCTAACAGGGAAATATACAGTGTTGCCAACATTCTAACAAATTTAGATAACAGAGATAATAACTGAATAAGGTCTATAGAAAATAAACACAATATTAAAGTTGAAGAAGGTTCAAATAAAGTAATTTTATTTTTTTTTTTTTTTTAACTGTTGGTTTAAAATGTTAATAGTTTCAGCAAAAAAGTTGTAAAGATTTCTTGCATCAGTTTTAAAATTGACAACCTTATTAATGTTTGCAGCTATACATAGTGCTTCAAGATATTTTAATTTTTGCTCAGAATTTTCTTTGTGGGAATTTTATAGGAATTTTCTTTATCCATATGGGAAGGTTTCAGTCTGTTTCTAGCTTGCTTGCGAAACTGTAGTAGCCCTGAAGATGCCTGAATAGGCGAAAATTTGGCATGTAATCTGCATGATTAAGTGCATTATTGAAATAATACGAGACTTTGAGGCCTTGCATTCTATATCTTTAAGCCTACTTTTAGTTCTTCATCAGGGCTAAAAAGAAGCGAATTAATAAGAAAAATATGAAGAAAAAAACATACACAAAACAAAACGAATTAACAAACAGAAATATAAGAAAATAAAGCAAAAACTAGTAAATTGATAAATGTAAAAGAAAACGTATAACTGTCTAATGCAGAAAATCTCGTGTCCAACGCCTCAGAAGTCTGGGCCAAGAACTGAAAGATCCCTATCAGAAATATAATTGGATAGGAAAAATTTAGAACTATGACTGTGGCATAGTCTGATTAGCCATGGCAGTGCAAAGTGGTTTTATTACCATTTAGTAACTTATATGACCATATAGTAGGAGGTCCTGTAAACACGTATATTCTATGTAAATACCTTATGTTCCAAAAAAATAAATAATCTACCGTTTAAACACATCTATTCTTTCCTTCAATCCTCACCTATACCCATGACGCACAAAATTAGCTCTATACGATACTAAATAAACGGTGTGTACTTCAATTAAGAGGGATTTATGTAGGTTAGAGTTCGAATGCTTCGCAGGGGTCAGCTAGTACTTTTTTAAATATAGCTTGTTTTTCAAATCTTATCATGGGGAAGAATAGATGTTAGTAACTCTTGCTTGGGTATATTTGTTAAAATATCTTCCAATAACTGTTTTAAATAAAGTTATAAATATGATCCTAACTTCACAGAATTCAGAATTACGAATATTAAGAACAGTTCAGTTTTTAAAAAAAAATTACTTCACAGATTCTCATGCTTCAATAAATTGCCGGAGAAAGGAGGATAAAATTGAAAAAGAAAAAAAAAAAAGAAAATGAAAGAGCGGTGTTGGGAGAATAAAAATACCTCTAAAGAAAATTGAAAATAAAGGAACTTTCTCCTAACTAAAAAACGTTTTAGTCGGTAAATTTATGTCTCAGAGACTTGTGTTCTAAATGTGGCTTTGTACCTTCCTCATCGATCTAACACAGATTCTTGAATATGTATTTTTTCTTATAAATAAATTTAAATTTTAATACGAAATATTCTACATATTATGTATATCTATTCGTATTTAATTGGAATTTAAGAGTGACCATTTAAACCGAATTTATCTAGTCTGGATAATATAAAGAAAGGAATTTTTATTGTGGGATCTTAGCCCCCTAAGATGTTTTTTATTTCCAATATATTTTTTCGGAATGAAATGAAAGATTCAACGATTTTTGTACTGTACTATTTTCGTTTTTTAAAAAAAATCGGATATTATTTAATCCTATTTGCCATTTTATTCCTACTAGCTGTACATCCCGGTTTCACCCCGGGAACTTCGACTCGACACCAATGTAAAGCGAGATCATAACGATTTTTATAACAATAAACAATAACCCAGAGATTGGCTGAAAAGAGAGAGAGAGATAGATAGAGAGAGAGAGAGAGAGAGAGAGAGAGAGAGAGAGAGAGAGAGAGAGAGAGAGAGAGAGAGAGAGAGACAGACAGACAGAGAGAGAGAGACAGAGAGAGAGAGAGAGAGAGAACTTTTTATTTGCAATAATTATAATAGTAATGAATATACACATAGTATTCATGTATACACCATCTTTTATATTATTATCAGTTCTGTAATGTATCCATTAATTGTCACCCTCTAGCACAGATACTCATATATTTGTTTTCTTTTAGCCCTGGTGAAGATCCACTAGCTGGATCGAAACGTTGGCTTACCATAATAAAGTCATTGTAAACTGAAAATCCTGACCATCATTTAACCTATGGTAATTGAAGAACAGTTAACCATCTTTCATCTCTATAATAATAATACGAATTTATACATGAATTCGGATATATCATCCTTAAAATCGACAATTTATATTTATTTAATGATTATTTAGTAATAACAAACAAAACTACGGATTACTCTGTATTAGACAGTAGAAAAAAATAAGAAAAAAAACCTACACAAAATAAAAATAAACTAAAGGTAAAATGTGTTATCTTTATAAAAATGAACAGAATTAACTTAATAAAGGAATAAATAAATACATAACCATGGAAGAAATGCAGACATCAGAAATGATTAGATTAATAATATATGTCTGGTTCGTTTGTGAATGTAGCGTTTAAGAGAGATTTTTCCTGTACTTATTAATAACTATTTCTTGTATTAATGGGTTTGCGGAGGCTGTTGTATTACTGAAACATTTGGAGGATGTGATAGAACGAATTGTTCGATTGTGGGTATAGTTGTTAATGATTTTCACACAAAGGTTCTGTATTCTTTTAAGTTTTTTATACATAGTTGGTTTTGCAGGTTGAACTCCATACAGGTGAGGCATAGGTAATTAATGAGTGAACAACGGATTTATAAATAATAAGCTTGAGCGTTGGGCCAAGTTTGGATATTTTGTTAAAGTAAGGGAACATTTTGTAAATCATTTTTATGGCTGTCTATGTTTTCCTGTTTATGTGTTCCGTGAAAGTGAGGGATTCGTCCAGCGTTAAACCAAGATATTTAACAGATTTCAGACAGATCATCAAACATTATGATTCACAATATTCTTTTAGCCTTGAGATCAGTACATAGTAATAATATTTCAGTTAAATTTCTCTGAGTCCCTGGTCACTGTGGAATAGTCGGAAATGAGGAAGCTGACCGGGCAGCAAAAAGAGCAATAACGGAAGGCATTGCACATCAGGGGGTCCCTGTTAAGGACTTTATTTCCTTTATAAAGCAAAAAAAAAGATTAAATGGGAACAGATGTGGTTTAGAACAACAGAAAATAAATTAAGAGAAATAAAAAGTAGTGTATCGCAATGGAAATCATCCGTCCGAGGTAAACGATGGGAGGAAGTCATCCTAACGAGGCTGCGTATTGGTCACACTAGAGAAACCCACGGCTATCTAATGGCGCGTGAGCCTCCACCTGACTGCCAGACTTGCGAGTGTCCACATACAGTTAAACACATTTTAACGGACTGCAGGACATATGACACGTACAGGGACCTCCTAGAAATACCTATTGACCTACAAACAGCATTGCAGGACAGCGAGGAGACAACCGACAAACTATTTGAATTTCTAAAACTTGCAAAACTATATAATAAAATATAATTATTGATAACAGATATAATAAAATATAAATATTGATAATAGATATAATTAAATATAAATATTGATAATTTAACAAAAATTAAATAAAATATAACAGAAATTTATTGTAGGCGAAGATGACCCAAGTGGTTGCAGCCTACATAAAAAAAAAAAAAAAAAAAAAAAAAAAAAAAAAAAAAAACAAATTTCGACCATGTTGTGCGGGTAGAGTTAATAATAATTTCGTGGTTTAAATGACGTCTGCGTTTTGTGAAAATAACTGCTTCCGATTTTTCGGGATTGGTTTTCAATTTCCAATTGAGACAATATTTGTTAATTTTTTTGTAGTGTTGCTGTAGTCGGTTAACTATTGTATCTATTCTGAATGAAGAGGTATGGTTGTAGTTATGCAATTTTAATTTAGACAGGTGTTCGCACCTGGTGTGAAAGAGCCATTGAGCGAAATTTGGTGAATTTAGGACAAATGTTATGGATTTCTATAAAGAACAAACAAACAGAATTTATTCTTTATTTATATAGATTTCCCCGTGTTCAACTTAACGAAGAAAAATATCTAAAGAGTATTTTTTTTTTCTGACTTCAACACATCGGATAAAAACAATTATTTCTTCACTACCTACATCTTTATTTTTGAATTTTCCAATTTTTATCGCTAATAGTGAACATCTTCCCTTCGAGCAGTGATTAAGCTGGAATTTAATAACTTTTTTACCCTCTTTTCTATTTCATTCCCGTTTAATGACGGACACGGAATTAGCAATTTCCTCACTACTTCCTAGTCCATTCCCGTCGAATAAAGTATTCCAGGTATGATTACTGATGTCTCTTTACAGGGTTTAGGGGGAAGTGTATGTTAGCTCTGGTTGAACCTAATTTTTAGCGTGGAACATAGATCCCTCTAAGGCTTTTCTTTGGGATACTTGAAGACCTTTCATAGGTCTATAGGTCCCTCACATACTCCCAGTTCAACCCAGTTAAGCTATAATTATACTCTTAAATATATTCAAGGTCCATCTTACATCTTAGTTGTGCATTTTTAATGTTGATTTGAAATCTTATACAAATATTCACTTTTTCTAACTCTTATTTTTTTCGACTAAAGTATAATTGAAACATAGAGACCACCATAATTTTTATGATGTTAGCATAATTTATTCCCGGGTGTATAGCGTTAGATTTGTGATTAATAGTGGTTTTTTTTCTTAGGGCCGCTTTCTCCAAGTTAGTTTAAACCGAGTTTAAATTTAATCCGGATTATCTCTTGGTTTAAACCAGATGTGAGTTTCTTCAAGTCGGTTTGACCTCTAAACTTGGTTTAAACTTAGATTAAGTTAATCCTTCATTTTTCCGCGTTTAAACTCAGAATTAGGTTTAAACTGCAAAATATAAACAACCATTTTGTGTGATAACATACTCGCTCTTGTTACTCAAGAATTATTGTTTTTCAATTGACTGAATACAAAAATGGAAAATACACATAATTGAAATTTTAAATGACATGGAAGAAGAAGATTATGATGTGTTTTTGTTGCCAAAGAGACGCATCAATAGACGCAATCAGTTAATCCAAGAATATTTTCAGAATATGTTAAATCAGTGAAGTAGAATTGAGATGAGAAAAAAATGTTTCTTAACGTGCATTATTTTTATTGTAATTGGTTCATAATTAATATCAAGGTTATGTTGTAAATTATGTTTCACTTGAATATGTCATAATGATGTAATTTGATTATTAAGCTATAATAATTAAATATCGCTCAACCCAGATCATTTATTATTTAAACAAAATGATAATAATAATAAAAAGTTTCAACATTATTTGAAAAAAATTATGAAAGTAATAGACATAATAATATCATATTATAAAGCACATTTTATTAACATACAAATTATATCTCTGAAAACAGCAGCGCTCGTTTCATTGAATTTATTCGCCAATTTCTTCCATTCATCCTCCTTCTCTTTGACAGCGACGAAATCCGTTTTTGTTTTTTTTTTTGGTTTCAAAAATGTCTCTCTTCTCTTCCACAAGAGCCAGAAGAACAATAATTTCACACTGAGAAAAGTTTTTACTTCTTTTTGTTCCATTTTCATATAACACTTTCACCTTATTTGCTTTTTGGTAAAAACACAAATAATATGTATAAATAATCTTTCCACAACCCTTACATTACCTTCTCTTTCCATAGAAGTTTCAACAAGGAAATGTAAACAAATATGTACCAACCTTTTAAAAAACATAACCTTCACATGATTAGGTTTAAACCGAGCTTAAACTAAACTAAGGCTGTAGAAAGTGAATCAGAGTTTAAACCTCGGATTAAAGATAATCCGGATTAAGTTAATCTAAGTTTAAACTATATTGGAGAAAGCGGGCCTTAACGTCCGCTTTATGCCACTAGGGCTAATCGGGACGGGTTATCTACGGGTAACCAACCTCTTCTAATCCATGGCAAGCCGCTGAGTCTGTTCAGTGAGGCCGTCACCGAACGGAATGGAGCGGGCTTGGGCGGGATTCGAACCCGCACCGCTTGCGTCGGAGTGGGAGACGCTGTCCCCTCAACCACGCCGCGGCCTGATTAATAGTGTTATCTATATAGGTTTAATATGTGATGTTTCTATAGTTTTTCTTGATTTTAGGTATCAGTTTTCGGAATATATTATGAACAATAATATTTTGGGAGAAACAAAATTACTCTTAAGTTTCTTCGAACATCCTGACTAAATCTAAGCGTAATGAAAATATATCTACTATTGAATTTTGGTACATAAGTTTAATTGCTAATTGAAATTTACTAGAAAGATGCAGAAAAGTAATTGAAGCAGCACCATGTATTTTAAAGTAATTCGAACCTCCAGAATGCCTAGTTTTGAGTAAAACCCATAAATGTTTTTTCTTCCACATATGATGTATGAATGTTGCTGATATACGAAATATAAATGCGAATGAAAAATATCTTACTTGGAACTATATATCCGACCAAAGTTGAGAGAAGTTGCTTAGCGAAAAAGAAGAGGTCGGCGTACGATAAGAAGTTACTCTTACAGGGCTAGCGGGAGGCAATGGAGCCTATAAATTTGCATATAAATGGCTTGATCAAGATAACTCCATCATACTCCATCATTGATGCTGTCGTGCACTTGGGCTACTCCATCACCCACCCCATCTTCCAGAAAGTACTGCATCCCTAATCAGAAATCTATTGTCTTGAGGGTTTATGAGGATATATGACGTTAACTGACGATTGAAGAATAGTTTTAGGTATAAATATGAATAGGCGATTTATTCAGTTTTTATCATCATAAGCATCTTCCAATTTCTCAGCAAATGAGTTTGATTACACTGATCAGTAGTATTCTTGTTAAATGGGTAAATGTGGCTGTCTCACATGTATTTTGCTATGGTAATTCCGAATATGACCATCAAATTTGTCCATGGACAACTCAGATTTTTTTGTAATTTTAAATTTTGTTAAAAAAAAAGGGGTATTTCATAGCTATAAACGTATAAATTCTATTTATTTTCTCTAAATAAGGCTCACCACTAATACACGATAATATTGGATGCAATAGAGATATAAAATAAATCGCCTGAACTCTTGAAGCATGTTTAGCCAACAATTTTCAACAGCTTCAGTCAAGACACTGGCACCCAGACACGGGTCCTGACATGAGTCCGCTCTGGACTCCTCTCATCAGTGTACATCTGTAAGATGTAGCCTCTTGAGCGCCGGCCTAATGAGTTGCCTCTTTTAATTTAAGCCAAATAGAACCTCTAATTATCTTCAAAATACAGCAGGAAATAATCAAAGTCTACATTTTTATTTAAATTCAGTAAGAAAGCTGAATAAATAGAAATGCATGTTTTAACACTATATATATATATAAGTTACGTATAGCAGTGTGCTACATTATTGCCTTAATATTATCATATATTATTTCCTAACCGCATATGTGTTACATCGAGCATTGTTGTGATTAAATAAATCTCAGTGTTTGTTCAGTCTATGCTTGTGTCATTTAACTTTCTTTATAATCTTTCGTATTTGTAAACCAAACCAAGTTAAGTGGTGCCGAAACCCGGGACTGTGAAATTACCGAAATTGCTTTTTAGTGTGCAGTTTCAGAGTTAAGTGAGAAAGTTTCGAGATGGCAACTAATGTTTTGAGGCCAGCGACTCTTGAGGTACCGGGTATTCCTTCGCTACCCCAAGAGACGTTAGCAGGTGCTCATGCGACAACTTTAGAATGGTTGAAGATCAGAGTAGCAACCTCACAAGATCTAAGAAAGGCCATTTCGGACTTGGAACGATTCACAGGAGAGACAGGTGAGTTAAATCATTTTTTAAAAGGAGGTGATAGGCTGATAGCTAGGATTGAGGCAAAAGCGACGGAGAATTTACTCAATCCAGAAGACGGAGAGGCGCTGAAAGCAGCGTTGGTTTGCCGGGTGAAAAGAAATATCTTGAATCACATTCAAGCGGATGAGGAGACCCCTTGGACAGTTGTTAAGGAAAGACTGAAGAAGGCTTACGGAAGTGGAAGATGGACCCCGGAAGAGGACATTTTTCAGATGTTCCGAGAGACGAAATTGCCACGTCAGACGAACGGACAATATGCCGCGACGCTGCTTACTCGTTACAAACAAGTTACAGAAAAAATGAGGGAGACCATTAGCGCGGTTGAGGTAGATGCCAGGATGGCATTTTTGTCGACTATCCTCAGGGTGCAGCTAGCTAAAGAAACGGGAAAGAAGGAGGGATTTCCGAGAGAGCGTACATTTGTGGAGTGTGCACAGGATCTAATTGACTTAAGTGCAAGAGAAGAAGACTCCCGCATGGAAATGGAAGATGTAGGATGGAGCAGGGTGACATATAAGCGCCCTCAGTATAATTCTAACCCGTTGAGAAGAAAAGAATCTACGTATAGAAGCAAGGAGAAACCTGTAAATGTTGAGAGAAGACCAAGGCAGAACAGAGCGAGGTTGAGTCCAAGAAGAGAAGAGAGGAAGTGTCATGGCTGTGGAAAGAGCGGTCATCTAGTGGCGCAATGTCCCCGCACCAGGTGCTTTGAATGTGGGACAGAGGGACATATTGCCAGGCAGTGTCCCTACATTTACTCAAGAAGAGACCAGCCAAGGGCGGAGCCGATGGAGGTAAACGCCCAGAGAATTCACCGAAGAAGCAGAGCGCTTTCGGAATCGAACGGGACAGCCGAGTCATCTGAGTCTGAAAGAGAGGATGAAAAATCAACCAGCAGTGAAGGCGAAGGAGATAGAGACAAAAGAAGTGGAAGACGGCGGGTGACGGCTTCGGGGAGCGGACGAGTGGTAGCTTGAGGAGGGTGGAAGCAGTGGGGCAACCGCACGTTAGTGAACAATATCAGAGGTGAGTATGGCGGTCTGCCCATCATAAGAGAGGCTGGAGTGAGGTTCTTGGTGGACACAGGGAGCTCCAGCACAATTCTGAGCCGTGCAGCTGCGAAGGAGTTCTGCGATGGCGGGAGAAGGCTTCAGATTAAGGTATGTACCTGTAACCTTATCACTCTGGGTGGCCCATGCGAGGTTGAGGGGGAATCTGTCATAGGGTTGGATAGGTGGACGAAGGGGAGGCGTAGTTTAAGAATACATATTGTAAGGGGAATGCCCCGCGAGTACGACGGTATCATTGGCTGCGACCTACTTGGAATGGCGGGAGTGCGGCTGCACAATACTAGCGATGGATGGAAGATCCGTATTGGGATGAGGCGATATCGCGGCCATAAACTAGTGTGGGACAGCGGAGAGAAGATAGGGGCGATAAGCAAGTCAGAAGACTGGAGGAAAGTACTTAAAAAGGAATATAGGGACATTTTCTTTAGGGAAGGGGACGTACTAGGGGCAACGGGGGAGACTGTACATGAGATACCGTTGAAGCAAGAGAAAATTACGTACGTTAAGGAAAGAAGGTACCCGCAGGCGTTAAGGAAGCACATTAGGGAAGAGATAGATAACCTTAAAAAACAAGGCATTATAGTAAATAGTACTTCCCCGTATAATAGCCCTCTATGGGCAGTAAAGAAGAAGAGTGCGCCGGGCGAGGAGAAATATAGGGTAGTAATAGACTACCGAAAATTAAATGAAAACACAGTGGACGAGAAGTATCCCATCCCCAGATTCGATGATATCCTCGACAGGCTGAGCGGAGCTAAGATATTCAGTACGCTGGATTTGAAGGCGGGCTACCATCAGATCAGAATGCACACAAGAGATCAATGCAAGACCGCGTTTTCATTTGAACGCGGGCATTATGAATTTACACGTATGCCGTTTGGGTTAAAAAACGCCCCAATTACTTTCCAAAGACTGATGGACGAATTTCTTAGAGGAATCGAAGAAACATTCTGTCAAGTTTATATGGATGACCTTCTAGTTTTTAGCAAATCCGAACATCAGCATGTGGAGCACTTACGACGGGTATTCGAAAGAATGAGGGAGTTCGGCTTGAAATTTTCGGAAGAGAAGTCGCATTTAGGCCAGGACCAGATCAATTTTTTGGGACATACGATTTCGAAAGAGGGAGTGAAACCAGATAAGAGTAAGGTGGAAGCTCTGCAGAGGATGGCGATTCCTAAGGACATCAAAGGGATACGGCGGTTGTTAGGCTCCCTGAACTATTATAGGCGTTTCGTGCCGGAGATGGCAGAATACCTAGTACCCCTTAATAACCTGTTAAAAAAAGGCCGAAAGGTAGTTGTAACGGCGGAAATGGAAACTAACATACGGAAGTGCATACAGCGACTCCAGAATGAACCAGTTTTAGCATTCCCGGACTTTACGAAGCCCTTCACCGTAACTACGGATGCTAGTGAATACGCAATGGGTGCGGTGCTTTCCCAGGAAGGGTTTGGAGGAGATAAACCTGTAGCTTATGCTAGCAGACGTTTGACTGATGCCGAGACACGATATAGCGCTCTAGAGAGAGAGTTGTTAGCCGTCGTGTGGGCCGTCGACCATTTTCGGCCATATGTTTTCGGGCGAAAGTTTAGGGTTTACACTGATCATAAACCTTTGCAATGGATCGGTAAACTGAAGGAGTCGTCGGCGAGAGTCACTAGATGGAAGGAAGTCTTAAACCAATACAATATGGAGATCATTTATAAGCCCGGCAAAGAAAATGTTGTGGCCGATTGGTTATCCCGAGCTGTGCTTATTAACGCTATAGGGGAGGGTACGGGAGATCCGTCAGGAGATACTCATCAATTTCTTCAAGAGTGGACGCCAGAAAGGGTGAGCGAACAAAGTGGTGCCGACACAGAAGAGGAAAGCGCGGTGGAAGGTAGACCAGATGAGATGAAGGAGATTGAGGAAATTGTAAACGATAAGGGTCGGCAAATCATCTGGAAGACTTCAACCACGGGACGGATACGGGTAACATTTAGCGAGTACGGGAGAAGTCGTATCGCAACTATTTGGTCGCAACCAGGAGTGCGAGACGGATTAATTTGCAAAACATTAAAGGATGTGTCGAAGCTGGGGAAGACTCACTACCTCTATGTGGGGAATGCGACCGTCTGGGAAAAAATTAAAAGATTATGGAGAACCGAGCAGATTGGGATTGACCGATCGTTCGTGCGGTGTTCCATGATGGTGGAAACGCTTCAAGCTGTGGACCAACAGAGGGAGGTAACACTGGCATATCACCAGGGGAAAACAAATCATCGGGGCGAACACGAAACCTTACAGGCATTGAAGAGAAGGTATTTTTGGTGGGGAATGGCGAAAACTGTGAAAGATATCGTCGGTTTGTGTGAAGTCTGCTTAAAAACAAAATATGATAGACATCCACCGAAGGGATTGCAGGAAGAGACCCCAACGCCGTCTGTACCGTTGAGTGATCTAGAAGTGGATACGTTTACGTGGAAGGGATACAAATGGGTAACGGTTATTGATATTTTTAGTAAAACGGCCATGGCCTACCCCATAAAGGAGCGTTCATCGGGATCTGTGTTAGAAGCCCTCCGAACGTGGTTTCAGTTTTATGGTACACCCGATAGGATCTCATCGGATGCGGGACGAGAATTTGACAACAGCAGCGTTCGAAGAGCGATGAAGGATCTGGACATTCATTGGCACCTCAACACACCGGGTCATCCAAAGAGTAGGGGTGGTATAGAAAGGCTACATAGTACTCTCAGTGACCACCTTAGAGTTTACCATGTGGATAAGGGATTAGAACCAGATGCGGCGATGCCGCGAGCGATAGCTGCCTACAATCACTCGATACATACGAGTTCAGGATTCTCACCTTTCGAGATGCTCTTCGGGTTGCGTGTAAGAAAACGGGACAGCGGAAGTATGGTGGTGGACGAGGAGACCTGTAAAAACTTGATAAATAACCGGATACATCTCGGAAAAATTTGGGAAAAAGCACGAAGGAGAATGGTGGCTGAGAAGAGCAGAAGGGTGGCTCGACAAAATTCCAAAGTCAAAGATGTGATTGGCAATTTGAAAATTGGGACCATTGTATATAGGCGGTTAAGTTCCAACCGAGGGAAAGAGGTGACAAGGTATGAGGGGCCATTTAGAGTGGTCGTTATCAGGGAACATAACATAGTCACTATCGAAAGTGTCAAAGAACCAAGAAGGAGACGGACAGTTCATATCGAACAGCTCAAGCTTCCTGCAGGAGTCAATTAACTATGAAATCTATTTTGTTTATTTTATGTGCAGTTTATGATTCTTTTATTTTGTTATTTCAGTATTTGCCAGGAAGTAAAACATTCTTTTTTCTGTACTTATTTAGATCTACGAAACCATCGAACTGCTCATTGGGCATCTAAGTCGTGCTTTCGCTTGTCAAAGTTTACGAAGAATGTTCGTAAACTGGCGGGGGGGGAGTTACGTATAGCAGTGTGCTACATTATTGCCTTAATATTATCATATATTATTTCCTAACCGCATATGTGTTACATCGAGCATTGTTGTGATTAAATAAATCTCAGTGTTTGTTCAGTCTATGCTTGTGTCATTTAACTTTCTTTATAATCTTTCGTATTTGTAAACCAAACCAAGTTAAGTTATATATATATATATATATATATATATTTTTTTTATTTTTTTTTTTGAGATTAGACCCTTGCCCCTAAGACTAAAATGCTTTTCAAATTTGCAATCAGAGCACCAAATTCTAAAAGAAACAGCTATTGCAATTTCTTCAACAGACAAAAAGTTAAATTTTGTTGTTCAGTGTTATCTCTTAGCAGTTTATATCATAAGCATCTGTCTAGATCTCAATGAACAATTCAGCAAATGAACAAAAAAATGTAATCGTCTCTTAGCATATCTATATGAATAAAGATGAAATTCTGTTTGTTTGTTTGTTTATTTGTTCTTTATAGAAATCCATACCGTTTGTCCTCAATTCTCCAAATTTCTCTCAGTGGTTCTTTGATACCAGGTGCGAACACATGTCCATATTAAAATTGCATAACTTCAATATCTCGGGGTATATTCTTTATTGTTATAAAAATCGTTATGATCTCGCTTTACATTGGTTTTTACAAAATAGACAGTTTGAGACGACGAAAACTGAAATTCCCCGGGTGAAACCGGGATATACAGCTATTTTTATATATTCTTATACTCCGTCATATTTCATATGAGTTAATTATATTTTTGTTAATTGATAATAATTCATTATTCTAGGAATGAATACATAAAAATAGAAAACAATATGAGGTTGCAGAAGTTGGGCTGCTCTAAAATGAAAATGGGAACTAATTGAACAGAAATAAAAAATATGGACAAGAGTGTTCCATTCCGAGTAATCATAAGAGAGTTGAGGTCACCTGTGGTCTATTGGTTTGCATGGCAACATACAATACTAAAGGTCGCGCGTTCGCGCCCCGTGGTGGCCCTAGGATTTTCTAAAGGGAGTAAAAAATCCTTATGCTATGCCGTCCCTCGGATAGGGCGTAAAATGGAGGTCCCGAGCCTGTACAATGTCAGGTACTCGTTAAAAATCCCTATCCTAATTATACCTGGATAGGCAAAATTTAGGACACCCACTGTAGTATTGTCTGATTAGCCTTAGCAGCATAAAGGGACGTTAAACAAACAAACAACAACAACCATGTAATTAGCAGCATTTAATTAGCCTACCTGGGAATAACATATTTATGAATGAAAAATTTAGTTCGAGCTCCAGGCTACCAGGAAGCGCTAGGGTGCGTTTCACTCAATGTTTATTGTTCATTCATTCAGTTCACTTTGTAAAGGTTATATATTTTTTCAGCTGTTCTTTTTAAATTACTAAAAAATCAAGCGAAAATAATTAGTTTCTTCTTTGCTTTCAAAATGAAATAATGATTTTACATCTCTGTAATCTATTAGAAAACCGACTGAATTCCTTACAAAATTAATTCTCTCATAAGAAGGCTAATTGATCAACACATTACATTGAATCAATGTATAATATATACTTTAGTAAATTTAATGCAATATGAGTAAAGATTCCTTAGAAGTACAAATAATTAGCGAATAAAAACAGACATAAAAAAAGAGAGAAATTGACTGAATATAAATCGAAAATAAAAAGTTTGAAGTGTTCTTAATTTATGTAATTATGAAAAAGAAGTTGGTTTTATTACTATTTATGATGAACATTCCAGTTGACAAAATGACTAACTCCAATTACACAATTTTTTCAATAAGATTTTATCATCCCTCATAGTTCAGGATAAAAAGAAATATGGTGAAAAAATTGTGCCTTCATGAAATTTTGGTTTTCACTTTGTAATAGCAGTAAGATTCGAGATCTGCGGAGTCCGCCCAAATTACAGAGGGATATCTTAAGGGAGGTTGAAATGGAAGAAAGGTCTTTAAAATAAAGTTTCTATGAATCTTCGATAGTTTCTATAATTCTGGATATAATAGGACCATCACTGTAGTCGGCACTAAAGTTGTACTAGAAATATAATTTTTTTAACTAATAGATTTTTCAACTATTATCTAATAACTTATTATCTGCTGACTGCTTGGAATGGACTTATAGGATTCAGAATCACAGAAACCATAAAAAACGATGCATAACTCGACAAAGTCGCAGCAAAATTAATTGTTCATTCTCTATAAAGTATATAGGGTTCCTTATTTTGGCGGACTATGCAGATCTTGAATCTTAATATTGATACCAAGTTAAAACCGAAGTTTCAAGAAAGTGCTAATTTTGTTCTATATTATTACCTTTAATTTTGAAGTTTTTTTGTAATTAAAACCACCATACAACTACCGGAGCGAAGCCGGGCACCCTTGCTAGTAATAAATAATAATTACTAATAAATAATAATAAAAAGTCTAAGAGCAAATCATAGATATGATAAAGTTAGGTACATGCTTTATCATATCTTGAGAGGTCTCGTTTCTTGCCAATTTTTGAAAATTTCTGCCGCAGCATGTTCTAAGTTTTTTATTTTTTTGAATATATTTTTAAAAATGTTAAAATACCATGTTGCTCATAGCAATTCCTTGTTCAGTTTGTTAAATTTAAAGCTTTTTATTACTTTATACTAGTAATAAATTTATTATTAGATTATTTTTTGTGTCTATCTGACCTTTTATATACCCCCTGCATTCCTATAATTATGCAAAATATGCAGGCCATCTGACAGTGATTGAAATCGAAATTGAAATGTCAACAATGAAGTTGAAATGCGTGCTACAAACGTTGATCTTTCCCATTTCGTTTCATTCGACTAGTATCTCGGAACATTGGACTAACTACATTATTGCAGGGAGATAGAAGCAATTTCATTATCTACTTCCATGCCATCAAATACACTGCCACTGCACCTGACAGAAGCATCGTTGTCACGGTGATTTTAATCAGCTCTGGTAATGGCTAGAGTTCTACCATTCGGGTTTATCGGATATAAAGGTTATCCACCATCTTTGTTTCATTATCTTTCAACTTCTCAAAATGTAGCTTATATCCTTTACTAGTAAATCTACACTTAAATTTGTTTCAACTAATATACAAGAAGTTGAACAAGTAAAAAAATTGAGGAAATATCTATATATATAACATCCAAAATGTTATAACATTCATTGGGATATTTCGATGCTACAATTTTCTAGATACTTCCATTTTACCGGTTATATTTGAAGTATTAATACTTTTTCACTGATTTATTGGTGGGTTAGAAACACTATTAACCCTTTAAGGTCTGAGCAGTGCGAGTGTATTGTGGTCTGAAACCTTGAAAACCTCTGGGACCGGCTGCCATGCCTGGTGGCCTCAATACTTTTTGCCACATTCACTCTTCTTTATCTCCTTATTCATATTTTTCTTCTAAAGGTGCAGGTAAAAATAATTTGGAATAACTCGAAAAGAACCCCATGTCAATTAGTTAACAACCCTCGGAAATTTTTTAGGAAACCATAAAAAACCTCTTCCCTGGGAAATAAAGGATGGGCTAGAAACAGCGTTGGAGAAACGAGAGTGCAAATTATGTAAAAATAATTTTCAGATGTCCTGCACTCGTCCTAAATATGAATAAGAAAATGATGTCTGCTCTATGATCCATTTTGTCTGCTCGCGACGCTCTTCTAATATTAATGAAATTAAAAAATACGTCTAGGAACATACCTGAGTAGACATACTTACATATAATTTTTAGAACTGTTATATTAAATGTTTTATATATCTGTTTATATTATAAAATTTTTAAACTATATAATAATTTTTTTTACGATTTGTTACCTACGATTTATGAATGTTGCATCCCTAAATAATGATACGATAAATCCGAAAGCGAAGAGTAAAAATTCAATTTTTGATTTAAAAGAAGCCACAAAAACATCTCTTAAGGTGCTGACTACTGGGGGTTTTATCCTAATGCAAGAGTAAAATGGAAAGAGTTAAGAAATCAATTCCAATCAGGTTTCAGTCTTCTAACGCTGAAGCAGGCGGAACGGATATGTAACAGTCTACAGGCGTTAAAGGATTAAAGAAAATTGTTGAGGTTAGAGAAAAATGGTGACGAATTACATAAATTATAAATAAATGTTATTGATATGAAACAAAAAATGTTAGTCTCTTGGAGGATACTTTGCCATGATAAATACTTAGTGATAAAAATTACCCAGCACGTCTAGTGTAGTTAGAGTACTTGGATGGGTTACTACTCGATAACCGCCAGTATTCAGATTAAAGATACCTATTCCGAGTCCACCCTGGTACACGGGTTCCGCATTCTACTGGATGCGACCATTGGAAATGAAAAACAAGTCCTTGGTCCCGCTGTCAAACATTTTAGTTTGACTTCAACACAAACAGCATCTCTTAAGGTGTTCTGACTACTGGGGGTTTTATCCTAATACAAGAGTAAAATAGAAAGAGTTAAGAAATCAATTAAAATAAGGTCCGCAGTTTTAGTTTTCTAACGCTAAAGAGGGCGGAACTGATATATCAGTCTACTGGCCACAGGGACTGCAGCGCTCGAACTGATATATCTGTCTACAGGCGTTAAAGGGCTAATTTTGATTGTAATAAATTTAAGGATTATTATGTCGTTGAATTGTGATTTACTTTCAGCCCATTGTTATTCCAAATTTATATTGATGAAGTTGCTGCTATCCGTGAAAGAAGAACAAAAAGGACTTTCCTGGGAAGAAGAAACCTTCGTCCACTGGTGATACAGCTTCTACTCTATGCTGATGACGTTGTTCTTATCACTGATTCAGTTGAAAAGTTATAGCAACCAGTGAATGAATGATACGAAGAACTTCGCCGAAAGCGGATGGAGATAAATACCAGCAAAAGCAAGGAGGTACAAGTTGGAAGACGGATCGAAGACCTACATGTGCATTGCAATGGAGAAGAGCTGGAAGTGGTCATGGACTTCACCTACTTAGGAACAGTCATAGAAAAATCTGGGAAAGTGGACTCGGAAATATCGAACAGAATAAGTTAAGCAGATGAAGTCTACTACCAGATCTCCAACACTGTTGTAGGGATGTGAGAGGTGACTAAGGACGTCCAGATCCACGTTTTAAAATCGGTGTACCTTCCAATACTTTTGTGCGGATTGACAGACAAGCAAGAGAGCAGAGTCACTGCTGCTTAAACAAAAATTTTGCGCAGTGCCGCCGCACAGTGTTCCCGATTCAAGCATTGTGGTGCGAAAAATCCCAAAACCAATTTTTCTTGGTTTTTATATGAATGCTGGACCTATAAAATATAGTTGAAACAAAAATAGAATAACCTTTGTGGAACATACAACATTTCAAAGTTTCTGGCATCTCCATCCGCACCCTTTTTGCAGCCCGGTAACCAATGGTTGTATCATTCGCTAGTTAATTTCTATCAGTTTTTACTTAAGTCACCTTGAATGTGCATTCCATATACAATATACAGCCATCCAAATGATTTTCTGTATCCATTGATTTAAGCGTATGAACTATTTTTAAGTAAACAATTTTGGTCACCTATTCTTCATATTGAGGAAAGTCTGAATAATTTTGTCCGCATTGTCCGCGATGTTTTTGCCACTAAACGTTACAGAAACTATCTGAGTTTCAATTTGTATAAGTTTCACGTCCCACACGACACCGCAACATTAAAAAAAGGGGAGTTTTTAGAAATAAAGCATGAGTCACGGCCGGCCGGCTCGAAGGGTGCGCTACCTTAATTTGATATTTGTGGTCCTAATTTCCGTTGAGTTAGTTAATAAATCACTAATTACAGGTGAACGAAATGTTCTGTGTTTAATTTTTATTTATAATATTAAAATTCTAAACTCATATAATTGAAATTCAATATGTGCATTTTAAAACGTGTCATTTTTATTCCACTGTTGTATACACTTAAACTTATTCCCAGTGAACATTCTTATTATATCCTTATGTACCAGGTGTGTAAATATGAAACCGGAATTTTTCAAATAGCAAATAAGAGTTGATTGTGTTGATTATTCGAAGTACTGTCCTTCGCTATCTATGCATTTTTCCCATCATTCAGGCAATTTGTGGATTCCCCGCTAAAATAATGCTTCCTCTTCTGAGTCAAACCAATCACTTAACCAATTTCGTACATTTTCATAAGAAGTGAAGCGCTGCTCAGCTAGTGCGTGTCCCATCGATGCAAATAGGTAATCGGATGGGGCCAAATCTGGTGAATAAGCCGCATGCGGAAGAATTTACCAACCAAACTCTTGGATCGTTTCCTTGGTCCGTTTAGCCGAATGTGATGGGGCATTGTCATGGAGCAAGATCACTTTGTGTGTCCTTTATTGATATTTGGGACTTTTTGGCGCAAATCTTTATTCAAATTTATCATCTGTTGTAGGTAGCGTTCCGTATTAACAGTTTCCCAAGGTTTCAGCAACTCATAGTAGGTAACACCCATCTGATCACACCAGACACAGAGCATTTTCTTCCTCCCGAAGCGATGCCGATGGTTCACCAGGAGTTACCCAGGATTTTTTACGCTTAGGATTCTCGAAGTAAATTCACTTTTCATCACCAGTCACAATTTGATGAAGAAATGACTTTTTTTCTGTACCTGGCGAGGAGCATTTGCCATGAGGTTTTTGGAGCTTCCTGCTGCCTGTCATTCAGTTGGTGAGGTACCCATTTTCCGACCTTCTGGATCTTTTCCATGCCTTTCAAACAAATGGAGACGGTGTCACATGTAATAATTGCCCAACAAACGCTTCCGAATCAGCGTTTTCAAAGTTTTTTTTGTGGTTTTCCACGGTCTTTGTTTCTATTATCGAAATCCATCTTTAAATTTTTTGAACCAATCGAAACATTGAGATTTGCCTAGGGCATGCTCCCCGTAAGCTTCATCAAGCATCCTATGTGATAATGCTCCATTTTTTTTCAGAAGGAAACGGAAAATAAATGCTGTCCGCAAATCTTGATTTGTTGGCACAAAAGTCGACATGTTCAACGCCACTAAAAACACGGTTATAGAATTAAACTGATGTTGGTATCAATTGGATCTCTTTATTAAATGTAGGCAAAAGCAGATAACACCACTGACGGATTAGTTAAAATATTATATTGACTGCTAACTCCTATCATTGGCGATTTCCGATTTCATATTTACACACCTGGTAAATGTGCATATATGGTGTTCTTTTCGTGTTTTAAAACGTCGTGTTTATTAAATTATAAAAATATAATGTACCTAATACAAATGCTAATACCTACTGCTATCAGGTACATTCACTCTAAGTTTGAAGCTGATTCAAGGCCTAGCTGCCATATTTCCAAAATTTAATTGTGCAAGTGGCTACTACTGGAACAGTGTCCACTATAGGTGCGTTTACCTTACTTAGTATGAGTAATTCTGAAGATCATTAAAAGAGTTTTTTTTGTTATAAATTAAACATTTTACATGATAAGTTAATATAAAATGAAGTATGAACCTATATAAAACAACTGTACAATCTACTAATAAACACAAATTCTCCCACCCCTCCCTCTTATCCCCACCCCCACACCCTTAACTATTTTAATTAAACCGATATAACACAACTCTACAATCCACTAATAAACACAATACAAGGTTTGAAGAAGTTTTGTCGATTAAAAGTTATAATATTAATAAGAAATTCTCCCACCCCTCCCTCTTACCCCCACCCCTACCCTTACCTATTTTCATGAAAACGATATAAAACAACTCTAAAATAGTGGATTAAAAGTAATACCAATTTTGAACGAATATGAAAGATAGGTCAACTGTATGTATTTTTTGCACCATGATGGGCAGATCGGGACCACAGTGCACCCGTAGGACTAAGAGATCGATGTTGGGAGAATAAAAATACCTCTAAAGAAAATTGAAAACAAAGGAACTTTCTCCTAACTAAAAAAAGAGGCTTGTGTTTTAAACGTGGTTTTGTTTTTTACAACATTTTTAATTAGCTTTAATACTTTAGAGCTTGAAATAAGATAATCAAATAAACGTGTATCCTATCATCAAATAAATATATAGGGGAGAGCGGGGCTGGTTGGCAACAGTTTTCAGTTTTTTGATTTTTGAGTCATTCCTGTTAATATAATCCCAATAGGGCTGATACCACTGTAAACTCCAAGTATTAGAGTACTTTAAGTATTTTTTTCACCACATAATATTTAATACTAAGATCATAGAAAATTGAAGTATTCGTCAATTCAGAGTATGCCAACTAACCCCCTTTGTGGGGCAGGTTGGCCTA
Organism: Aelia acuminata; assembly: GCA_911387785.2. NCBI lineage: Eukaryota > Metazoa > Arthropoda > Insecta > Hemiptera > Pentatomidae > Aelia > Aelia acuminata. The sequence goes on from OU426979.1 coordinate 171,648,591, forward strand.
GATGGTGCGGTTATTTAGCCATCTCATTCAAGTACTGCCTGACACATATTATTGTTATTAAAAGCTGCACTGTAATGGTATAATAATTATGAATCGTTTTTCAACAGCTTTTAAGGGAAAATAGAATGACAATAAAAGAAGATAAAAGTTTAGACTGACGTCACTTTCTGCATAAGAGAAATTTCTCTCATCTTCCTTGCTGGAACTAAAGACAATTGGTAGTTTCATCCTTTGTTTATGTTTACCTTGCTTTTGTGAATTGCTAATGCGCAAACCAAACCCAGTTGAAGAGAGCCAACTAACCCCACAGGAGAGATCATATGAAAGATGGCTTCCAGGACAGGGAAGAACAATCAAACAAGAAACTGGTTACTCGAAAGGTTAGGTTTTTCAAAGGAGTTAGGGGCTATGTGAACAGAATCGGAGTCAAATGTTTTGCCATGCCTTTAAACCAAATTTACTGAAAATATAAAAATTTACTTACATGTTGTAAAATCAATCAATGAAGCACACTATTCACTACACTGTTAGCATCGGATTGAAAACTCAGGACAAAACTCCCGAGGTCGAGCGGGTCGCATGGTACAATGGTGGGGCCTTCACAATAGGTGTGACGGAAACTATAAGCCAATGGCCAACTTACCCCCTATGCCAACCAACCCCGCTCTCCTCTACAAGAAAATCAAATAATGTATACAAAAAAATCAAATAAATATATACCCTTTTTTACATATTTGCGGAAGATTGATAATTAGGGAAGTGGAAAATATTTGGGTTTTAACTCGGGAAAGGTAGCGTTCGCCTTAGCGATGAAGAGACCGCACATTTATGTTAATTACAGATGAAACCCCGACCCTAGGACGTCAAGCTCCATGTTTTTAAATCGGTGTACCTTTATACGGCACAGAAACCTGGGTATTGAAAGACAAGCAGGAGAGCAGAGTCACTGCTGCTGAATTGAAATTTTTGCTTAGTGCCGCCAGTAAGACTAAGAGATAACCCTAATGAAAGAGGCTCTGCAAACCCAACAATAATGGTTGGGCGATGTGGTTAGAATTGAGTAACATAGGACTATGAACTAGAGGACGCCCAAGATTGTACTATTTCGAATATATCGATAGGTTCGGCAAAAGAAGAGGTAAAGATATCCGACAGGCCAGGAATCTGGCAAGGAACAGGGAGGAGTGAATTGCTGGCTATTCACTTCCCTGCGATGAAAAGGACAAAAGGGAGAAGCGGAAGAAGTAGAAGAAAAAGATTTATGATTAATATTATTGTAACATCTAACTGGCTCTTGTGTGTGTTTTTATCTCTCGTGTGGAGAAATTTTAGTTTTGTTTACTGCGAAAAGGGTGTTGAGTCCAAGACCTAAGTTTGGGTATTTGCAAATCATTTTTTATTAGTTTATTTCACTTTTTATACAGTTGACATATTTTAATTTTTACTTTCACTTACCTATATATGAAATATATAGTAAGTGGAAGTATTGCGATCGTGAAGAATTTCGACTTCCGGTTTTCAACGGAAATACACGTTTTGGGGTCCCCTGAGTCCAATAAACCAAGTCCCGCGAAATGGTCTGTGTGTGTGTGTGAACACAGTGTGAACACACTAGCTCAAAAACTATAAACCGTGCGAACCTGAAATTGGGTATTTAGTGTATGTGTATGCCCGCGATGTGACAGCAAAAATTTCATCAACATTGCTCAAAGGTAGGGGGTACTGTATTTATTAACTTTTTAAGTATTTTTCGAGTTTCTCACGATTTTGATTAAACTGAGTATTTGATCTATTTATATGCCCGAAATATGACTGTAAACATTTCAACAAAATTGATAAACCGGAGGGGGGACTTAATAAATTTTGCATCATTTTCACGAGTTTTTTTTTTTTTAATTTTTACCTTTTTTCGATGATCTCAAAAACGGCAGTAGTA